>OZ034805.1:16964331-17432458 GCA_964028335.1 Altica lythri
TTTATTAACAAATAAAAATACAAATAAATTTAGAAGGCTATATATTCACTTAAGAATTCTTTATTAATCCTCATAGCCATCGGGCAATGCGTTGGTGTGTGGGTTATGGAATAGTGATTTGTTTCCATCTCCCCATGGAAAACGCTTGGTGCGGATTCTGAGATGCTCGTATTTCACAAACTCGGGTCTTTCATGGTGTCCACTTTGATGTGAGAGGTAACAATTAACACCACATAAAATGATTGATGGAAATGCCACAAAGAAAGTTAAATTCTTCCAAATTTTGTATCCTCCTTCATGTTGACCTGATACAGCAGAATGTCCTAACTCAGCTGTTCTCTTTGTAGATGTATGGATCAATCTACGGATTCCTTGGTTTAAAATGTAAGCCATTTGTAACTAAAATGTATTGATATCTAAAAATCGAAAATTGTACGAAATTATATAATTCAGCACTTACTCTAGCACTTTTGACAACTATTTGACAACAATGACATCTTCGAATGTGTATAATCTGTAGGTGTTTATTTGAGTGTATTTTTCTTTTTTTGTCTCATACTTTTGCGTAATTATGTTAGCACTTTGTATAGAATGGATCTAATTTCGTATTAACAAATGCTTGGTTAATAATTCCTCATCATTTGAAACAAAATATTTATGTAATAAAATATTATATATTATTAATATTGCTAAAATGTGCCTAAATTTTTACGAAGCGTACGAAGTATGGCGTATACGTGACGTTATCGTAGACATATGTATATATAAAGAAATAAACATTAAAAATAAAATAAAATATTGTTAATTTCGTTCCGTTACAATATAATGAAATAGGAGTATTATAAGCAATCCGTATAATCGGTAAGGGGATGATAATATATGACTTTACTTTTAAAATCTTTCATTTTATTCTCGTAACTGTAGTTGATATCAGTAACGTAACAATATCGTATCCACTAACTTTTTTTCTTACAGTAAAACAAACTTTGCTTTTGAGTTTGTTGTTATTGTTTGCTTAATTTTTAATCCTTGTGGGATTTATTAAAAGTGTTATCTAATTATTGTGATTAAATATTTGTACAGGGTGATTTTTGTATCAAATAATAATGGTGATCTTATTCCTTAAAAAAATATAAATCCTTTTCTAATGTAATTAATTTGTAGGCAGTTTTATACTTAAATTTCTTCATCAATGTCAGATACAGAGAAATATGAATCTACTGTTGGTAAGAATTAGTCCAAAAAAATAGTTTAAGTTCAACAATATTTTTATATAACTTTTAGATCTTGATATTGGACTTTTAATAAAACTGATACAAAATTGTCCATATATTTATAACAATCAACTACCAGAATTTAAAAATATTTCCTTAAAAGAACGAACTTGGAATAAAATTGCCGCGACTCTTAAAGTACCAGGTAAGAAACGTTAAAAGGTATAAGTAACAATTTTGAATACTTCATAAATAGTTTAAAATTTTTAGTAGATGACTGTATGAGAGTTTGGAGAAATTTAAGGGACAAATACGGTAAAGAAAAGCGATTTTGCTTAGATCACCCGGAATCTCGATCCAAATGGGAATTTTACGATCTAATGCATTTCCTTAAACCATTTGTTAAGCGAAGAAAAAGAACGAGAAGAATACAACACAGGTAGACAATTAGGCTTTAAAAATAAAAAATAATAATATATTTTATTTTAGAAACAATCACAAAATAGAATTTATTGAAGAAACTACTGAAGATGCTAGTAATAGTTTTTATAGCAATAACAAAATATGGGATTCACCAGAAACTAAATTGTTTCAAGAAGAAATGATCTTGGAAAATGAATTTGATGAAAACGAAGACACAGAAGAAATAACATTAGAAACAGAAGTAGGAGATGATTTTTCTGTCAGAGGGGTAAGGTAATTTTAAATTATTTAAATTTAAATAAGTATCTACCAAAGTTGATTACATACAGTTAAAGGAATATTTTTGATACGAATTTCAGTTAAAGAAAAACATGCTATCATGTATAAGTATAATATATTTTCAACAATATTTAGTACATGCATTGTGATTTAAGACATCAAAAATTACACATACAGTTTTACCTCTTTTTTTTTAATGTGGCAATGAATAAAGCATCTCCAATTAATAATATGTATCAATATTTTTTTAACACGAGCTATTATTAAATACTAAAATGGTATAATATAAATTCACATGAAATATACATATAAAAAAGAAGTATATTGCAGTTATATAATTTTTTAGGTTACTGAACCAGAGGATACCATCAATATTCTTAGACATCAATCTTCAGAAGAAGCATTCGGAGCATATGTTGCTTCCAGACTTCTCGACTTTCCCATGGATGATAGGCAAACAAAAAAAGTGAAAATATTTAAAATTCTTGAAGACCTAGATTAATTATTATTTATTAATCAAGAATTAGGGAGTTTGCAATAAAATTCACTACTTTTCTTCTCTTGTTTTAATGAGATTTTGTTTTTATTAAATAAAGATTTGTTTGTTGTTATTTTTTCGAATAAGTGCAGTTTTTATAAGAACCTTCAAATATTATTAATAATCTGCATTTGAACTGATTTTGACGATTAATTTTTAGTTCTATATTCTTCGTAAAATGTATAGTTGTAATACTGTTAAATATTTCACAATACAAAATAAAATTGAAATACTGAAATTACAATACTGAGCCCCAAGTCATAAGTACAAATACAGTAGACCATTGATGACGAACATTTGGATATTTATGTTTCGCTTTTTTTGCTTGTGATTCCGTTTCATCTAAAAAAAAAATATTAATTTTCATCCCTATATTAGAATACAAACGTTTAATGCCCGATAGTACACACGTACTATTTATAGAACAATAAGTATACTTACTACACAATATTACAGGGAGCTTTTAATATGAAAATTGTTTATGTAGCAATGATAATTCAGAACAATTTATACCATCCTTAAAGTAATTTTAATAAAAATATTAAAATTTTCAGAATCTCTTTGTGGATAAACTCATATCAAATTTAAATAGTTTTAGTGCTTGAAATTAATGCAGATAAAACGGATGAACATATCTGTAACCGCAGAGTAATTGTTCGCCAACGAAATATATCTGGGACAGGTCTTCTTAAGAGCCTAATCAGGTTACAAACGTACATCCTAAGCGGATAATAAACTTTTTTTAAAAGTCTACTCATGGACTCATAAAAAGATGTAGGATATACACAAATGATCTTTTAGATCGCCTGGGACAATCGACCCCACTTATAATCAACAATGTAGTGACATGAGGAATAAATTATTGAAATTTAGTTCCATATGATAAAATGATTGGGTCTTTTTTAACAGTTTCTACTAAACGTTATAATTTTACATTAATTTTTTTCTTAAGTACCACGTATAGAACTAGATTTTGTAACAATCAACCACTTAGCTCAATATTATTGGGACAATTACAGTAAACAGAAAGGTAAACTTTAGTGGAAGAGTGTAGATGACTAACCAAAGGAATGACACATACGGAATAAGCTTGTGCAATCAATCAACTGAAACAAGTTAAAGAAAAATAGTTGTGTAATGTAGGTATAAGAAAGTTAAAAACAGAAAGCTAGAAATAATTGCACTTTCAATGGCCTTAATTATAATTATGTAACTTACCATCAATCTTCTTTTCTGAAGATAAAACACAATTCCATCCAATTTCCCCATCGGCATGGCATCCAAAAATTGGTATTCCAGGAAATATTTTACTAAAAATTAATGGCTCCTCGTCTGCGTCAACTTTAGCAGAACAACAAATTCTAACTGCAATACTGTGTGTCCTCAAGAATATATTTGATTTAAACTATAAACAATAACATTGTAAGAGGGCATTTTACTTTAATATACCATCTACCTTGACAACTTCCTCCGTAAATTCATCTTTCGAAAGATCATCTCCATATATAACATAAGAAAATGCATTAAAATTTGCTTCTTGATCTCTTTGTTTAAGAAAAACTATGGAGAATATATCAGCGTATGAATACATTCGTTTAGAAGGATTCACTCGTTGGAATGTTTTTGTACCTCGAATAATTCCACCTCCAAGTGCCACCGAACTAGTTTCACTTCTGAAATTATCAATATTTTAATGTAAAACTAATAAATCTACTGTATGACATAATACTTACTCCGGAACTAACAATTTTAATAAATTATATAAAGCTTTTTTTTGATCGGTAGTAGAGAACATCAATAAACATTTAACTTGTTCATTTGAATTTATGTAACTGTCAATTGCGGCTGGTAAAGTACTTTTCTTAGAAGGACAGCAATGAAACATGACCATTCTAATATTAGGAATTTTTGGAAAAAATAGACCATCAAAGTACGAAGCTTGACATAAATTTTTAGTATTTTTATCGAAATTTGATATAACTTTGGCACAAGATATTACACAATAATCAGTATTATGGGGAACTAATTCCGCTTCAAAATATTCTGGAACTAAATATCCATATGTAGTTGTGTGTAAAACTATAATATAAAATATACCTGTTTTTCGTGTTAATTTTTTTACATCAGTATGTACACATATATATTTATTAAGTTTGATTCGTCTAAAATCATATAAAATTATACCTAAAGCAGCATTATTAAAATTGAGATTGTCACTGTGTTCAAAAATATTTGATTTATTATTTACACCTCCTTTAAAACATGTAAACCAACTTGGTTCAATCCTCTTGTTTAAAATTCTTTCTGCGACGTCTTTCCAATTTTTTGAAACATTACAACAATTCCTTAAGTTATTACAATCCAAATACTCAAATATTATATCTAGTATTGGGTAAACAGATTCCAAAGCTTCAGCAAAACTAAAATTTTCGGTAAAAGATATTTCTGGATCTACAACTTCTCTCTGGACACTTTGAATGCAAAAGCTTTTTTCTTCTACCTAGTAGATAGAAGAACAAAAACATTGTAAATTAAGTGAATAAATATTAAAAAATTATACATACCGTATCCATAACAATGCATCCAAGAAAGGTATTTGTTTTGATAAAAAATTGTTTGTTTGAGTGAGGTTATGTTTATGTAGTTTTGATGACAGTGACATCTAACATCTATTTATTCAGTGTTACAGTCTTTATATAATGTGGTAAACAGTACTTTGCGTTTTTATATTTACAAAAACAGATTGAAATTTTTTTGTACTTATTTATACTTCAAAGTCGTAGTGATAAAATAAAAAACTAATTTTGTTAAGGACTGGTTAATAACATGCAGTGTGATCTATTTGTGTAAAAGTAGTTCTTTTGTATAGCAGTGAGAGTAGACCGGTTGGTTTAATAATAAAGAAATATTTATTTTCATCTAAATAAAATTTTAAGATGAATGACGATAGGTTTTTAGTAAGTGGTTGGGAAGATGATTTAAATGATATAGATCCTACAAGAAATCCAGAAGGTAAATCAGTTGACAATTTAATTAATGTGCTTTTAAAATTGCGGTTATATTTCTATAGAAAAGTTACAAAAGGATATTTTAAATGCTTGTGAAAATGGCAAGATTGATTTAGTTAAAGAACTTATAGAAAATCATCCTGAACTAATCCACTCTACAGATAAAGATAAGTATACTCCACTACATCGAGCGTGTTACAGCAATAATTCAGTAGTAGTAGAATATTTGTTGCAAAACGGTGCAAACATAGCAGCACAAACAGAAATGCTGTGGCAACCATTACATTCGTGTTGCCACTGGAATGCTATTGATTGTGCTTCAATTTTATTACAAAATGGTGCAGATGTTAATGCAAAGACTGAAGGAGGTAAATATTCATTAATTTATATAATCTGATTTGCCTGTGATAATGAATTGTAGGACAAACTCCTCTACACATAGCAGCATCTCATGGTGCTTCTTTTGATATTGTACAATTGTTATTGATGCATCCTTATATTGATACGACAATAAAGAATAATAATGGTGAAACTGCAAAAGAAATTGCTACGAGAAGTTCGAGATTTTATAATATATTCGAAATGGCTGATCCTCTTTTAGATATTCAAAGTGCAAGGTAAATTGATCAAATATATCAAAATAATTTTATAATTTATGATTTTTTATTTTCAGTAATCTGAAATAGGAGAATAAAGTATTTATATTTGTGGTTTATAGAAAAAGAAACCATGATTTTCAGGCTGGTTATTAATTTTAATCGTTTTCTTGTTGAAAATGAATATATATATTTTCTAAAGAATCGACAATTTGTATGTGTATATTTTATATGATTTCAAGATATGTATATATTTATATCATTTATTAATAAGACAGTAGCTCTCGGATTTTATAATAAAAAAGTAATTAATAAAAGATTAATTTGCTAATTATTATTTTTTCGCACATTAAAAAAAAACAATTAAAAAGTTGAATTTACTTATTTGTTATCATTTGAGATTGTACTTCATTTATGAGTTACTCTTTTATTTTGTATATCGAATAAAATCATCGATTTGCTAAAAATTTCACGCATCTTCAATTAAAAAGCAAATTTAAAACCATTTAGTTCAAGTTTCTGTAAATTGTTTTTGGAATAATTATTGTTGTATGGTTTACTAGAAGATAGAAAAATATATATTTAAACTTCCAGATACATTAAAGAAGTTTCCGACGAAATTGTTGATGTTCTGCATTTTTGAAGTTTGTATTCCACAGAAATATTTCTATAATCTATATCTATACATATAATAAAACTGTAGAAATGTATATGTTTGTGCGCGCATCACATAAAAACTACTGATCGTATTCGAAATCGGTTTTCAAAGACGTATTTGTCTTCTTTCAACTTAACATCTGGTGTATAAAACTTTCTCCCCCCACCCCTTTAACGGAGTGAGAAAAGAAATTTTTATACAGAAATCAACACGCCACGCGAACGACGCCGCGGTTACATCGAAATAGAACCCAAAAATGTGGTTAGATTTTTTTGTCTGTCTGTCTGTATGTTTGTGCGCGCATCACATGATAACTACGGATCCTATTCGAATGCGGTTTTCGCAGATGTATTTGTCTTCTTTCAACTTAACATCTGGTGTATAAAAATTTCTCTCCCATTCCTTAAATGGGGTGGGGTAAGAAATTTTTATACAACAATCACACGCCACACGAACGACGTTGCGAGTACAACTAGTTGTATATATATATTGATATGGATTTTTCTTCATGGTGCATGTTCCTTCAATGAAATGTTGGAACGTGATCCATGATTTGTAAATTGGTTGTCTAGATTAAGTATTTTTTTATTTAGATGTTTTTTGTAAAATTATTTTGTTTTTGATTTTGTTACGTTGTTAAGAGATGATTATTGATTAGATTGTCATTGAAATTGAATAGAACAGTCATTAATAAAAAATTTAATAGAAAGAAATTTTATTTGAAAGGTGAATAAAAAAGTATAAGAATAATTAGAAAGATACAAATAAAGCAGGAGCAAACAGTAATACAAACCAGAACTTGGAAGGTACAGGAAAGGAGAGAGAGTTGAAAATTTTAAGAGAGCAGAAAGGTAATAGATAAAGAGAAAGGCAGCAGCAAGAAGGAGTTGGAAAGTAGTTCGAAAAGGAAGATATAGAGAAAGAGTGGAACAACAGAAGAAGAAAGATTTAGAAAGAAGCGAAAGATTTTTTTTTTATATTTATAATTTTTGTATTTAAGGACAATCAATTTAAAAATTTTGGAATCCACGACCGATAATTTTATTGAAGAAGGGTGTTCCGGAAGGAGGATCCATTTATATATATATATATATTGAGATGATATTAGTTACTATGTTATATTAAATAAGAATGTAGAACGAAAATCTAATGGAAAGTAGAGAAAGGAGATTTTCTTATTTCGAGTCAGAGCGCAAATTTAGTAACATTGGGATTGATTATCATCATCTTCTTCATAATTCCTAAAAAAGGAAAAAGAAAATAGAATAATAAGAAAAAAAAATACAAATACATTTCAAAGATTTTTATTTAAAGATAAAAAAATGATTAATCTACATTATATAAAGTTTTGATAATTATGAAATTGATAAATGGGTAAAGTAGATAATTAAAAGTTTATAAAATTGCCAATACGTTAGTAATCCAACATTAATTTTAAATGAATTAGGGGTGTAAGTAAATGAGAAAATTAAATTATAAAAAAAAGACATCACAAATAGTTAAAATACATGTTAAAAAACTTCTACTTACTTTTAAATTATACGTATTTACCAACCATATTCTAATTTATAAATAGTTCAAATGCCAAATGAAATATTCTGAAAAAGAGAAAATTATTAGTTTGTAGTGCTAGTAAATTTCATAAGAATATAAAAAAGAATGATCATTGTTTTAAATTGTAATATTGAATCAAGAATTAGATTTTGTTAATAATTTTATTTGAATAAGAAATTAGTAGGCGATTAGATGGAAAAGATGTATAGATTTAAGTTTGTTGAATTTGTCATTTGTTTTTTTGTTGATTCTGATAGGATCTCTCTTGTTTTCGACCTTCTGAAGAGGAAGGATGTAAAAAGTTTCGATGAAGATTTTTTGTAAAAATTATGATGTTAAAAGAAAGTTAAAAGGAGATTAGTAAGATTTATATTATAAATAATTAGTTAAGAAGTTTGTAGAAGATAGAATCACTTGTTTTCTGGTTGTTGAAAGAGAAGTTGTATTAAAAATTTGCTCCGTAGAAATTTTGAGTTTTTTTTGAAAGTATTGATAATAGAAAGTATTAAAACAGTTTAAAGTATAAAGAATATCCCAAGGTAACCAGAGAGAGCAATTGGTAAGAGAAATTTATATGATTTTATGAAGAAATAGATATTTCAATGTATGGGGCTGAGCACTTTATGGTATAACTGTATTTTAATTGAGTTAAAGAAGATTAAATTAATATTTAACAAGAAAGAAAGTCTTAATTACACTTACCAGAAGAAAATAGTAGCCATCCATCGCTTGGTTTTGAAGAGGAATTGATTAATTGATCTTCATAAAGTTTCCTGAAATCTTTGCTGTATTGGAGGAAGAAAGTAGATTGTCCTAAGAACTGAATCCTGATTCCAGAAGAGGAGTGAAGCTTCACACAAATGGTAACAACTTTGCACTCGTTATAATAAAGAGTTTTATATGTGTTTGATTTTTGAAATTTTGATGAACATTTTTATTTCACTGTTTTATGTATTTAACGAAATTATTATTATTATTATTCACTTTTTGTTAAGTTTAATCCAAATTGTTTAATAACTCAAGTCAGAATACTTCATTTTATATATTTGATGCATATTTGGGTTTATCAACGGTATCTTTGAAGTTTGACACATTTGGAATTAGAAAGGTTAGAAATTTATATGCAATTCATGCCTGGAAAATATTGATGGTCTAGGATAGTGCGGTTATACAGTCATTTTATTGCAAATTTGTGTATTAACTGATTTTGAATCTAGTTTGGTTGAATATTTGAACTCTGACCTTGACATAAGGGAATAGCCGGTAGCATATTTAATTAATCATATTGGAAAATAATTACACTGATTTAATTCTTACCTATTCACTATTTATATTTAAAATTTAAAATTAATTAAAGGTAAGGAATATTTTATAACATAGTGATTGATATTATTAAAACATATTATTATTATTATTCATACATGTTATAATATATATATATATATATATATATATATATATATATATATACATATTCTAGTTAGGGACTAGCAGGTATATATATTGAGATGATATGAGTTACTATGCTATATTAAATAAGAATGTAAAATGAAAATCTTATGGAAAATAGAGAAAGGAAAATTTTCTTATTTCGGGTCAGAGCACAAATGCAGTAACAATGGGATTAATTATCATCATCTTCTTCATAATTCCTAAAAAAGGAAAAAGAAAATAGAATAAGAAAGAAAAAATTACAAATTCATTTTAAAGATTTTATTTAAAGATTCAAAATGGTTTAATCTACATTATATAGAGTTACAATAATTATGAAATTGATAAATGGGAAAAGTAAATAATTAAAAGCTTATAAAAATTGCCAATACATTAGTAATTAAACATTAATTTTTAAATGAATTAAGGGTATAATTAAATAAGAAAATTAAATTATAAAAATATCACAAATAGTTAAAAGAAATATTAAAACTTCTACTTACTTTCAAAATATACAAATTCATCAACCATATTATAATTTATTAATAGTTCAAATGCCAAATGAAATATTCTGAAAAAGAGAAAATTATTAGTTTGTAGTGCTAGTAAATTTTATAAAAATAAAAAGAATAATCATTGTTTTAAATTGTAATAATGAATCAAGAATTAGATTTTGTTAGTAATTTTATTTAAATAAGGAATTAGTAGGCGATTAGGTGTTAAGGATGTACAGATTTAAGTTTGTTGAATTTGTCAGTTGTTTTTTTGTTGATTTGATAGAAACTCTCTTGTTTTCTGGTTCTGGAGATGTACGTTGTATTAAAAATTGCTCCGTAGAAATTTTGAGTTTTTTTTGAAAATATTGATAAAAGAAAGTTTTAAATCAGTTTAAAGTGTTAATATTATCACAAGGTAACCTGAGAAAGCAATTGGTAAGAGAAAATTACAATATTTTATGAAGAAATAGATACTTGAATTGTGGGTTGAGAGTATATGGTATGACTGCATTTTAATTAAGTTAATGAAGATTAAACTAATATTTAACAAGAAAGAAAGTCATAATTACACTTACCAGAGAAGGTAGTAGCAGCTTATCCTTTGATTTAAGAAGAATTTATTGTTCGATCTCCACAAAGTGTCCTGAAATCTTTGCTGTTCCGGGGAAGAAAGTAGATTGTCCAGAGAAGTGAATCCTGAGTCCTGGTTTTCCAGAGGAGGAGAGAGGTTTCATCCAAATGGTAACCACTTTTCACTTGGTACAATAAAGAGTTTTATGTGTTTGATTTTTGTAATTTTGATGAACATTTTTATTTCACTGTTTTATGTATTTAACTAAATTATTATTATTCACTTTTTGATAAGTTTAATTTGAATTGTTTATTAACTCAAATCAGAATACTTCATTTCATATATTTGATGCATATTTGGGTTTATCAACGGTATCTTGAAGTTTGACACATTTTGAATTAGTAAGGTTAGAAATTTATATACAATTCATGCCTAGAAAACATCATTGGTCTAGGATAGTGTGGTTTTACAGTCATTTTATTGAAAATTTTTATATTAACTGATTTTGAATCTAATTTTGTTGAATATTGGGAACTCTGACCCTGACATAAGGGAATAGCCGGTAGCATATCTAAATAATAATATTGGAAAATAATTAAATTAAGTTAATTCTTACCTATTTAATATTTATATTTAAATTCAAAATTAATTCATGGTAAGGAATATTTTATAACATAGTAATTGACATAATCAAAACAAATTATTATTCATACACACACTTATATGTTATAATATATATATATATATATATATATATATATATATATATATATATATATATATATATATGTATATATGTATGTATGTATATATATATATATATATATATATATATATATATATATATATATATATATATATATATAAATGTCAAAGATGATACAGATACATAACGCATATAGTGCCATACTGTCAAAAATAATAATTCCAGTTTTGAACTGGAATGGTGTCGGTTAGAATTTCTAACACTTTAATAGACAACTGGATGCTGCGATATAAATATTATTCAACTAATATCAGGGCAAAAACCAAACTACAGACACGTGTTTCGCTCTCATTTGAGCCCATCAGTGAAGTATAGGTTATGTCTCTTCAGTCACTAATGAAGAGACATCCCTGGTATAAATCGAATAATATCTATAGATTTCAAATTGTGAAACTGGAAAACAGTCGCAAGTGGCTCCATCTTCACTCCAAAAATGGTACTTCAGTGGTCGCTTTGCATCTTGTGTATAACATTCTTCGTGTGTATAACCTTAGGCAAGGTAAAATGATAAAACGAGCAGAGCGTTTTGTGACAGTCTGATATAACAAACTGTCAAAGATGATACATAACGTATCTAGTTCCATACTGACAAAAATAATAATGAGAGCGAAACACGTGTCTAAAGTTTGGTTTTTGCCCTGATATGAGTTGAATAATATTTATATCGCAGCAATCAGGTGTCATTTAAAGTGTTAGAAATTCTAACCGACACCATTTACAACTTAAAAGGTAGCTTTTATTACTTATTGTTGTCGTTATTGAGAGTGAGTGTGACGCTATAAAGAGTGTTTGAGGTGATATGGAATACAAGCTAAACCAACCAACAACGAGTCTTTTCGACGTTTTAGGGAGTTTGACGTTAAATCGAGTGACCTTATACGGAGTTTACACTATATATATATATATATATATATATATATATATATATATATATAGATTTATAATTATTTTTGACCGGATAGTATAAAAGAAAAAATGATTTTTCTTGGGGTTGCGGTCCAAAGGCCTCTAGTGATTAAAACACTATTAAAGGTGTACTCTTTTATTAAAAGTCAAGCTTTCGAAACCGTTTGGTTTCTTTCTCAAGACAACTAAAATGTGAACAAAATATTACACAACATTGAACAAAATATAAAATTTTAACTTACTAATAGTTGAGAATTGTAAGAATAAAACCTTAAAACACGAAGAATAATGAAAAATTTTTTAAAAGATTTTTTTTGTATAATTATAGTCAAAATTTTTTTTTTTTTTTTTTTTGATTGATGTAAATTAGATATCGATTGTCACATTCAATTGTAAAATTTTTTTGATTGAAAAATAAAAAATAAAAAGGGGGATAAAATAATTTTGAAAAAAAAAAAAAATAATAATAATATTAAAGATTTACTGGTTAAATAATTGTATCAAATAACTATATATATTACTAAGATCTTTAATATCACTTTTTTTATTTATTGTATTAGAAGTATTTCTAATGTGTAACATTTCCAGGAAAACTCTTTTGTGATAGTTCCTTTCCCCATCAAGTATTTTTGCATTATTAAAGCGATTGTAGATTACAAAAAAATTCCTGTGCCCTAGCTGAACACTCTATGAATACTTCTCATATTTTTGATTTTAATAATGCAAAAATACTTGATGGGGAAAGGAACTATCACAAAAGAGTTTTCCTGGAAATGTTACACATTAGAAATACTTCTAATACAATAAATAAAAAAAGTGATATTAAAGATCTTAGTAATATATATAGTTATTTGATACAATTATTTAACCAGTAAATCTTTAATATTATTATTATTTTTTTTTTTTTTTTCAAAATTATTTTATCCCCCTTTTTATTTTTTATTTTTCAATCAAAAAAATTTTACAATTGAATGTGACAATCGATATCTAATTTACATCAATCAAAAAAAAAAAAAAAAATTTTGACTATAATTATACAAAAAAAATCTTTTAAAAAATTTTTTCATTATTCTTCGTGTTTTAAGGTTTTATTCTTACAATTCTCAACTATTAGTAAGTTAAAATTTTATATTTTGTTCAATGTTGTGTAATATTTTGTTCACATTTTAGTTGTCTTGAGAAAGAAACCAAACGGTTTCGAAAGCTTGACTTTTAATAAAAGAGTACACCTTTAATAGTGTTTTAATCACTAGAGGCCTTTGGACCGCAACCCCAAGAAAAATCATTTTTTATACATATATATATATATATATATATATATATATGGCATTAATAATTTAGCACATTGATTTTCCCTTTTGTTAGCCACTTGTAATGCTCTAATGATAACCAAGTCCCCCTTTTTGAATTTAGTTTTCTTTTTAAATTTCTGTTCCTGTCTTTTAATATATCTATCAGCATTTCTTTTCAGATTTTTGTTGACCTTTGTTTGAGGTGATATGGAATACAAGCTAAACCAACCAACAACGAGTCTTTTCGACGTTTTAGGGAGTTTGACGTTAAATCGAGTGACCTTATACGGAGTTTACACTATATATATATATATATATATATATATATATATAGTGTAAACCGCAGACATGCATGTTTCTGGCTCGTTAGCCGTCATCAGTGCGGCATAACCAAGTAAGGTATTGCACTTGGCTAGCAATAGTGTTGGGTACTTGGGAGCAAAGGATGGTAGGGAAACATGTGTCAACAAACACAAAACAACGAACGCTCACACAGGAGTCCTATCGCCATTTTGTGCCTTCGGCCAGCTGCGCCCACATTTCGGGGCTAACGACCAGCGTTTTTGTTTCAGAAAATTGGAAACTATGTTTGAGGGTGATTGCATGATCCGCTAAAGCACAAGATTTAAATGTATTTGTGTTTATGTCACTTCTATATATTAGAAAAAGAAAAAAACTATCATAAACGTTTATTTTTAAATAGAAAATCAGATATAGAAAAATTAAGTAATATTTATTGCTACATCCTATCTCATAATAATAACTATTTAAAAAAATGAATAAATAATTTTAAACAAAAAATAAAAATAGAACATATTATTTATACACCTTTTCTTATATTGCCACGTATTTTAATGAAAGTAAAAACAAAATCAAATTTTGAAAAAAATAAATAAATTAATTAATTGAAATTCAACTCCAGCTGAGTTCGGTAGTGGTTTCTCTACTGGCAAATTAGTGCCCAGCTCAGCCGTAGAGGGTAAGTACCAAAATAAAGTGAGTGCGCCACCGATTTGTACGGTTAAAATCGGAAACCCCTGATGTTCCAGGCACTACTTCACCCACTGGAGATAATTAAATAAATTCAAAATATTAAACAGTACTAATTGAATTGCACAATAAAAAAAAATAACGATAAAGTGAGCTAAATAAAACAAAATATCAACTAGACCCTTCTTTAATAAAGTTAAGAATTTACACAACTGTCAAGCCTCGTGCTTGACAACGCTATTGATATTTATATAAAATAAGAATATATGAATAATATTAAAAGTTAAATTTACCAATATGTGTGATCACACTCAATACAAAAAAAAAAAACAAGAAAAAATAGATCTTAACTAACTATAGTTGCGACTTAAATCTAATTAGGCTTATCTGTTAATCCTCGGCGTCTCTAATGCTTAGGTCGGTTCCAAAAACCAAGCCTGTTCCAAAACCAATAGGCTTGCACCAACCACAATAACTTAAGCTCGAACTAAGTATCAGGTCTGCACCCAAAATTAAAGCCTGTATCTAGCGCTGTATCTAGGATTTCAGCCTATAACTAGGACTTAAACCCGTAACTAGGACTTGAGCCCGTAACTAGAACCCTAAAATCGTAATTTGGTATTAACAATAGCTTAAACAGATTTTAATGACTCCTTGAATTAATTTGATTTAATAACTTTAATACAATTTGAACACATTAACTTAAATTTGTACTACAATGAAAGAATAAAAATGAATTAAAATGAATAATACAACATTTAGAAGTTGACTTCTCTGAATTTACAATTAATGATCAAAACTAATGATTTAAATGTACTCAACAACTTAAATTTGACTTACTAGTCACGACAAAATTATAACAATAAATTAAATCAAAATTTAACATAAAATTAATTTATAATAGTAAAAGAATAAGCAAAAGGAGTCTAGTTTCACATTAATAAACCTACATACGATACACAAAGAAATACACATGTAAAATCAAGATATTAAAACTAAAATTGCGTCTATATGGCGTTATTAATCTTATATATAACAAAAAAAATATAACACAGTAACTCACCTATTAAGATATGGTTGTTTTATTTCTTAATACTCGTGACACCCCTGGCTGGTAAACGGGTGGAACAATATTCTCGTTGCTAATTGCACCAATCGGGAATTCTACCACAGTTCACCGTCTGAACGGGTTTAAATCACCAAATCTACCTACTGTCTGCTCTATGGGCTACCTTCACTCATAAGAAACGGAAGAACCATAAGAATCGAACAACCACATGAATAAATAACGTGTACTCACCACAGAAGACTTCCTAAAATCCGCTAAAAAAAAGCGATTTCCTTACGAATCCAACCAAACTACTGAAAAATCTCACTCCAATACTTGTTCGTTAGGAAAACTGAGGTTTAATTTCGTAAATCCAAAATGAATTGTCTCCGATGAATAGAGATTACAACTTAAACCCCGAAAATATTCTGAATGCCACGTTCTTACGACAAAGGCTGGTAAAAGAAAGAGCTAGTTCTTTCGTATCACATGCACCAGAGTTTGACACACGTCGAAATAAGAGATGGCCTCTACTACTATAGGGACAATAACCGTAGGATCAACAGCTACCAACTTACGAACAAACAGTAATCGTTTAATAACAACAGATCTTATTACTTAACAAGGTAACACCAAAAATCCCAGTATTACTCAATTTCTCGTTCGTATCCAATCTTTATATGTCGGATGCTAAAATAACGAACTGCAGACGACAACATTCTAAGTTTTACGACAAAAAAAAGAAAAGAAGAATTCGCCTCGTTGTAAGCCAAGATGACAGTAGTTCAAAACAATCACATAACCCCACAATTTGTTCTGAATTTAATAAATAGACTTTCAAAACAATATTAGTAATAATTTGTGGCCAGAATATAATGATTAGTTGGTGATTAACTACAACTGAACTAAAATCAACCTGTTCCTAATACTGATTGACTTGGTTTAACCCTTAGTAATGGAAAATTTATAAGGTAAGAAAATCAATCATATTTACTATATTCTTAGAACGGATTTTACCCCGTGACAACATCCCCTCCCCTAAGAAAGGAGAAAATCTACCGAAGATTTTCGACGATAACTCACTAAGTATGAAATAGCCAACAATCACAATGAAAGAGACAACAAGCCCAAACAATAGCTACGAACAAATTGCTGTAATATCCAACTATATAGAACGCCATATTCGCATAACCAATTCGTAAAGAATACGAACCAACAACACAACACAACCAAAAGAAAGAAGGAACAAACAAAACAAATAAAAAGAAAAACACAGAAAGGTATCAACGGTGGAGTTGATGAATTGGCTGGATTCAAGTAACGTAGCAAAAGGTAAGGAAGGTAACGAACACATGTTTCCCACTAAGTCGACCAAAATTCCTCGACAAATCCCAAAAGGTGGTAGGAGAGATAAGATAGGATGGTCGTAGGATTCTCTGAACCGCTTCAGAGAATCTCTCTCAACTACCACTAAGGCTTTTTCCCACCAGACACCCAAAACCAATGGTCCAGTCGGGAAAACAAAAAGGTTTGGCCTCCAAAATCCACCAAACGTGAAATAGCATAACAGCCACATAAAAAGAGGCCCAAACCATGAGGGTAATTAAAGTCGACGAAGCAAGCAACAACATAAAAGGTAAGATAAGGTAAGATAAAGGTAAGGGAAGTCAAGGCAAAGATAAGGAAATTACTTGAATCCAGAAGTGTCAAGGTTGGAGGACTTCTACCTCCCCGCCTGGAATATCCTCGGGTGGTGAAATTCTTAGGCCTCCAGCCACAAGGCACAAAAGAGTCAACGATGGTTGTGTTGAACAAGGGTCTGAATCCAAGCAACGAAAGATACCATAAGTGAACAATACCTAAGTTCCTACTGAATAGACTCCGAAAAATTCCTCTATAAATCCCAACAAGTGGTTTTTCCACCGGACACTCAACAACCAATGGCCCGGTCGGAAAATCAAAGGTTTGGCCTCGAAATCCACAAAATGTGTCGTA
The DNA here is from genome assembly GCA_964028335.1 of Altica lythri. Taxonomy (NCBI): domain Eukaryota; kingdom Metazoa; phylum Arthropoda; class Insecta; order Coleoptera; family Chrysomelidae; genus Altica; species Altica lythri. The sequence goes on from OZ034805.1 coordinate 16,982,098, forward strand.
GATCCACTACAAATGAAACCCAAAACCATAAGGTCATTCTAAAGCCAACAAAGCAGAAAAACGATGTAACTAAATATAGATAAGGTAAAGATAAGTTTACTAAGGTAGAACGAAATTTGAATCCAGAAAGTGGTTAGGTTGGGGGACTTTTACCCTTCCCGCCTGGAGTATCCTCGGGTGGTGAAATTCTTAGGCCTCCAGCCACAAGGCACGAACAAAACAAAACACCAAACAGAAAAGTAAGAACAATAAGAGAAATAACGAAAGTTACAAAGAAAAATCAACTAAAGATTCAAGTATACTATAGAGAATTGTCGTCTGGAGCGAGTGATTCACAAAAAGGCTTCAAATCCTGGACATGCCAAATACCTTTCGAATTTCCTAATTCGTCCTGGAGTTCATAGGACCAAGAACCACACCTACGCTTCACAACAAAAGGACCAAGATACGCTGGTGCTAATTTTGCCGAATAGAATTTAGAGCATCAGACAGAACTTTATTCTTTCTCCAAACTTTATCCCCACAACCGAAAGATAGAGGTCGACGACGCAGAATATAGCGATTTGCATTTTGCGCTCTTGCGGACTCTATACGCTGTCGAACTTGCAGATATAGCTTCGCGAAGCTCTCACGACGGTTTTTAGCATAGTCGTTGATTTCTATTGGGTCCGTCCGAAGTTTATCCTCGTAATCCGTTCCGTAAAGTTTGTGTTCCCTACCAAAAAGAATTAAGTATGGACTATATTTAGTGGTTTCACTCGGCGTTGTCCTGATTGCACAACCGATTTCATTAAGATGCTCATCCCAGGTCCTGTGGTTGTCTTGCTTCACAAATGTACGTAACATGGTCTTAATAACCCTATTGTGTCGTTCGGTGGGATTAGCGCGTGGGTTGTAATGTGCGGTAAAGAATATTCTGGTGTTATATTTTTTACACAATTTCCGGAATTCGTTCGATTTCATTTGAACACCGTTATCACAAGTTAAAGTCATGGGTGCTCCATACAACAAAAAGAAACCTTCCATAATTTCTGTCAAGTTTTTGGCAGTAGCGGTTCGACACGGATATAAGAAGACTGCCTTACTGAAATTATCAGAAACAACTAGAATATACTGGTAACCTTTTTTTGATCTAGGGAGAGGTCCAATGTAGTCTAGACTTATTGCCTGGAAGGGTTCGGATATTACAGGACGATCGCCCATCAACCCAGCAGGGGCTTCCTGCTCAACTTTATTCTGAGCACAATTCTTGCAACGACGAACATACCTAGACACATCAATTTTCATATTGGGCCAGTAAAAGTTGTGGCAGATTTTCCCAAAGGTCTTATTTACGCCTACGTGTCCGGCAGATGGTAAATCATGACAGAGTTGTAGAATGGGGCCGCGTTGGTCTTTAGGCACCACTAATTTCCAATCGTTTGAAAGAGGCGACAAATTAGGAATAGCAGGCTTCACGAACTTATAAAGGGCACCATTTTGTACACGCCATAAAGGATACTTTAAGGGGTTGTCCTGAACCTTCAATAACATCCTAGCGTACCACTTGTCGGTGGTGGTTTCAGGGGTGACGGTACAGTTGTCTAATACGTTTAATGACGAATTGGTCGTGCTAATAAGGCACTGGGAGAAAAGGTCACGACCTAACGATTCTCCCGAGATCCGTTTCCCTGCTGTTTACATTTCAGACAGTCCTTGATGGTAACGTTAGGGGCACCACAGCGATAACAACAAACCTTCCTAGAGTTGGGACAATTCCTATTGACGTGTCCGGGGTTTCGACAATTCCAACAAATTGGAACACTGGAAGAACGACCAGCTCTACCAGTAGTCGTGTCAACTCTACCTATTCCCGACAGTTAAAGATCGGGGTTCTCCTGAATAGGTTGTACCTCCACAAAAGCAAAGTCAGGTTCGACAAATTGATTTCTTTTACGGGAAGGTGGCACATAATTTTCTACCCAATACTTCTTCGTTTCTAATTTCATGCACTCTTCCTCTAACTCCTCAATGGTTCGAACAACAGGCAATTGAGTAATATAGAATGGGGATAGATTCCTGATTAAGAGGTCTAATTGCATCTCTGGAGTAAGACTACCATGACGCCGAAACAACGCTTTCATACAAGATAAATAATCAATTATACCCTCGGTGCTGTCTTGGGTTCGTTCTAAGTTTTCTTTAAAAAGCCTAGCACGATAATCAGGTGGTTCAAAATGTCGTAATAATAAATCTGACAAGCTTTGCCAATCGCTAAACCTATCAATGTTGGCCCTATACCAGGTTAATGCTTTGCCGGAGAAAAGATCTATGACACTGGAAAATAACTGTTCCTCAGTGATATTACGAGCTATTCGAAGTTCTCGAACTCTATCCAGGAAATTATGAACAGAAGACTTTGCATCCCCAGTGAACTTCACATTCCATTTCTCTAAATTCAACGGTTTCATTTGAGTATAATGAACAGTTCGAGTGAGGTTAGGGGAATTAGAAAGAGCCGATACACGAGAACTATTATGAACAGGTGGAGATTCCTCATCTGAATCGTGGGCAATATGACTAAGCTCCGGATTGCGCTTAGCAGCAGTATCAAGGGAATCTAGGGCAGCTAACACCTCCATCAACAATTTACCCCTCTCCGACTTCTCCTCAGTTGTTAATCCGGACTCCGGAATGCGTTGGGTACGATGGTAGATATGGACTAATTAAGATAACGAAGAATTATATTTCCTATCGATATTTTCACCTTCCAGTGTAAGAACCGTTTCCTCTGACAACAACTTACGAATTGACTCTAACTCACCCTTAAAATCTGGGGGTCTCGTGAAAGTACCTGATCTCTCCATCTTTAAAATTGGCCGCAGGGCCATCCTCATCTGATCGACCGTTTGCTTTGAATCAACTAAAATCCCACGGACTAAAAGTTCATGAACCAACATGTCCTTTTTAAGGTATGAAATATCCATTTTATACTCCATAGTATACGATTAAAATAACGAAAAAAAAAATCAACAATAAACGAATAAGAGACTACTACAAACTTTCCAACAAATAGACAACAACTTGTGGTTCAGTACCAATTAGCAACGATGAATAATAATGATAAATAACTTACCAAAAATATATATATATAAAAAAATATATGCACACTATGTAAATCGTTTCACGATTGGTGGGATCAGGTGTTAATAACGCCAAAGATTAAAAATATTTAAAAAAAATACAGTTACTACTTAGCTCACTTTATATAAATGCAAATAGTAAAAAAAAAAAATCTACTAACAACTTTTTTTAATTACTCGCCCAATTAAACAAATATGGGCCCCACGTTGGGCGCCAAAAATTTGCCACGTATTTTAATGAAAGCAAAAACAAAATCAAATTTTGAAAAAAATAAATAAATTAATTAATTGAAATTCAACTCCAGCTGAGTTCGGTAGTGGTTTCTCTACTGGCAAAATAGTGCCCAGATCAGCCGTAGAGGGTAAGTACCAAAATAAAGTGAGTGCGCCACCGATTTGTACGGTTAAAATCGGAAACCCCTGATGTTCCAGGCACTACTTCACCCACTGGAGATAATTAAATAAATTCAACATATTAAACAGTACTAATTGATTTGCACAATAAAAAAAAAATAACGATAAAGTGAGCTAAATAAAACAAAATATCAACTAGACCCTTCTTTAATAAAGTTAAGAATTTACACAACTGTCAAGCCTCGTGCTTGACAACGCTATTGATATTTATATAAAATAAGAATATATGAATAATATTAAAAGTTAAATTTACCAATATGTGTGATCACACTCAATACAAAAAAAAAACAAGAAAAAATAGATCTTAACTAACTATAGTTGCGACTTAAATCTAATTAGGCTTATCTGTCAATCCTCGGCGTCTCTAATACTTAGGTCGGTTCCAAAAACCAAGCCTGTTCCAAAACCAATAGGCTTGCACCAACCACAATAACTTAAGCTCGAACTAAGTATCAGGTCTGCACCCAAAATTAAAGCCTGTATCTAGCGCTGTATCTAGGATTTCAGCCTATAACTAGGACTTAAACCCGTAACTAGGACTTGAGCCCGTAACTAGAACCCTAAAATCGTAATTTGGTATTAACAATAGCTTAAACAGATTTTAATGGCTCCTTGAATTAATTTGATTTAATAACTTTAATACAATTTGAACACATTAACTTAAATTTGTACTACAATGAAAGAATAAAAATGAATTTTAATGAATAATACAACATTTAGAAGTTGACTTCTCTGAATTTACAATTAATGATCAAAACTAATGATTTAAATGTACTCAACAACTTAAATTTGACTTGCTAGTCACGACAAAATTATAACAATAAATTAAATCAAAATTTAACATAAAATTAATTTATAATAGTAAAAGAATAAGCAAAAGGAGTCTAGTTTCACATTAATAAACCTACATACGATACACAAAGAAATACACATGTAAAATCAAGATATTAAAACTAAAATTGCGTCTATATGGCGTTATTAATCTTATATATAACAAAAAAAATATAACACAGTAACTCACCTATTAAGATAGGGTTGTTTTATTTCTTAATACTCGTGACACCCCTGGCTGGTAAACGGGTGGAACAATATTCTCGTTGCTAATTGCACCAATCGGGAATTCTACCACAGTTCACCGTCTGAACGGGTTTAAATCACCAAATCTACCTACTGTCTGCTCTATGGGCTACCTACACTCATAGGAAACGGAAGCACCATAAGAATCGAACAACCACATGAATAAATAACGTGTACTCACCACAGAAGACTTCCTAAAATCCGCTAAAAAAAAACCGATTTTCTTACGCATCCAACCAAACTACTGAAAAATCTCACTCCAATACTTGTTCGTTAGGAAAACTGAGGTTTAATTTCGTAAATCCAAAATGAATTGTCTCCGATGAATAGAGATTACAACTTAAACCCCGAAAATCTTCTGAATGCCACGTTCTTACGACAAAGGCTGGTAAAAGAAAGAGTTAGTTCTTTCGTATCACATGCACCAGAGTTTGACACACGTCGAAATAAGACATGGCCTCTACTACTATAGGGACAATAACCGTAGGATCAACAGCTACCAACTTACGAACAAACAGTAATCGTTTAATAACAACAGATCTTATTACTTAACAAGGTAACACCAAAAATCCCAGTATTACTCAATTTCTCGTTCGTATCCAATCTTTATATGTCGGACGCTAAAATAACGAACTGCAGACGACAACATTCTAAGTTTTACGACAAAAAAAAAAACAAGAATTCGCCTCGTTGTAAGCCAAGATGACAGTAGTTCAAAACAATCACATAACCCCACAATTTGTTCTGAATTTTATAAATAGACTTTCAAAACAATATTAGTAATAATTTGTGGCCAGAATATAATGATTAGTTGGTGATTAACTACAACTGAACTAAAATCAACCTGTTCCTAATACTGATTGACTTGGTTTAACCCTTAGTAATGGAAAATTTATAAGGTAAGAAAATCAATCATATTTACTATATTCTTAGAACGGATTTTACCCCGTGACAATATCAAACAACCACATTTACCACCACTATAAATTGAAAATAATCGAACCACTACGAACGAGATAAATATAAAAATTAAACTTAACTAAATTGAGTATACATTGTTTTCTATTAAAATATTTTTTTTTGTTACATAAAGTGTACTTACTGTGATGTAGATTTTGTAGTAGGTACCTTAGAAATTTTGAAATTGTATATTTAACAACTGTCATTTTATTATAAACTCAAAAATGTGTTCATATAAAACTGTAGAAATTGCTAAGAAAATGTTAACCTTAAGAAAAGTAAGTTTAAATTTTTATTTTTATAAAAAAATATTTGTATTTAACAATATATTTTTTAACTTGTAGAAAGTCTTGATAATGAATTAAATAAATTCGAAAGCTAGACAAATACTTAAAAAAAGAGTTTTCTTATAAAAGCCTAATTTGACTGCATCTCCAAGAATTTTAATCTTTATATATATATATATATATATATATATATATATATATATATATAAACAAAGTGCCAAGAAAACGCGTATTAATATAAAAAAAGGAGGATAACGGGAATGCAACGCAACAGGGATCATGGTTACAAGTAGAATAGGAATGGTAACCGCAGACATGCATGTTTCTGGCTCATTAGCCGTCATCAGTGCGGCATAACCAAGAAGAGTATTGCACTTTATTTTATCTCCTGGGCTAGAACGACTCAAACACAATGAGTCCGTTTCGCCAACGTGGCGACGCTGGTTGTTAACCGAAAACCCATTGGCACAAATGACCGAAAGCACAAAATGGCGATAGGACTCCTGTGTGAGCGTTCGTTGTTTTTGTGTTTCTTGACACATGTTTCCCCAACATCCTTTGCTCCCAAATACACAACACTTTTGCTAGCCAAGTGCAATACTCTTCTTGGTTATGCCGGACTGATGACGGCTAATGAGCCAGAAACATGCATGTCTGCGGTTACCATTCCTACTTGTAACCATGATCCCTGTTGCGTTGCATTCCCGATATCCTCCTTTTTATATATATTATAACATATATAACTTGCTATGGATATTTATTATGTTAATATGCTATAAATAAACTTTGCCTTTAAATTTATAATTCTAGAAAATAAAATTTTAATTAAAATTTTTATAAAGGCAAATTGTTTTTTAGAATTTTAAATATTATAAATTTATTTTATATTTCCCGACAATGACTCTTCTCTCATGGGCAGAATTCAATGTTTAAACTAGATTAATTATATACTTTTGTATGTAAAATATAAAAATTTTTATGCTAATGAACCAAATGATATTATACTATTGAGATTTAGGAAAAGAAGAAGCCCTATAACCTAACTTCGCTATAAACGATTGAATGTTTAACGGATTTCAAAACTTTACTTATAAAATTGAATGAAAATGAAAAATCTTGTAATTATTATAATGTGAAACATAGTTATGAATATTATATAATAAAGAAATAGTGTACAGTGAAACAGTGAGAAATGTTCATTAAATATACAAAGTAAAACACAGAAAGTTCTTTATTGTTAAAAAAAAACTTATACCAGTTTCTGAAGTGCTCCTTCACCCCTTACTGTCTCAAATCCAAGTCCAAATATGAATATCTTCAAAAACCATACAACTCGTTAAAACCTCTGGATAATCTGCTAATTCTGTATACTGCTACTCTGCTAAGTAAATTCTGGCACTTTTTATCTATTATCTGCTACTATATTCTTCTAAATTCAATTAAAATATGAATCGTACAATCTGCTGCTTTGCTCTTGCCTTTCTTGACTTTATTTTTAATTATAAATCAAATTCTCTGCTTACCACATATATTCCATAACCTCTTCTTAGGTTTCTTAATGTTTTTATTACAATTAAACTTTCTTTTACTTAATATTTTTCAAAAAAACTCAAATTTCAAACAGGAACAAATTTAATACGACTTACTTCTTTCAAGATCAAAAACAAGAGAGCGATTACAAAATCAACAAACAGACAATTGAACAACTATAACAATATTCATCTACATACCTATCTAAATTAAACCTACTTGATAACATCTCAATTATAAAAAAAATTCGAATACTTGATTTTTTTGATTTTGATTTACACAATTATTTATATCCAAAATACTATGACATTCATAATGAATTTACAATTTTATATTTATTTAACTATAATCTAAAATACTTTTCAATTTCAGGATTTTTCATTTTCTTCAAAATTAAATCAATTAAAAACAACTGTTATGGCTTTGAAACACCTATATTAATTATTTAAAACGTAAGTAAATTTTTTATTTGGTTCTTGCTTTAAATTATTCTTTATTTGAAATTATGTATCTTTATTATTAATGTTTTCACAATCAATTTTCTTGTTTTATTTAATTACAATTCTTTTATTTAACTTCTTTTAAAACAACAATATGTATCATTGTACTTTATATAAATCCCTTTTTTTTTAAATATTTAGTTTTCCTATTTTACTCAAAAGTAATCCTCTTATCTTTAAAATATCACAAACTATTATATGCACTTTTAAAAATAGATATATTTAAAAAACTACTTTTATATTCTATTTTCATATTTTGATTTCCCTTTTTAGGAAAAAATAAAGAATAACTTAATAACAACTTATAGTACTGAAGAAAATTGAACAAATTTATAAACTCTAAGACTTTTTATTCTACCCAGGATCAAGAATATCCTCGTTTTATTAATTTAATCATAACTTTATTTAATTTATTTTGTTAATTATAGCATATTATCTTATATCATCTCAAATCCCCCAATTAAAATTTTTAGATCAAACATATCTTCCATGTTTGATTAAAAATTATAATTTCAATTCTTATTTAATAATTTTACACTTGTCAAGAACCTTTGCTTTAAACTTTATATATTTTATTAATAAACCTATTCAACTTTCCTTGTTCTTTCCTTTTATTCTTATCTTGCTTTTTTAATTTATTTACTTGTATAAATCATAATCAATTCATTTTTCATGAACCAACAACAAATTAATTCTACCTTCTCTTATCTCAGGAATATTATTTTCATTATTCTTTGTGCAACATACATTATACCGACTTGCATTCTATTAAAACCATCCTATCTCTTAACTAATATGTACACTTAAAACTACTATTTACAAAACTGTCATGAATATCATCTACCTATGCATCTTCTTTATAAATTTTTTTATTTCTGTTTTTTTTTAAATCAAATTTATTCCCCTTTTTTAAACATTTATCAAATATAATTTATTTTTTTTAATTTTCGAATTATTCCCCCTTTTTTATAAATTTTCCTATACATCTAATTTTCCGATACACCTAAATATCTTGCCTCTTTCCTGATATTTCCAAATATACCTAATACTACCTCTAAATTTACATTTCTTCCCACTTTCTTGATATTTCCCTATGTACCTATAACTTTCTTTAAACTTAAATTTCTTTCCCCTTTCTTTATATTTATATATATACAATTTTTTTCTAAATGTAGCTTGTTGAATTTCTCCCCAAAAATATTTACAAAATTGTTCTTCAAAATCATTTATAGAAAAAATCTGGTTTTCCTTATTACAAAACCATAGTAACGGATGTCCGGTTAGCATGTTTCTGATCAACAATTTCTGTTCTGTAAAGTCACTTCCCAGTAAACACACATACGTTGAAAAAACGTTGGTATCGTTGAAATAACGTTTTACGTTATATTTTCAACGGTTGATAAATAGGTAGTTGTTTCATAACGATTGAAACGTCAACGTTAAAAAAACGTCGATAAAAACATAACAATTTATCCTATTTCTATATTTTAAGGTTATATCAACGTTAATATAACACGTGTTTTAATTTATTACTGAAAACGTTGATTAAACGTTAAATTTTGTGTTTAATTGATTATATCGTTGACCCGCAACGTTGTAATCAAATTAAAATTAACCGTCTTACTGACGTTTACTATACACCCTTAGGTAACGTTGAATAATGGATTTTATTCAATGGTAATAACCTTTATAACATTTCAACGTAAAAAAAACGTCTATAAAAACTCAATAGTTATCCCCATAAGGTTATATCAACGTTGAAGAAACGTATTTTAATTTACTTTTGAACACGTCGATAATTCGTTAAATTTTATCTTTAGTCGATTATATCGTTGCGTTGCAATCAAATGAAATAAACCGTCTTATTAACGTTTATTGTACACCTTTAAGTAACGTTAAATAAAGTACACCCTTATTTAACGTTTAATAATGGATTTTATTCAATAGTAATAACCTTTAATCATTTTAAAGTAAAAAAACGTCTATAAAATCGCAATAGTTATCCCCATTCCACCTATTTATATCAACGTTGAAGAAACGTATTTTAATTTAGTTTCGAACACGTCGATAATCCGTTAAATTCTATCTTTAGTCGATTATATCGTTGCAATCAAATGAAAATTAACCGTCTTATTAACGTTTATTGTACACCTTTAAGTACCGTTAAATAAATGATTTTATTCAAAGTTGTAACAACTTTCTCTTACAACGTAAAAAAAGCTAAACGGGGTAAATATTCGATAATATACTATACTTTTTCTACAACCACACTGTTTGATTTAGTTTCATATTTTTCTCTTGAAGTTGAAGGTTTATGTAAATTCAGTGATAATGAATCAGTTCTGGTGGAGTATTTTTTAATTCAGAATTATCACTGTTCATTTTAGTTAATCTTATTTTAAAATTTAAATAAAACAGGAATATTTTACAGATATTTTATATTTGACGTTTGTGGAATATTCAGGTGACTTTGCATAAAAAATGTTGGTCAGTTGCCTAGCAACCAACTTTAAAGAACAGAAATGTCACTTTCTGGCACAGAAATGTCACATTCCGGTACACTTATGTCATATTGCTATTATTTTGAGAAATCAAGTTGTGAACATAAAACTATGCAGAAGAGAATAGTGGTTGTAGAAAAAAAACTGCCTATCCCAGGCAACCACATGATCACGTAAAACGTCATAAAGACGTGACTATCACGTGAAAAATGCATTAGGTCGCAAAATGTCTAAAATATGACTTAAAAAAAACGTGATTCGGCTCCCCCCAAAAAAACGTATACCTGTGAAACGTAATTAACACGTCGAAAAATAGTTAGCAAAGTGACGGATAATAAAATATTAATTAAATTCATTTATTAAGCATTTATTAAAATTTTAAAATGGATCAAACCTTTATAACGTTTTATATATGCATTTCTAATAATAAAACAAGAAGGATGAAAGATACACATTTTGATAAGTGCGCCAAAATCTGTTTTACGCGGTTTTATTTTGGTTGGTACTACGTACCAGTTGGTACCACTGTTCAAAAGGATTGTCGGCATTGTCGCTGTCGCCATTTTATATTTGTGTTTGTTTGGCGTAGTTTGTGTGCTCTGTATTAGTATTAAGTAATAAAAATTTTAAGTAAGTATTACATATACACTTTATTTAAATATATGTACATCTATCTTTTATTATATAGTTAGGTAGATGCTTCATATTGAAATTAATATTTACATTTTCTTTAAGGTTATAATCCCATAATCATTGAAGAATTAGTTTTACAATCATTAGTGAAAAGGAATCGAAAGAGAAAAGCTTTTTATGAGTCTTCTGATTCAGATCCAGATCAAGACCTTTTAATTTCTCAAAAAAAGTAAGAAATTAAAGCGACTCCGTCAAATTATATTTGGAATGAAATCAAGTAAGTTTATGCTTAAGTTATTAATAAATGTAATTACAGTTGATTTATTGCTTTAGAGATTTGTCTTCAAGTAAGAGTTGCAGCATTCGTAAACAACCTCTAACGGAGAGATGTCCAAAAGAAGACGATCGATCGTTGGATGAATTTGGAGGTAGGTTATCTTTATGTCATAGACTTAATTCTTAATTCTTCCGGAACTCGTACCTTCGTCAAGAAATTGCGATAAAAAAATCTATGATGCTAAAACATATTTTTTTGTAATTAAGCTAAAAAAGTTTCATTTTTCAAAATAGAATTTGATTTAAGTTTGAAAACGAATATTAATCTTATTTAATAAAAAAAAAATAGTAAGTATATATTGATGTTTTATTTTCCTATTTTTAAAAACCAGCTTTTATGTGAAAGGTTACATACAAGTGATCTGCTTATGTTAAATAGACGTTATATTTACGTATATTATACGTCAGCAGTACGTTATATACATTCAATCGGACTAATATGGTATATAAAAATGTTATTTTTCATAGAAAATTCTACGTAACTTAAACATTATGCATCAACGTTATATTAGATTAATATTTTTACATAACTATAACGTATTAAATTAACGTAAAAATAACGTCGATAACCGGTTGCATGTAACGTTAACTACCGGTTTTGATATCTAGTTGAAATAACGTTTATCAACTGGTTACTTCTAACGTTGTTTTGGGCGACAATTCTACGTTATTTCAATGTTATAAATAAACGTGTTCATTGGATGGTTTCTGGTTATAAAAAACGTTAATTCAACGTTGTTGTGTTTGTTGGGTTGTATATTTAATCTTACTTTTTATAATATTGACAAATACTTTTGGATGAATATGGTTTATATTTCCATCAAATTTGATTCCTGTATTGTTGTAATGTGACATAATATTAGGAAGAACTCCCCCTGCATTTCCTCTTACATTATTCTCCATCACCTCCTGTAATTTCTTCTGCATATCTTCTATTTCCTTATTTAATTTCAAACCTGTTAATTCATAATTTTTACTACAAGCTCCTTTTTGCTTTTCTACTTCTCCTTCTAGTCTTTCGAATTCTTTTCCTACATTAACTTTCAAATTGTCCATTACTTCTTCATTAATTTGATCTTGTAACCGTATTTGTCCTATTTCTTTTTTCATAGTTTTAGTTTGTTTGTTGACTTCAAGCTCAATTTCTTCAGGTAAATTTTCTTTAATTGATTTTCCTACTTCTGTTATTCTAATTTAATTTATTTTGTTAATTATAGCATATTATCTTATATCATCTCAATATATATATAAAAAGGGGAAAATTATTGGGCATGTACGCAAAAAGGATCAATAAGGCCACGAGTAGGAATGGTAACCGCAGACATGCATGTTTCTGGCTCATTAGCTGTCATCAGTGCGGCATAACCAAGTAGGGTATTGCACTTGGCACTTTGTTTATTTCATATCCTGGGCTTAGAACGACTCAAACACAATGAGTCCGTTTCGCCAACGTTGCGACGCTGGTTGCTAGCCGAAAACCCATTGGCACAGCTGGCCGAAAGCACAAAATGGCGATATGACTCCTGTGTGAGCTTTCGTTGTTTTTGTGTTTTTATGTTTCTTTACACATGTTTCCCCAACATCCTTTGCTCCCAAGTACCCAACACTTTTGCTAGCCAAGTGCAATACCCTACTTGGTTATGACGCACTGATGACGGCTAATGAGCCAGAAACATGCATGTCTGCGGTTACCATTCCTACTCGTGGCCTTATTGATCCTTTTTGCGTACATGCCCAATAATTTTCCCCTTTTGTATATATATATATATATATATATATATATATATATATATATATATATAAACAAAAGGGGTAAATTAACGGGCATGTACGCAAAAGGATCATAGGATTACGAGTAAGAATGGTAACCGCAGACATGCATGTTTCTGGCTCATTAGCCGTCATCAGTGCGGCATAACCAAGAAGAGTATTGCACTTGGCTAGCAAAAGTGTTAGGTACTTGGGAGCAAAGGATGTTGGGGAAACATGTGTCAAGAAATACAAAAACAAATTCCATCAAAAAATAATAATAACAAAATAAGTCGAAGATAGTATCTTTCGACTAACCCTAACATTTCTCCGGGCACCATAAAAATATATTATAAAAGCGACCATGAGAAAATTTTGGATAATATTGTAAATTCCGCAATTCAACACGAGAGAATTCTGCATCAATTTTGATTAAAGGGTCATTAGTGTACCGACGTTAATAAGAATAGGGGAACCTATTGAAAGCGTAATACTTTAAATCGTTATAACCAATAAACGACTATCCGAGTTTAAAAAACAAAAGTTTGTTTGGTAGAGAAAAGTAGTTATTTTAGACCGGCGTATTCATTTATATTTTAAAATTGTCAATAAATTTCTTAGAGGGCATAATTAACAGTTTTTTTAATTTTGCTCCAAAAATTGAAATCGTACTGTCTGTTTAATATCATAGGAGGAAAGTAAATTAAATTTGCAACTATAAAGTTATTAAACTTATGTGGCATACTTTGAAAATTTGGGAGACAATAGTGGAGAAGAGACGAGTGAATAGAAAATTGAATTTATGCCTGGGAGAGGAACGATTAATGCGGTTTTTGCTATGAAAATAATGATGGAGAGATGTCGTGAAATGCAGAGTGATATCACAGACTTGGAGTGAAGAGAAAAGAAGTATAGAGATGTATGCGAGTGGAAGGTGTGCCGGAAAAGTGTGTCTGATTAATGCAAGAGGGAATAAAAACGAAAAAAAATCCGTTTTGGGATTACGAAAGGATTTGGGGTACATATGAGGCTCCGTTAGCGCCGTTATTATCCAAAAACCTGAGCAATAACGAAAGACTAAGAGAGGAGGTTAGAAGTGGCTGAGATAAAGATGTTGCGTTGGATGTGTGGGTTAACGAGGAGAGATAGAGTAAGAAATGACAGATTAGGAGGTACAGTGAAAGTGGGACAGCTTGGTAATGTGTTTTCGGGAGAATACCCATGTTTTTCGAAAACATCTTACGCACTAGAATAAAACCATCCGCGTGCCAAAACATTGGGACACTTCAGTTACAACATACTATCTTTTAAATTTTGTGCATAAATTGTATAGTGTTTGAGTTAGTTATTTGTTCAGCATTTAATAAACTATAAATAAATTGAACACTAGTTTTTTGTGCTTCGATACATTGTCAGAAGTGGGATAAAAAAAATGAAGTGATCGCGATTCATTTTCGGTAGTAATGACTTTTTAAACTTTAAAACGATTCTGGAATAAACAACAAGTTTCTAGAACTATTGAAGCAAATTATAGAATCGTAGAAGACAAATTCGAAAAGAGAAAATGAAAGAGGTTTCTAAAATTATGAAAAATAAATCTAGAAACGTGGAAGACAAATTCGAGCAAGTTGAAGAAAAATTTGCAGAGGTCTTTAAAATTTTCGAGGAGAAATATGTTAAAAAAAGATTAAGGAACTCGAAATATTTCTTAATTACGGCTTTCGGAGATCTCTACCAGAAAATAGAAGAAATGTCTGTCCAGGACGACGTCGTAAAAGAACAAATTATAAAAGAAGAATGGGTCCAAGAAGGATACAAGTGTGGTAATCCAAAAATTTCTGACCAATTTATCTTGGGGCTGTGTTAGACGTGAAACATGGCGTGTTGAACGTCGGTGATGAAGAACTCTCCATTTATGAAGAGAAAGAAAATGTTATCCGCCTGTTAACTGCCTATGATGGAACTATATCCGTATTTAGTGAGAAAATTATAATGACCAAATTAAATGGGTATTGTCATGATGGAAGTTTTCGGATCATCTAGAGATTAGACGACCAAAGGTTAAGTTGAGTAAACGAACGATAGTTGGACATGATGTACCCATCTCAGTTATTTGCTTTGTGAAACATCTAAAAAACTATCTAAGAACAAGAATCCAAAAGAGTTGATAGATATGATCATTAAAAATATCCATGATTTATAGGTCAAACAAAGACAAAAACTGAAGAATATGTTTATAGAATTCCAATAAGTGTCCGGGATGAGCGAGCAAGTCAAAGGTAAAACAAGCATATTACGCTATAAGCTAAATCCTAGCAGCTCTCAACCGATTAGGCAACAATCAAGACGACTTTTATTGGTCAAACAAGACGAAGCCAAGGAAAATATTATTGGTCCAGATTGTTTTCTCTATTTAATTTAAAAAGTGGTTACTTGCAAGTAGGTAAGGATGAAACCTGCACACTGAGAGAAAACCGCTTTCCCCATAGACTCGGGAATTTAGAATGTCATTATTATGCGATTTGGATTGTCCAGTGCCCCTGCGACTTTCCAGAGATTTTTTTTATGAGGAGTGAAAAACTTCCAAAGACTACCCAGTAGGATTCACCTTGCGAAGTAAGCGTCTTAGCAACTAAAACCATTTATCCACTCCGGTGGGCAGGTATGAAGTGTCTCTAGTGTAGGCGTTTTATGTACCTACCCACCCCTTTAGGCCAAGGACGAAGACACACCTTCATTTCCTTTCTCCTCCTCTTTCAATCTAACCACCACACGAACATACAGTTACCTTCACTGTCAACCACATATTCAACAACTCGTTCATCGAGTTGCCAGCCCATTCGATCTTTTCCAATACTCTCCTTTCGCATGCCCATCTTTTTCACTTCAATATCGTATGCTGCAAAATGTCTACAGCCCAACAGTATGGATACTCGGGCATTGATGAACCTGTGCAAGTACGACCGGAAACAACTGTGATCAGTCAGTACCTGCGTCAGGGCGTAGTCCGTCGAATGGTGCTTACACTTTAACCAAATTATATGTTTGGAATGAATGACTTCGTCTACTAAGCCACATCTTCCGTTCTCTCCCACTCCCATTGCCACATGCCAATGGATGTGGTCCTCTCCTCATTCCTTACTCTTACACGGTGGTATATCCTCATTCTCTCTTCTGTGAGGGTGTGTGTTGGCATAAACCCTGTGACTACCCAAAGGGCAGCGGAGGGTAGCCTGTGATCTCGTTGGAGACTATATGTGTGAGAACTGTTTGAGTTTGGCGCCAGATAAAACCGAGGCGGTGGTCTTAAAGAGACCAAGAAAGAAAATAGAAATGAATTTTGAGGTAGAAGGGATGAAGATCACAGATGAGAGGTAAGTCTGCACAAGAATGGTAGAGAGTGACCGCCAAAACAGCCAGAAGGAGCGGGGAACTCGGTGACATAACACCGAGGATTGGGCGATTGGGGAGCCCAAACCCGATAGGAGAAGGCCACTCCACTCAACAGTACACTCTATCGTTCTCTACAAGGCTCCAGTCTGGCTATTCTAGAAAATTTGTGTTAAACACGTATACCAGTAACATGGCCATTGGAGATTTCCTCTCTCAGTTACAAGATAGACAAGTAAGATTCATTACTTATTTCAGCAAAGTGTTGTCAAAATCAGAGAGAAACTACTGCATGACCATACGAGAGCTTCTGAGTGTTGAAAAGCATGTGAACACTTCCATAAATACCTTTATGGCTGAAAGTTTTTATTCCGAACAGACCACGCAGCTCTAAAATAGCTCTTACAATTCCGAGCTCAGAAGGACAGCTTGCAAGATGGCTGAAACGTCTTCAGGAATACGACTATGACATTAAACACAGTGCAAGAAAAATACACAGTAATGCAGGCTCCCTTTCGAGAAGACCGTGTAAAGACAATGGCGCACACTGTTCAAAGATAGAAGATAAAATTTGCCATTTGCTATGGACCATTGGAGAGAACTAGCAATAGCAACCAGATGAGATCATATTGACTCAAGAAAACGACCCAAGTTTAAAAATTGTTTTAAATTGGATGCGCCTCGGCAGGATACCAGCGTGACAGGAAATTAGCGAAAGAAGTCTGAAAATGAAATGTTATTCTCCAATTAATCAATAACGACTGGCAGAGTACGTACGCATATAAAAGTTTGCTCCGGTTTCTAAGTAAAATATACCCGTTAAAAGTTAAAATTAAATCGATTTTTCTTTTACCATAAATTAAAAAGTATGTAATTCATACAACTGTGAAAAAAAATGTTTAAAAATCATTAGTACATAGTGTTTTTCAACAAGAAGTTATACCATACTCGCTTCACCAGCCTGATAGCTGTAGTCCTGCAACACCAATGGTCGACAATGGAGAACCTAACGTTAGAAACATTATACTTAAAAATTAAAGGTGATATTGAAAATCAAACTGAAAACATTACAAAAAGTGCTGTAGAAAATACCAAAAAAGTTACTCAGCAAATTGACAGAATTGACAATACGGTGAGTCAAAATCAGTCAAGAATTCTTACATTAGAAAGAAGAGCAAGAAAAAATAACGTTATTTTATTTGGCTTGCAAGTTGATGACAATAAAATACTTGAGGATACCCTTAGGTTTCTAAAAGAAACTATCAACGTCAATATCCAAGAATCGGATATAAACAACATCTATAAATTGGGCAAAAAGCGAAACCAGCCTATAATTATAGAATTTCTATCCTTTCTTAAAAAAATAACATTATTTAACAACAAAGAAAACTTTGTCAAACTGAAACAAAAATCGGTCACAATTGCCAATGACTTGTGCCCTGAAGATCGAGAAACTCAAAAAGAACTCAGAAGCTATTTGGCAAAGGCAAGACAAGAGGGTCAACAGGCTATAATAAAACGAGGAAAACTCAGGATAAATAACACAGCCTATACGTTAGATCAACTTAAGTCCAACGAAGACACCGAAGAAAGTTCTACAGAAGCTAGCGACACCGATATATCAGAAGAATCTGAGAAAAAAGCTGATAATCCAGAACCGCCTACGAAAAACAATCAGAAGACCATCTCAAGAAATACCGAACAACGAAAACGGAAGAAAAGTAAAACCCCGAGTCCTAATATTGCAACTAGATCTTCAAAGTACAAGAAGAAACAAAAAGAAACTCTATTTACGCAGTAAGAATATTCTAAGTTAATTGGGGGTAAGATTTAAAAAAAAGGGGGGAATAATTATTAAATTCTTAAAATACTTATTAGATTATCATAAACATTTTTTTTTCTTTTGAGTATCTTCTTTCTTTTTTTTACTTAGCTACCTTTAGCAGATTACTCTACTCTATACCTAGTATTTAATCTTTTGTTGTTTATGGATTTATTTATAAGAGACTATGACAATCCAGATGTTAACACATCGATATGTAAAACTGTTCAGGATTATGAAAAATTGGTATCATTTCGAGGTTCAGATATATCAAATTTTTTTTCAATAATTCATCAAAACATTCGAAGCATAAGTAAAAACTATGACGAGTTCCTTGCATTTTTAAGTCAGTTTCAATCTGATTTTGATATGATTGTCCTTAGTGAAACGTGGAAAATAACAGATACTATATGTTTTCAAATTAATAATTACAGCTTATTATACAATCATGGCAATCACAATAAAAATGACGGCGTAGTCGTTTATATTAAAAATAATTTAAATTTTACTACTACCGCTGTCGGAATAGGTACACTAACAGCGATTGAAACCAGAATAGTACTTAACAAAAAAACTGTTTTAATTTTTTCACTTTACAAGTCTCCCGACGTTTGTCTATTGGAATTTATTGAAAATTTGCGGATATATTTAGGTACAATACAACACATTGAAACAATTATTATTGTTGGCGATATTAATATTAATATTTTATCTGACAGTGCCGTAGTCCAAGAATACTTAGATCTATTAACTGAACATGGTTTTGTTTCTCAAATTAATACGTATACAAGAGAATACGGCGAAAGTAAAAGTTGTATAGACCACATATTCTTAAAAAACAGTAATAATAACAATAATCTTCATAAAAATATTTCAGCGATAATAGAGACTAGAGTCACGGATCATTATCCAACTATTTTAAACTTAGGTAAGGTACAAATTATTAAAAAAAAAATTAAGCAAAACCATACTTATACAACCTTAGATAATAAACAATTTATTGAGTCCATAAAAAGAGAAACATGGGAAAATGTATATACAGCTGAAACTGTAAATAAGGGGGCGTCCACAAATTACGTGAGGCATTTTTCTGGATTTTTCGACCCCCCGCCCCCTCTGGTGAGATTTCATAAGATTTTCCCTAACTCCCTCCCCCCTCCCCAAATCTCACGTGAGATTTTTAAAAAATTGGTATTTTAACTGCATGTAATCGAGTTCGATTAAAAAAAAATACAAGAACATAATTTGTTCCATTACTTTTACTTTAAAAACTAGCAATGACTAGTATTTGATACTAAAAATCAATAATATTTATTCTAATTCAGTCCATGGGCAGTAGCCACAGTGGTGCTGTTCTGCTTGGTTTGGACAAATACGACAAACACTATTGTGTGAAATTTCGCCGTATTTTCATTCTGGATGCATTTTTGTACTTTAATTTTACTTTTACGTAACTTTACACCTTTTTCTACTCGAAAAAAAATTACGTGATATTTGGTAAAACCCCCCCTCTCCCCCTAGTGAGATTTAGAAAGATTAAGCTTGACTCCCTCCCCCCTCTGAACACCTCGCGTAATTTATGGACGACCCCTAAGTGTACTGATGTCTTTCTAGAAACAATTAATGTACATATTAAAAACTCTGAAATAAATAAAAAACATTCAAACAAAAACTATAAACGAAAACCATGGATTACTAATGGTATTGTAAGGTCTATCAATAAAAGAGATGAGCTGTACCGCGCCACCAAAAGATGTCCTAATGATGAACAAATTAAAATTAAATACATTAACTACAGAAATAAAATTAATAATTTGGTGAAAAAAGCAAAAAATAGTTACATAAAAAACATCATTTATTGTACAAATAATAATAGTAAGTCATTATGGGAATGGATAAACATGCTAACAAATAATAGTAAAAAAAATTCTAACAACATAAACTCCATCAACGATGAAATTGGTACATCTCTTACAAACAAGGAAGATATAGCAAACAATTTTAATAATTATTATGCAAATGTAGGCAGTCACTTAGCTTCAAAGATACAATTTCAAGATCCCTTTTTTTCAGATACAAATCCCACTAGTTCCTTCCTTCTTTGTCCCACGGATAAAACTGAAATTAAAAAATATATAAATGAATTAAAAAATAATAAGTCGCCGGGCAAAGATGGAATAAAGGCGGAGACTATAAAATTAATACAGGATGATATAGCTCAACCATTGGTTTTTATTTTTAACAAAGCAATTGAAAGTGGTATATACCCTTCTGCATTTAAAGAAGCTATAATCACACCAATCTTTAAAAGTGGCGATAAAGAGTTGGTTGAAAATTATAGACCCATATCTCTTATTTCGAATTTTGGGAAAGTATTTGAAAAAGTACTTAAAGACAGACTGACTACATACCTCAATAAAAATAATCTTATTTCCGATAGACAGTATGGTTTTCGAAATAAGCTATCAACTAGTGACGCAATTGCTCAGTTAACAACTTATTTGTACACTGCTGTAGATCAGTCAAAGCCATCGCTATGTCTATTCCTAGACTTAGCGAGTGCTTTTGACACGGTCTGTCATAAACAGTTGTTAACAAAATTAGAAAAAATTGGCATACGAGGTATTGTTCTAGATTTGTTTACGAGCTATTTAACAGATAGGAAGCAATTCGTTAAAATACAAAACACCCTTAGTTCTCCCCAAACTGTCTCATATGGTGTTCCTCAGGGGACAGTATTAGGCCCGATTCTATTTACCATATATTTAAATGATATACTTACCTATAATTTGCAGGGTCAAATACTGTCCTTTGCGGATGATACGGCCATCTTCTATGAGAGTTATACCTGGGAAAATTTAAAAGAAATCATAGAAAATGATCTGAAAAAAATAAAAATATTATTTGACAGTAAAAAACTAACAATAAACTACAAAAAAACATTTTACGTACCCTTTACCTCATATACTACTAACTTACCCACTTTTAATTTTATAGAAATTCAAGACAACAACCTTGTTCTAAGGGTTGATTCCACGTCAAAAATTAAATATCTGGGCATCATAATTGACAGCCATCTTAGATGGCATCACCATATCAAAACCATAATTCAGCGAGTTCGGGGTTTATTATATAGGTTCAAACAAATGCGACACATCCTAGAACTCAAAGAGTTAGTCATGCTGTACAAGGCTTTAGTGGAATCGATCTTAAGATACGGGATAATAGGTTGGGGTGGAGTAGGAATAACTTACCTGAAACCCTTAGAAAATCTACAAAAAAGAATTATAAAAATTATATTTAAGAAGGAATTAAGGTATCCAACGGAATTATTGTTTGCAGAAACAAAACTCTCAACAATTAGACAAATATATAGCTACGATGCTATTATATACAAACACAAAAACTATAATAATCACCCAATACTATACAATACTCACGAACACAACACCAGACTGAATATACAAGGACATTTACAAACACACAGAACATACAAAACTATCGGACAAAAATTTCATGGTTTTATAAGTACTAAATTATACAATCTATTAGACAGAGAAACAAAAAAACTTAATATGTCAAGATTTAAACTTAAAGTTAAGGATTGGATACAAATGCAAGGAATTCATCTTTATTATAAAACATTTCAACAGGTCATATAGCTTATGAAAAATATATTTAAAATAGTAGGTAATTTTTTTTTTCTCTTAAGTTTTTCGATGTGTTAACAGAATGGAATGTCAGGTCAATAATGATATACAATTTTATTCTACTTAATTAAGTAATTTTAAGATAAGTCAACTAAATGAACATGTAATTCCTTTTTTTTTTCTTTTACATTTATGTTTTCACTTACTTTTGTTATGCTAAGCTGTAATATTCTTACCACCAAATTGCCACATTTTCAATAATTAGTTTAAACAGAGAACACTGCACACAAGTTCATCTGAATTTAAGCAGATTGTCCTCATTTATTCTTTTTATTCAAATGTAATTATACTTAAAATGTAACAAAATTGAAAGAATAAATGCTATTATTATTATATTATTATTATTATAATTCGATATTCCTGAAAAACTAATTTATAGTATTTATACATACATATTTAAACTGTATAACGCAAGAACATAAGTTTTACTTCAAAAAGTATACGAACCTGAAAACAACACTATTGATTGCTCATAAATTTTTTGAAAGATTAAAAGCTCTTTTAAAAATAGTTTACAAACCGCTTATTAGTCCAGGGAAGTTAGGAAAAATAGCGGAAATTTGGACATCCAGCCAATATCGAAATGCGGTTTTCTGCATTGTGTACAGGAACGTCCTAGGTAAAAAGTCTACAACGTCTGGTTTGGCGCATTTTTGAAAAATGCTTTCTGGGTCGGAAAATGCATTTTCCGATTGCATTATTCCTTAGACTTTATAGGAACGACTGGAAACTCGGAAAAATCGCTCGTAAATCGTCACTCGGGGGTTTTTGGGACTGCCAAACTCGATTCTGGCATGTGGGGGTGCACAGGGGGTAAATTGGGGGAGAAATGGCAGCGTCTTTAAAAAGCACTCCAAACTCGTTACTCGGGGGTTTTCGGGGACGACGAATTCAATTCTGGCATTGTAATCACCCGGAGGCGTTTGGTGGCGGCTCTGCAGGGGCATCCGGGGGGCCTTCTAGGGAAGAAATTGCATAGTCCATGAAAATCGCTCCAAACTCGACACTCGGGGGTTTTCGGAGATGAAGAATTTAATTCTGGCATTGGAATTACACAATGGCGCTCGGGGGTTGCACTGTGGGCGTGCGCAGGGGGAGAAATAGCAGTGTGCATGAAAAGCACTCCAAACTCGTTCCTCTGGGGTATTCGGGGATGATAAATTCAATTCTGGCATTGTAATCACCCCTGCGCACCCCCACAGAGCAACCCTCGAGTGCACCGGGTAATACCAATGCCAGAATTAAATTCGTCATCCCCGAAAACCCCCGAGTGTCGAGTTTGGAGCGATTTTTATGGACTATGCAATTTCTTCTCCAGAAGGTCCCCCGGATGCCCCCGCAGAGCCAACCCCAATCGCCTCCGGGTGATTAAAATGCCAGAATTCAATTCGTCATTCTTGAAAACACCAGAGTAACGAGTTTGGTGTGCTTTACATGCACGCTGCCATTTCTACCCCAATTCACCCCCTGCGCACCCCCACAGAGCAACCCCTGTGCAATCACGGAAATTTTAATGCTAGAATCGAGTTTGGCAGCCCCGAAAACACCCGAGTAACGATTTCCGAGCGATTTTTCCGAGTTTCCAGTCGTTCCTATATAGGTGCAAGGAATGATGCAATTGGAAAATGCATTTTCCGGCCCATAAGGCATTTTTTAAAAATGCGCCAAACCAGACGTTGTAGACTTTTTTTCTGGGACCTTCCTGAACACATTTCAGAAAACCGCATCTCGATATCTGCTGGATGTCCAAATTTCCGCTATTCGGGCGATTTTGATCTAAATGCCCTGGAATATCTGGAATTAAACAGTTTGTTAGAATTATACTAGACTATTTTAAAAACATTAAATTGTTTTACACAAATTTACATAAATTTATAGTTAGTAAGAAAAGTGTGTGACGTCCTGTTGATAAATTCTCGAATATAAGTACACTACTTATCTGTTTACCTCTTGTTACAAACCTCAAGCACTGTTTTTCACATCGTCAGCTCATCAAGTTCCATTAATAATTAACGAAACCATTGCGTTCCCATTACTGGAAATAAATTTGTTGGATGTTTTACTGTTTATTCCAGCGTTCACTCTTTTGTTTACTTCAAGTTTTAAACTAACAGCAATAGGGAAAAATGTGTAATCATAACGCTGCTTGGTGTGATGAATGCGATGGTGGCAGAGATATAAACTCTATAAACACTTGTGGATGTTTATGAGAACACATCGCTCTCAGGGTTCTCTTCACCCTTACAGAAGCTTACATTGCCGTACTTTGAAAAAAAAAATGGGATTTTTATAATACATTTATCGCTTAAAAATATTACAGGATACTTTATTAATTGCATTATTTTTCGAACAAAATATGATTTTTTCCTCCAAGCCAGAGTTACAATTTTAATCGAACCTGTAAATGTTAAAATGACTGAATAAACTCAATAAACTGTGGTCCAAGAATTTCTACAAAAAGATTTAATTGGTTGCATCTTGTTAAATAATTATTTATCCAAAATAATTTATTCAATGAATCCGTTTAGTAAATTAAAAGAATTTTATAATTGAATCACATCTGCCTCACCTTGAAATTTATAATGGTATAAATTCTTAGTTTACATTAGCAATTGAATAGGTAAATGAATCGTGAATATGAATTGTGAACAGAGATGGTTAAAATCATCATTGAAAATTCTGAATAGAGTATAACTTAGGATTTTCCAAACTTTAATCAGGAGTAGTTAACACTCGGCTGCGCTTTAGACCCATCAAACCGAAATGAAAATATTACGTACAAACGAAAGATGACTAGATACGGTTGATGCTATTTAAATAGAATGCTGATTTACGAATAAATTATTCTGTCGATACGTACATAAATTTCTAGCTCTTGTTAATGTACTTAAAACTTTATTTAAACCGTGTATTTAATAGATATACTCATATGTAATGTAAACAGTAAAAGTTCCATTTATATTACACATATAGTAGGTACCTAATTTTGTAGTAACACTGAGAATATCCTGTATATTCGTGGTGAGTCTTATGGAATCTGCTTTTATTTACAGTTATGGATCTTTTTTGGTGTCATTCATGAGTTTATAGAGAATAGAGGATGAAGTCTTTAAAAATTTATGAATAATACCTACCTAAATCTAGCACAAAGGTACTTAGTAAAAATTATCAACGTAGGACTGTGGTTTCGATTATTTATTGATGGATGGATGTCCATGGAGACTCTATAGCGGGAAAACCTACGTTCAATGTTGTCTAGCTGCAGAAACAATATTGCAAATTAACTCAAGATATAGTTTTATACATCCGCCGCTGTGGGGCTGCAATCAGTGCTGTACTGGTAACTGAAAGACCAAAGAGAACATTTTTGTATTAATTTTAATGACATTGTTACTAATAAAGTTGCTTCAGTAAAAATTTGAAAAAGTGAAAACGCAGAAAAAAGATAAGATATATATTTGTCTTAGTGTTTGTCACAACACAAAATATAATTGAAATCAATAACCGGTACCTAATTCGTCCCCCTCTCGACGGCCCTGCTCATTTGCGGATATCAATAAAAACTGCTTTTATTGGTTCTATTTGGTTACTAAACATAAATAAATTACTTTTTGCATTCGCAAAATATTGATTAGTAGGTACAAGTCTTTTAATTAACTATTGAATGATAAATCGTTTCAGGTACAACATGTGTAACAGAATATATACAAAGCGGGTTAAATGTGAAATAAATAAGTTCATTTTTGATAAAGATAATAATAATAATAATAATAATAAATAACTTTATTTTGGTATTATTTAATACATAATTGATAACCTTTTAGTTTCTAAGCTAGCAGGCGAAGTCTAGCCAGTGGCTACGCAATTTTAACCTGTCAATTAGATTACCTATTATAAAAAAAATAAGAAATACTAAAATAAATACTAACTAAAAAAAGAACTTATTACTAAATCTATAAAGGTATACTAGCGGTCGCCCGCAACTTCATCCGCGTGGATTTTTTGCCACCGAGTTTCATACAAATTTGCAACACCTATTTTAAATCCTTAGGTATCTCTACGCGTCTATCGACAGTGTCATGTCGGCAAGAAGCAGCGTGCTACCGCCTCACCGCTCCACACACCCCGTACATTAAAGCGCGAGTGGTATTAGACTATTATTATTTAAAAACTGTAAAAACTTGCGTGCTACATGCATGCAAAATCTCAGCCCGACCGGTTTAAAATTAACAAAGTTTCATACCAACTTTCATCCCCTATTTTATCCCCTTAGGGGTGGAATTTATCAAAATCCTTTCTTAAGGAATGCCTACGCCATAGTAGCTACATGCATACAAAATCTCAGCCCGATCGGTTTAAAATTGACAAAGTTTCATACAAATTTTCATCCCCTTTTTTATCCCCTTAGGGGTGGAATTTATCAAAATTCTTTTTTAAGGGATGCCTACGTCATAGTAGCTATATGCATGCAAAATCTCAGCCCGACCGGTTTAAAATTGACAAAGTTTCATACCAACTTTCATCCCCTATTTTATCCCCTTAGGGGTGGAATTTATCAAAATCCTTTTTTAAGGGATGCCTACGTCATAATAGCTACATGCATGCAAAATCTCAGCCCTATCGGTTTAAAATTGACAAAGTTTCATACAAACTTTCATGCCCTTTTTTATCCCCTTAGGGGAGGAATTTATCAAAATTCTTTCTTAAGGAATGCCTACGTCATGGTAGCTATATGCATGCAAAATCTCAGCCCGATCGGTTTAAAATTGACAAAGTTTCATACAAACTTTCTTCCCCTATTTTATCCCCTTAGGGGTGGAATTTATCAAAATCCTTTCTTAACGGATGCCTACGTCATAGTAGCTACATGCATGCAAAATCTCAGCCTGATCGGTTTAAAATTGACAAAGTTTCATACATATTTTATAGGGGTGGAATTAATCAAAATCCTTTACTAGGGGATGCCTACGTCATAGTAGCTATATGCATGCAAAATCTCAGCTCGATCGGTTAAAAATTGACAAACTTTCATCGCCTAGTTTATCCCCTTAGGAGTGGAATTAATCAAAATCCTTTCTTAGGGGATGCCTTCGTCATAGTAACTATATGCATGCAAAGTTTCAGCCCGAACGGTTTAAAATTGACAAAGTTTCATACAAACTTTCATCCTCTATTCTATGCCCTTGGGGCAGAATTAATCAAAATCCTTTCTTAGCGGATGCCTACGTCATAACATCTACCTGCATGCCAAATTTCAGCCCTATCCGTCCAGCGGTTTGGGCTCTGCGTTGATAGATCACTATGTCAGTCAGTCAGTCAGTCACCTTTGAGTTTTATATATATATAGATATACTATTTTAAATCCTTAGGGATGGAATTTAAAAAAGTAATTTCTTAGTACACCACTACGTAATAAAACAAATTTATTCTCGAATTTTCAAGACTATACGCGTCTATCGACAGTGCCATGTCGGCCAGCAGCAGCGTGCTACCGTCTCACCGCTCCACACACCCCGCTCAGTAAAGCGCGAGTGGTATTAGACTATTATTATTTTAAAACTTTAAAAACTTGCATGCTATATGCATGCAAAATCTCAGCCCGATCGGTTTAAAACTGACACAGTTTCATACCAACTTTCATCCCCTATTTTATCCCCTTGTGGGCGGAATTTATTAAAATCCTTTCTTAAGGGATGCCTACGTCATAGTAGCTACATTCATGCAAAATCTCAGCGCGATCGGTTAAAAATTGTTTCATACAAACTTTTATTCCCTTGTTTATCCCCTTAGGGGTAGAAATTATCAAAATTCTTTCTTAAGGGATGCCTACATCATAGTTGCTATATGCATGCAAAATCTCAGCCTGATCGGTTTAAAATTGACAAAGTTTCATACAAACTTTCATCCCCTATTTTATCCCCTTAGGGGTGGAATTTATCAAAATCTTTTTTTAGGGGATGCCTACGTTATAGTAGCTATATGCATGCAAAATCTTAGCTTGATCGGTTTAAAATTGACAGAGTTTCATAAAAACTTTCATCCCCTATTTTATCCCCTTAGGGGTGGAATTAATCAAAATCCTTTCTTAGGGGATGCCTACGTCATAACATCTACCTCCATGTCAAATTTCAGCCCCATCCGTCCAGCGGTTTGGGCTCTGCGTTGATAGATCACTATATCAGTCAGTCAGTCAATCAGTCAGTCAGTCAGTCACCTTTGAGTTTTATATACATATATAGATAATAAGCACAATTTACAAAAAGAACTTTTTATAATAGAAAGTTTTTTACTGATTTATAGGTCATATTTTGTGTCATCTCAACAATGCACAGCATCCCTGATTTTGCAAAAATATTAAGTCATACAACGCTGTGATTGATCATAGAGAAGATTGTTTCCTTGTTAACAAAATCAAGGGTAGTTGTATCTAAAAACTTTCTAAAACAGTTTATTTTATTACCAGTTAAAATAATAATTACTGTTTTCACATGTAAGAACAAAAAAAAAGAAAAAAAAACTTCTCTGTCGCGTAATCGATCCCATTATGATAGCATAACAGAACTGTCACAAGTGGACTGAACCGCCGCCTAACCAACTACGCTACGAACGATTTATTTAACAACTTTCAAAATAATATTATCTATACACAACTTAGATCATGTTTAATATCAATTCGGTATAAATTTCGAAATCTATGTATATGCCTAAACACACTTGAAACATGCATTGTCATCCAGTTCTTAGCTATCCTGAAAATTTCAGAGCTCTAGGTAGTCGGGAAATAGGTTTAAATTCGATTACAAATTCCACGGAATGACACAGAGACACAGAACACGGCGAAAATATAAAAAACTTTCTAATAATCGATCCCATTATGATAGCATAACAGAACTGTCACAAGTGGACTGAACCGCCGCCTAACCAACTACGCTACGAACGATTTATTTAACAACTTTCAAAATAATATTATCTATACACAACTTAGATCATGTTTAATATCAATTCGGTATAAATTTCGAAATCTATGTATATGCCTAAACACACTTGAAACATGCATTGTCATCCAGTTCTTAGCTATCCTGAAAATTTCAGAGCTCTAGGTAGTCGGGAAATAGGTTTAAATTCGATTACAAATTCCACGGAATGACACAGAGACACAGAACACGGCGAAAATATAAAAAACTTTCTAAAAAGTCGTGTTAGTTATACTATTTATAACTCAAGAACAACTGTACCGATTTGGCTGAAAATTGATGGGGAGGTAGCTTCGAATCAGGAGACGAATATTGGATAGTTTTTATCCCGTTTAACCGCCTTCTTTTAATATTTCAAACTATGTATTTATTATATAGTTCAATAAATTCCTAATAGATGGCGATGTAAGTTAATTTGTTTGAATATCTAGGAAAGAACGTGTGGTTTTCCAATTTCTTAATAAATAGAAAAATGAGAAATAAATTAAAATGAAAAATAATCATAAAAACAAAACAAAAAAATTGCCGAAAAAGAACTAGGAAAATACTTACGAAATCAAGTACAATAACGCTACCGTATACACCAACACTTCTTACTTAAGTCAGTATCATGACGCCACCATAAGGTGGCGTAGTTAATATTTCATATATTTAAACGTGCAGCTCTTACTTAATAAAGTACGATG
Source organism: Altica lythri (assembly GCA_964028335.1). Classification (NCBI taxonomy): domain Eukaryota; kingdom Metazoa; phylum Arthropoda; class Insecta; order Coleoptera; family Chrysomelidae; genus Altica; species Altica lythri. Next base: position 17,011,789 of record OZ034805.1, read on the forward strand.
ACGCCACCGTAAGGTGGGGCAGTTATATCTCATATATTTAAACAATTAATTCATTCTAAACTAAGTACTATGGCGCCACCATTAGGTGGCGCAGTTAATACCTCATATATTTAAATAAGCAATTCTTACCTAATTAAATACTATGACGCCACCGCAACGTGGTGCAGGTAATATTTCATATATTTAAACCAGCAATTCTTACGAAATTAAGTATTATGACGCCACCGTAAAGTGGCACAGTTGAGATCATATAAATTTACACCAGCAATTCGTACGTAATTAAGTAGGTACTATGACGCCACCGTAAGGTGGAGCAGTTAATATATCTAACTGATAAATGACAAAGTACTCTATAAAAATAGTAACAACTGGTAACTAACGGAAAAATATAATAAAAAAAAATTGAAAACAAAAAATACAAAACAAAATCGTAAAATTTGAAAAAATTGTTAAAAAAAACATCAATGTTAGTTGGTATACAAAAATCGCCGGGTTAATAATTCTGCATATTATATCAAATAAACGCTTAACTTTATTTCTTGGAAGGGCTGACAAAATGGTCACAAAGGTTAGCGGTGCGTCCGACTATACATCCGACTGTACTCTTCCATCTTAAATTTATTAGATGTAGGTATATTCTTTAATGTTATCTGGTAAACAGTTGTAAAGTATAAATGAATTGTACAAAAAACCTTTTTTTAAAAATGATGGTCGATGCTTAAGAATAACGAATTTTTCATTATTTCTTGTATCTACTGAGTGGATAGTCATGTTGGTTTATTTTGTTTCTGAAGGAACATTTAACACTTTTTGTGCATTTATTATTTCTTTAAAAAACTTACCCATAGCTAGAAGCTAGAAGCCTCCTATTTCACATATTTAGCTAATGTAGTTCGTTGATCTTATGAGATATAGGTACTATCATATTTTCTCAAATTACCTATTAAACGAAAGCACATGTTTTGGATTTTTTTGTATTCTGTAGATATCGAATTGTCGCAGACAAGGGCCGTAGAGAAAATCAGCATAATTAAAATGTAAGAGCATTAAGGTTTCAAATGACTTCTTCTTTCAATTAAAACTTAAAATATTATATAATTGTTTTAGGGAGATGTAGGCTTTCTGTACAAGATTTTTGACATGCTGCTAAAAGTTCAACTTGTTATCCATCAACACCCCTAAGTTTCGAGCTGACTCAAATTTCAAGCTTGCTTCCCTTCATATTTATGTTAACATTGGTAAATACATTTCAAGATTTATTTCGACCAAAGAACATTAAGTTTTGACTTTGCAGAATTAAGTTTTAAAGCATAAAATATCAGTAATTGTCTAAAGATCCAAATATAAGTTATCTAAAGTGTGATTATAATTACGTGACAATATAACTGCGTATTATCAGCAAATGCCTGCTCTTTACAAAATTCAGGGGATTTTAAAATATCTGCTGTATAAATAATAAACAAGAGGGGACCTTAAATTGTACCCAGAGGAACACCAGAAAGCACCTTACACTCTTCAGAATACTTTTTCCCAATATTTATTTTGTGTACTCTCTTGTTCAAATAAGATGATACCAAAGATATTGAGTCAAATCTGTAGTATTAAGCTTAGATATTAAGAGTTCGTGATTGATGGCTTTTGAATAATCTAGAAGAACAAGCAAACTATCAAATCCCTTATCATACACGCGTCCATAATGGCAGACATAACTACTGTTAAGGCACCAGTTGTCGAATGAGCCCTTTTAAAGCCATTCTTAACATCATGAATGATATTAGAGCAGAAATAATTATATATTTGTGCATAGAGTATTTTCTCCAAAATTTTAGACATAGTTGGTAGATATAATACGAATCATTGAATCTCTTAGACTAATTAGTTTTCGGTAGCGGTTTGCCTATACTGGTCTTCCAAGAAGTGGGAAAATAGTTTTGTTAAATACACGAACTAACAATGATTGTAATATAGTATATTTTTTATTTGTTTTTAAAGTAAACCGCATTCAACAGTATCTGCGATAGATATTGATTGACTTTTATACCTAAATATAAATCTTTTAAACAATTTTGCAGGTAGTTTTATTTCAGAAAAATCTAAACACTTGTCAGCTAATTAGATTGACACAATTTAGTCAGGTGACAACATCCTCTGGCTAAAATTAACACTAAAAGCCTCTAGCAAATTTATATGTTATATTTACCGGCCATCAGACTATAATTGCGACGAACTACTAGACTATCTATCACAAAAGATAGACTACCTTAATAGTGAGTACCCTTCTGCAGAGATAATTGTTCTTGGGGACTTTAATGTTCACCACGAAAAGTGGCTTAAGTCCAACAAAACGGACACAGAAGGCAGGCTAACTGAAGAGTTTGCAATTACCCATGGGCTGTCCCAACTAATCGACAATCCCACTTACGTTCCCAGAGCTGCCAATCACAGTTCTAATACTCTGGATCTTTTTCTGACTACTCACCCTGAGCAATATAATATAAATGTTTTGTCTTCCCTAGGTAACTCTGATCATACTGTTGTAGAAGTCAAATGTCCAATTGAATCTCACCCATTCGAGACACTACCCAAGAGAACTGTTTGGAACTTAAAAAAAACAGATTGGGAAGGCCTTCGAGACTACTCTGCAACTTTTCCCTGGAATCCAGTCTGCTTTATTAACAAAGATCCATCGGCAGTTTGCAACAGTATAACTGAAATCATTCAGTGTGCCATGGAAGCTTACATTCCTCACTTTACCAAACGCTTAAAAGCCAAACAGAAGCTGTGGTTTAATAAAGATTGCGATGTAGTTCGGAAAGCTAAGATCAAGTCTCACAAATTATTTATACATCCATCTGGAGAAACAAAACAGGATGATATAAACGCTAGAAACAGATAGAACACCACTTTTTCCAATTCCAAAAGTCTCTTTGACACTCGAATGAGAAAAAGTAATGTCAAACCCTAATGAAAGCCGGTCCTTTAAGACTTTCGCCAAACATATCAACAACAATTTTACAAATAGTTCGTTCCCTCCAATCACATCAGATGACGGCTCAATAGTTACGTCCTCCACAGAAAAGGCTGAACTCTTTGCCAAAATATTCTCTTCGAACTCGACACTTAACCCACCGGGAAACATGGAAATACCTTCTATTCCACGGGCTCCCCACACAATGAAAAATATCATATTTAGGGTTAAGCGTGTGTAGAGAGTCCTTGCTACTCTAAATACCAACAAAGCAAGCGGCCTTGATGAAATACCTGCTTTACTCTTAAAATGTTGTGCTCCTGAACTAGTGCCAGTTTTCACTCAGCTATTTCAACTATCATATGATACTGGTATTTTTCCAGAATCCTCGAAAACTGCTCGAGTACAACCAGTCCCCAAAAAAGGCTGTAAAACCCAGCCTTCTAACTACAGACCCATAGCTCTTCTATCTGTTATTAGCAAAACTAAGGAGAAATACGTCAATCACGAGATCCTGAGCTACCTTGAGACACACAACCTTTTAAGTGACAGGCAATATGGTTTTCGCCAACAAAGGTCAACAGCCGATCTACTAGCATATGTTACTCATGTCTGGAGTGATGCCATCCACCGCTATGGAGAGACTTAAATAGTATCACTAGACATCTCAAAAGCATTTGATCAAGTGTGGCATGCAGCTCTTTTGAACAAACTGCCTTCATACGGACTCTCGCAAAACCTTTGCAGATGGATATCCAACTTTCTCTCCAACAGGCACATCCAAGTTGCTGTAGATGGACATTCTTCCGCCCTCTACAAGATTAACGCTGGAGTTCCTCAAGGAGTGGCTCTAGCTCCTACTTTATTCATATTACACATTAATGATCTACTAGAAGCCACTAATAACCCGATACATGGTTTTGCAGATGATAGCAACCTACAGTGTAGCAAAGCGCACAACCGCCTCATACCTCTAGATATTCTGGAAGAGGAAGGAAGATCCACAACGGCTTCTCTCAATCAAGATTGGAGAATTGTAGACGAGTGGGGAAGAAAGAATCTTGGTAATTTCAACGCTTCCAAAACAAAGACATGTTGCCTATCCATCAAGAGGCAAACATGCGACTTATCTATTACAATCAACGATCAGACACTGGTAGCGGGCGACTCCATTATGCTGGTTGGAATAACGATCTCTCAGCACTTACTATGGAACGAACATATTGCATCCATAGCAACTGCAGCAGGCTTTCTGTTTAGAGCACGGAAATATTTTTCTCCATCCAACTTAGCTACTCTCTACAAAGCCCAAATACGACATAATCTTGAATACTGCTCGCATGTATGGGGTCGGCGGCTTCGTCTAGGCTCAGAGTTCTTGATACAATACAGAGAAGAGCAGTTCGACTAATAAACGACACCATTATCACCAAAAACCTAGCCCCATTGTCCCACCGAAGAGCAGTGTCTGATCTTTCCTTGTTTTACATAAACGCGACGTGCCAACTCCATGCACCCTTATACTGTTCAATGCCCGACATCGAGAACGGATCGATTCAATCGTTCCTTCATCACCAGGGTCTCCAGATTGTGGAACTCCTTACCTTCCCACGTCTTCCCCACTCGTCCTAACTTGCAGGCCTTTAAATCCCAAATTAATAAATTGTCTCTTCTGCCCCAATAGATGTTCTCGGTGCATTTGTATTTATGTCTATACTTATGGGGACATCCTTAATAAAAAAAAAATATGCCTCTGGTTCATAATTATTTAAAAGAGTTATAAAGTTTGTTATACGTTTTCTTTGTAAAAAAAAAACGACGGGTTGCACTCCGGGAGTGCCAGCAGAAGTGAAAACTTGATTATTAACGTTCGATTCCGTTCTTTTTTTCCTCTGAAAAACGAAGATTATTTATTAACATCATATTTCATTTATTTTCATTCGAAATTATTTTTTTGATAAACCTACACCGCACATGTGCTTATTGTGATGTTATGAAAATATAGGTAAATGCTATAATATTACAAATATTACATCTATAATATGTAAGTACATACATATGTATCTATATTAATAATTTCGTTAAGCAGTACGATTAGCTTAATAATAAAATTATATTAATTAAAAATTAAAACTTATTAAATTTTCATCTAGTATATTTACAAAATACTCACTCATTTTCTTTCGCTATTTCTTCGTCACTTTTATCATTAATTTGTTTAAATTAAATCCTTAAAGAATACTTAACACAGACGTTTGAATTTTGAATTATTAGCTGTCACCTATCACTATTTATAGATGCGCGTGGCATAGGGATATTCACACATCGATATATCGAATTTATTCGATGTTTTCCATACGATATGTCGGATTAATTCGATGTTTTTGATGGGATTATGGGTTAAACCAAACACCAGAGTATTTAAATAAGTGTTTAATGAATAATAAAACACGTACAACTTTTAAAAACGATTAAGGAAAAATTCAAACATTAATACAATGACAATGACAAAAATTACAATGACAGATTTTCTAAAATACATCTAGGCTAGTCAAACTAACTGTGGCTTTGCCAGTTTTCTAATATCTAAATTATTTATTCAACACTCTCACTTATTTAAAACTGGCAACAATGTTCAAATCATCTCGCAATTTCAAAAACAGGGATTTTGACAGCGGCTTAGTAAACAAGTCTGCTAACTGATCTTTTGTAGCTCTTCAATAGTTATTTGAAACTCACCTTTCAAGTAGTTTAAAACTGTCTCTATTGCACTTTCATTCTTTGAAAGCAGAAGACCATCATCTACGTATAGTCCTAAGTACACTGTTGCTCCTTCATGAAGTCCTATGAAAACACAGTTATCACTTTCAATTGGTTTAAAATTAAAATTCTTTAAAAAACTAACAAACTTGTAATTCCAGCATCTAGGGCTTTGCTTCAGCCCATACAAACTTTTCTGAAGTTTACAAACAAGATTTGGCTGTTCTTTATTTTCAAAACCTTTGGGTTGTCGCATGTACAACTCTTCTTTTAAGTTTCCATTAAGAAAAGCTGTTTTAACATCAAATTTGGCAATTTCTAGGTCTTCTACTGCAGCTATAGATAATAATACTCTTATAGACTCGTAACGTACTACGGGTGCAAAAGTATCTGTATAATCTATACCTTCTCTTTGCGTAAATCCCTTGGCCACAAGTCGAGCTTTATATCGCAAAATATTACCATCTTTGTCTGTTTTAATTGTGTATACCCATTTATTATCTATTGCATGTCTGTTATTTGGAAGTTCTGTAAGCATCCAAGTACTGTTTTCTTCTAGAGCTTTCATTTCTTCTTGCATTGCAGCTTTCCAATGATCAGCTTCATCGCACGATACTGCAGATTCAAAAGTTAAGGGAACTGCTTCGGTAAGTAGTGCATAATTCTCTAGATGAGCTGGTCTTCTAAGTGAATTTCTATCTCTTAATCTAGCAGCATACTGATTTGTTAATAAATCATCATTTTCTGGCTGATTATCTACTGCAACTTCTTCTTGAGCAACTGTAACGTCTTCAAGAACAGCTGCTTCTTCTGGAGAAACTTCATTTTCGTTTTCTTCTTGCTCTTCTTGGTCTGAAAACTCAGATAGATTTTCAAAAATAAGATTTTTTATAGACAGTTCATTTAATGATTTAGAAGGTTCAGTTTCAATGCTCCTAATTTCTTCATCAAAAAGTACGTCACTGCTTACTTTAATTTTCTGAGTTGTTTTATCAAACAGTCTATAATTTTTAGATTCCCCTTCATAGCCAACAAAAATTAGTTTCGTACTTTTTGGACTAAATTTTAAATGCTGCTTCTCTTTAGGTACATGTAAATATGCTACACTTCCAAAAATGCGTATATGTTCGATATCTGGCTTTTGTCCAAACCATTTCTCATATGATGTAGCATTATTGTTTTGTTTTGATACAGTTCTGTTCAACACATAACATGCAGTTTTTATTGCCTCTGGCCATAATGCTAACTGCACATTTCTCGCTATTAACATAGATCGGGCACAATCAACTATAGTCCGAATTTCTCGTTCCGCACTCCCATTCTGCTGATGAATGTATGGAGACGAAGTTTCATGTATTATACCCTTTTCTCTTAAGAAAGGCTGAAATTCTCGTGACAAATATTCAGTACCATTATCAGTACGTAAAACTTTAATTACATTCTTGGTTTGCCTCAAAATAAGAGCTTCAAAATCTTTAAATTTGACAAACACTTCTGATTTGTTTTTCAAAAAATATACTGTACGGAAACCACTAAATTCATCTTTAAATAAAAGAAAATATTTTGAGCCAACTGGTGACAAAATGTTTACTGGTCCACACACATCTGAATGGATCATCTCACCAGCCTTAAATGTTTTTATTTGCTGACTGGATGGATGAGATTTAGCTGTTTGTTTAGCCAGAACACATGTTTCACAAAAGAAGTTTTCTCTTTCATAAAATGAAGCCCATTAACTGCATTTGTGTCTTTCGTATTTTTAACAGACTGCAAATTTATATGGCCAAGTCGCTCATGCCACAATTTCAATGACTCTACTTTTGCTAAATTGCACTGCGGTATTATTACTTTAAATTGCATATAAAACAAAGATCCATATCGTGTGCCTATTGACGAAATTAAATTATTTTGATCTCTTACCTCACAGTGTTTTTCATAGCAATGAAACGAGAACTTCTTATCATTAATAGCTCCCACTGAAAATAAATTTCTTCTTAATTCAGGAATGTAGAGAACATTACTTAGCTGCCTCTGGAAAATTTTCTGACCAACCTTAACTTCAATGTTTATTTTTCCAATACCACCAGTCGGAAGCACTTTATTGTCCGCAATTTTAACATAATGAATATTACGATCTGTTTCCATTTCACAAAAATATTCACGATGACCTGTCATGTGCATACTCGCCCCTGAATCAGCGATCCACACTTCATCATCTTTATCTGATGTCTCTGAATAAAACACAGAAACGTCTGTAACGTCTTTAACCACATCACAAACGTATGTTGAAGCTCCCGCACTATCACCTGAATTATTTTTGTTCTTATTTTCTAGTCTTTTCTTACACTCGCGAGCCCAATGACCTTTTTCTTTGCAGTAATTACACTTGGTTTTCTTCTTAAGTTCCGCAATTTTATCTTTCTTTCTTTATCTTTCATAGTAGTTACCGGCAAAGCTAATTTTGTTTCAATTTCACCTTCATCTACTTTTGCTTGGCGCTTTTCTTCTTTTAGTATTCTTGCTATGAGAAATTCTTTTCTCCTGTCATCTTTTGGGGTACATTCCCATGCCATTGAAAAAGTAGAATATCTGGAGGGCAAACTACTTAATATTTTCGATACTACAGAGGCTTCCGAAAGCTCTTCCCCTGCATTTTCTAATTTTTTACAAATAGTTTCAAACATTTCTATCTGCGTTGCAACTGAAGTGCCATCTTTAATTTTAAATTCATAAAATTGCTGCCAGGCACTTTGCTTTGCATCCTCGCTGATATCTCCATACAGTGAGTGTATCTTATCCCAAATACTCTTGGGGGTGCTGCAATTTATCAAGTTCACATGCAATGATTGTTCAACAGAAGTTAACAGAAAAACTGCGGCTTTTGAGCTGTTCTTTTTCCATTTCTTCCAATCTTCGCGATGTTTTTCCTTGTTGGGCTCAGTTGTAGTACCATCTATAAACTCAGTCAAACCGTGTGACTCCAGCAGAAAGGTCACTCCAAACTTCCACATTTGGAAATTTTTGCCATCTAATTTGATTAGGTTTAGGTCCTTCTCAGCCATATTCTTTGAGAATTCACGTACAGTTCCAACAAAATCGTTTTTAGCGGAACACACTTATTTTGCGCAGTGGAAGCGTGCTGGGCCCATAACCTGATGGGATTATGGGTTAAACCAAACACCAGAGTAATTAAATAAGTGTTTAATGAATAATAAAACACGTACAACTTTTAAAAACGATTAAGGAAAAATTCAAACATTAATACAATGACAATGACAAAAATTACAATGACAGATTTTCTAAAATACATCTAGGCTAGTCAAACTAACTGTGGCTTTGCCAGTTTTCTAATATCTAAATTATTTATTCAACAGTTTTGAGTTTTGACAAATATTTATTGTATCCGATATATTGATATTTTTATTCATAGTAACATCGAATATTCGCTTTTTTGTCGAATCTATTTAAAACCTATATAATTTTTTAACAACTTGATAATTTCATAATTTTATTTATAAATAAGTTTATTAAGACTAAGGCACTATAAACATAGGTATAATCGAAAGCCATGTTTTGACCAATGTCAACTACAAAACCAGAGATAATAATAGAACAGATGTGTTGATGCATAATATAAAGTTGGCAACAAGTTCCGACATCAGTGCACCATGTTTAAAACTATTCACTATACTTCTACACACTTTTTATGCTTAAAGTACCTTAAAAAATTATATTAAAATAACACTACTAGTACTTACTAAGGCACTATACGGTTATAACTACTTTTCCGCTTTTCGCGCTACCAACTGGTTTAGTTCCTATTTTCACCACTACAAAATATGATTGCACGTCTCTTTAATTTGTTTATTTGTCATCTTACGTTTTTTCGATCAGGGTCACGTGTCCTGACGCGAATTTAAGATTTTTTACCCATTACAGAAAAAATGCTCAACGCGGCTAAAGAAGTTTTCACTTCAATAATCTGCGGTTAATTTCACATCTTTTTTAAAAATGTATTTATTTTTCCCGAACATAGTAACCTGTTGCTTATTTCAATTGAGTATATAAGTTCAAAAAACTGCAGAGAATGTATATACCAAGTATTCCTTTTTATTATTTCATAAATGTTTCCCATTTTCTATGAAAATGTTTATCATTTGTAATAGGTATTATATTTTATCGCTTGGGCGACCGATTGGATGTCTTGTATAGAAAGCTTTGAGGGATTAATATTTTTGTTATTGAGCTCCCAACGGATTCTTGCTCATTTTTCATTATTACTTAAATATTTACACAACTACAAAGAAATACAAAATACAATAAAGCTTGGGCTGGTTTTATTGTTTGAAAATTGAATTTTGTTTGATTGAATTCTGGATCGGCTTATATATTTTTGGTGAAGTAAAATTTCTATGTAAGGAAAAAATATATAGTTACTAGAAATATAAAATCACTCTAAGAACATCACACATATAAATACTTTTTTAACACTCATTTAGATTATGTAATTAAAAATATTCAATGTTTCATTATTAATTATTTATTGATATAACTTATATATAAATAAGTTTTCTAAATATTTCAATTAAGTCTTCTTTTCAACACTACTGAAAAACCGATTTTTAAAAAGAAGACGAAAACCATTTCACAGGGACCTCTGTAAACGCTTTAATTTAAGATAAGCCCTTTTCAGACGTAAGCTTTATCTGAAGCAAATTCTATTGTAAAACTTATCCGTTTCAGTGAAATTTAAGTAAGGAAAGTAAAACAGCTAAAGTTCAGTTCAGTTTTCTCGGTAATACCCACTATACTTTTTTGTCGGTAAGGGTATATTTCTTTTATATCTGTTGTATAAATTCAATAGGATAATATTTCACAATTTACACAGAAAGATTATAAAGCATGTACCTACCGAGCTACTAACATTAGGTAAATAAAATCATATTATTTATTAAAAGAGAGTTTTTTTCTACTAAGGTATATATGATTAAAATACTTAGAATTTAATCGGTTTGCTTTCGCTGTATAAGAATAAGAACACATTAATCCGAAAAAGAATATCACAAACACAATTGAAATAGTGTGAAAAACAAAAGATTGTACCTATTTATAGAAAATTTACTCGGCCACAAGAGACAGGTAGAATTTGAAATGATCATGACTAAAAGAGTCTAAAGGAACAGTATGGCAGAAAACTTTAAAGAAATCTTTAAGAATTATAAACAGACACTGAATTTTAAAAGGATAATGATTAAAATACTGTAAGAAACAAACATGTGTGGCTAAAATGTAACTAATTCACAAAGAACATAAAAACTTTGATGGGCGAAAAGTTTAATTTAATAGAATCTATTAGAATAACAGAAGAAATGCACAATTGACATTGAACAAATGACGACAGAATTGAGTGGGTAACAAAAATAAATTTGACCAAAAAAAGACCCTGCTGGTGGAGGAACTGGGTATGCACCCAGGCTTTCTGAGTATTTAGCTTTAGGTTCAAAAACCTCTGCCCCTGTTCCTCTATCTGACTTGGAGCCATTCCTATACCATTTTATGGCATTTTGGCTTAACCCCAGTATGGTGTCTTTGTCCCATTTAGATTTACTACCCAGTTTTGTAGTGAATTTTCTCACAAAGATAAATTTCTTTGGCATGTCATCTTGGGGCATTTCCCAAGTTTGATCAAATTGAAGTGATCGAGGTCTTTCCTTAATTATTCCTTCTTTGACCATGCAATATATTGTTTTCTTCCTTACACTTTATACTTGAATGTGTTGTGGCGAGAGATTTAGGATTACTTTCATTACAGCAGTGAGGCATATCCCTGTTGCTCCAGTGATGCATGCACAGGCTAGTCTCTGAATCTTCGAGAGGTTTGTCCTCGTAGCCGTCAGATTAGCTCTCGTGATGATTGGTCTCACTATTGCCGTGTACATCCATTGCAATGTCCTTGGGTTACAACTCCAATTCTTTCCAGCTATGTTTCTGCACACCATAAGGGCTTTTGTAGCTTTGTGTATTATTTCGTTTTCGTGTTTGTTTCAGAGTAACCGGTTATCTAGGGTTAGCCCTAGATATTTGTACTATGTTTTCCACTCTACATATTCACCTACTTTAACGGTTTTTAAATTAGGTTTCTTTTTCCTTGCAAAGGCTACTTAAGCGGTCTTAGTGAGATTGATAGTAAGTCCCACCAAATCATATCATTGCTCTGTTTTGTTCAGTCCTCTCCGCACTATGTTATGGAGAACATTTTCATATTATCCTCTTGCTAGAATCACCACGTCTTTGGAATACCCTTGGCAAGGTATACCTAGTTCGGTCAATTGCCATAGTAAGCTGTCCACGGTAAGACTCCACATAAATGGGGATGCAACTCCCCCTGCGGGTAACCTCTGGTCGTATTGATGAAGATATAGTTTCTTGGCCTATTTTCATTTCTGAAATTCTAGTAGACAGAATTTATCATTCAATTGTATCAAAGCGGTCTCCGAAGATTTGTCCGCTTGATACGCATGTTGACGAGGGTGCAGTGGCACCTTTTCCAGGACTTCTGTTCTAATATAATTGTCTACAGTTTTTTCCCTCATCTTAACCACAAATGATGTAAGGCTGATTGGTCTAAATGATTTGAGGTGTGTGGTGTCCCGTTTCCTGCCTTTGGGATGAAGGTGATTTTGGCCCCCTCCACACTTTTGGTAGGTATATATTTCAATTCAAAACTGTTCCAAATGATTCAGATCAAGTGAGGAATAATTGCCCGTGTTGTAGTAGGGCAGAAAAGACTCCGTCAGTTCCAGGGGTTTTAAATGACTGAAACGTGTTCATAGCCCATCTTATCTGTTCTTTACCGCATAGGTATATGTTTTGCCATTTAGTGTCTTTAATTTTTATAACTCGTATTTCCTGGAGTGATTCTTCCTGCAGGAAAGTGAGTTTCTAACAGGAGCATGGCTCGTTTTTTTCTCTGCAGTGCCAATACTGTATCTACTCTTCCTTTTGCCAGGACTTTGTGTACCTTGCAGTTGGTTTTCCTGGTGTTTCTCCTGAGTATAGGTTCAAGAGGAGTGCACTCTAATCTGAATATAATTAGTCGATGATTAGACAGCGACGGTTTGTTCAAAACTCTCTAATCTTTCACATTATCTTTTAGATTAAATGTGCTTAGTATTATGTCTAGCAGTTTTTTTCTTATTCTTGTTACAAAGGTAATTCCAAGATTTACTTACCTCTTTTGTTGGTGTCTGTGCTTTCCCATACGGTATTGTGAGCATTGGCGTCACATCCTATGACTAACCGTAGCTTCTTATGATGACAGTATTCTACTAGTTTTTAAAATTCTGGAGGCAGTATAGTCCCATCTTCTGCAAAGTAGCATGAAACTATCAAGAATTCTTGACGTCCTTTCTTCAACTCGAGCATAGTTTGAATCAGGACGAAATCTTTCGTCATGAATTCTGAAATGCAATAATGGTTAATACTGTTACTTACCAAAATACAAGCTCTAAGTATCAACTTTGTCTCCCTACTGGCAAGTCCTCTCACCTATCATTCACGAACCAATGGTTCCTAATTAGTGCAATTTCCATTTGGTATATAATGAACGTCCTTGAAATAAACACTGCTGTTTCCTTAACGTGAAGGGCGTTTAGCCGAGCAATATTTTCATGATATAAGGAAACAAGGTATGCTGACTAGGTACTTGGTTGCGTTTTTGCATTCTACTGCGCTGACCAAAATCTGTTCAATTCTGGAAGCCAACCAGGAATAAAGGAAATAAAACACTATCACTTGACTGTAAAGAGAACAACGGTTTTATAACTTTAGGTACTCAAGTAATGCTCAACTAGAACTACTACAATGGATAAACGTTAACTGAGCCGTCACAAACCAGATGGCGCGATAGGAATTAAAATAGTATTTAGATACCACTTTTAACACTTCCACTTATCTAAATAATATTTAGTTGTCTCTTAAACTTAATTTGCAACTAAACATATAATGTTTTTGCAAAGAAAGTGCTTTTGTTAAGACATCTGCTGGCATTTTATTTGTAGGCACATTATTCTAACTTAATAAATTTATTTGAAATCATTTCTCTAATGAAATGGTAGCGGAAATCTATATGTTTAGAGCGCCTATTACACATGGGATAAAGTAGATGCTACAAACTTAATGCAAATACAACTAAAAAAAAGAAAAATAGAAAAATGTCTAATAAAGTATTACAAACATAAAAATCAGAAAGAACAATTTAGAAATATTAAGTTTAATGAAGAAACCACTATCAACAGTTAATAATTGAAGTAACAGGAAAAGCTTTGAGAGAAACTTTTCCATAACCACAGTAATATTCTGGATAATTTAATTTCTTTCATAGCAAATACGTATGAGTTGAAAATCAATGTATATTTTGTTAATATTCCCCTTAGTTTAAATTCAAAATAGGTATAATAATAGTGAAATTTCCTTTGTAGCTGTTGATGGTCCATTACGCCATAATACCGTAGAGTAGGTATATGTCTCAGTGGTAGATATTTTAATAATTTAAATGTTATTTATGATGCGCAAGGGTCTGTTCGCCAAGTTTAATTAGAAAGACCTTGTTTAGGGTTTGTGAATACTCGTTTCTACTGTGTATTGTGTGACCGCACTTATTGTTGTCCAGGCAACAGTTTCTCTAAGGAAATCAAATAAAAACGTATTAACTCAAAACAGGCAATAAATAAAAAATTCTCTTCTATATGGATAGTTCTTAAACGACTTTAAAAAAGGAGAAGGTTCTCAATTCGATCATATATATTTTTTATGTATGATACCGAATATCTCCGGTTTTTATAATCCGATTTAAAAAATTCTTTTTGCATTCAAAAGAGTAGAGTGTCCAATTGGTCCCATAGAAATTTGGCTAAGTTCTGGTTATCAATGTGGAAGGTATTTCAGAAAATACCACAAAAATCAACAAAATAAGCTCTGCAGTTAAGTTAATATGTTAATAATGATGTATAACATAAAAACATAATAATTAGCCTATTACTGTCCAACTCTAACCGACTTCAAAAAAGGAGGGAGTTCTCAATTCAACCATATATTTTTTATATGTTACCGAATATCTACGGTATTTATAATCCGATTTGAAAAATTCTTCTTGCATTCAAAAGAGTAGTGTGTCCGTGTGGTCCCATAGAAATTTGGTTAAGGTCTGGCAAATTAGCCTCTATTTTAATCTTAGCTATTAAATCTAGATTTCAAATGTTATCTTTTACAAAGATATAAAACATTGGAGCCGACTTCAACGAAATTAAAATCAGATGCCTGGTTGGTTCCAATTTGTTTAAGAAATAAAGATATTATTTTTGGTTTTTTAGTGCATTTTTTTAAGGTGGTTAATTTTTTTTTAAGTTTTTATTACAAGCTTTTAAGCAAAGTTTGCGCCACTTATCGACTTTCGACTAATCAGAAATTTTGCAACGAGAAAAAAGCGTAAAAATTGAAAAAAAAACAGTTTTTTTGATGTGAAACATCTATAGCCGCACGTAAATCAGATTTCTGGCGTGGCGACGGTGACGTATGACGTAAAAAACCTAACGCATAGATAATATATAATAAAGAGATGTACTGATACCTTATATGAAATTGGTCTCATGTTTTGAGCGACGGTGGCGCGCCAACAATAGGGGGAAGAAGCTTATCGATTCAAAAATTTGGCGGGACAGGGTATGAATTGTTTCATATAGAAATACACTTTTAAAGCTCATATTTTAATTTTTAATATTTTTACTCATGTGTAAAAATATTAAAAATTGAAATATAGACTTAAAAGTTCATATTTTCTTATAATATTTAGGTAAATAAATATAAAAACTAAATAATAAATAAATTTTGATGTGAAAGCCGCACGTAAATCAGATTTCTGGCGTGGCGACGGTGACGCAAAAACCTAACACAACTCCGCATACTATCTATTCTATAAAAATGAATGTTTGTCTGTATATATGTTATCGATGAACTCAAATACTACTGGACCGATTATTATGAAAATTGGTGTATATATATGTATTTTTCCACGCAAAAGGTATTTTCAAAATTTATAAAATTTTCAAAATTTTCAAAATTTTCAAAATTTTTAGAATTTTCAAAATTTTCAAATTTTTCAAAAATTTGAAAATCATGATAATTTTGAAAATTTTCTTAAATTTTTCAATGTTTACTTTAATCGCGCGTAAAGGTTACACGCACACTCTTTTTTTTATTGAATACTGCATATACTTTTACAAAATAATGTTGATGTTTCACATCTGCCAGGCGCCCCGTGACGGCTCACATTTTTTTTTATTTTTGTTCTAGCATACTTATTTATTATTATATACTTGAAAATATTTTATGATTTTTCATTTTTTTATTGTTTATGATTATGAATTACGTATTTTACATTTTAATCCTTATAGGTAAATGATGCAGTTATTACAGGTACCACATAAATCTTATAACAAATAGTGTGTACTAAAATTTTGTAGTTAACCAAAATAAGTTTAAATAGAAAAAAAAATGTGAGCCGTCACGGGACGCCTGGCAGATGTGAAACATCAACATTATTTTGTAAAAGTATATTTAGTATTCAATAAAAAAAGAGTGTGCGTGTAACCTTTACGCGCGATTAAAGTAAACATTGAAAAATTTAAGAACTTTGAAAATTCTGAAAATTTTCAAAATTATCATGATTTTCAAATTTTTGAAAAATTTGAAAATTTTGAAAATTCTAAAAATGTTGAAAATTTTGAAAATTTTATAAATTTTGAAAATACCTTTTCCGTGGAAAAATACATATATATATATATATATATATATATATACCAATTTTCATAATAATCGGTCCAGTAGTATTTGACTTCATCGATAACATATATACAGACAAACATTCATTTTTATAGAATAGATAGTATGCGGAGTTATGTTAGGTTTTTGCGTCACTGTGGCCACGCCAGAAATCTGATTTACGTGCGGCTATAGATGTTTCACATCAAAATTTATTTATTATTTAGTTTTTATATTTATTTACCTAAATATTATAAGAAAATATGCACTTTTAAGTCTATATTTCAATTTTTAATATTTTTACACATGAGTAAAAATATTAAAAATTAAAATATGAGCTTTAAAAGTGTATTTCTATATGAAACAATTCATACCCTGTCCCGCCAAATTTTTGAATCGATAAGCTTCTTCCCCCTATTGTTGGCGCGCCACCGTCGCTCAAAACATGAGACCAATTTCATATAAGGTATCAGTACATCTCTTTATTATATATTATCTATGCGTTAGGTTTTTTACGTCATACGTCACCGTCGCCACGCCAGAAATCTGATTTACGTGCGGCTATAGATGTTTGACATCAAAAAATATTGAAATCACAATTCTTATTATTTTCTTATAATACAATTCGGTACCAACAACAAACTTATATCAGTTTAAAAATCAAACATTACATATAATTTATTATTTATATTTTAATTAATGTTGATTTTATGATGTTTAAGAACTTTTTGTTATGACCTATATTTTGTTATTTGTTTTTAGATATACTCTTAGGTGATGTTTAATGTCATATTGACTTTTTGAAATTACTACAAAATAAAAAATACGTATAAAATAAAGTAAATTCTTAATAAATTGGCGACGAGACCGGAAGAAACCTTTTCTGGATGCTAAACAGTTTAAAACCTTGATGAGTACACTTACAAAGTTCTACAAAACAACCAAGTATTGAATGTGGCTCCCCAAGAAGCTATCACTTTGGAAGCATTTTTTGAAGAAAATGAGACGTGGCAAATGTTCACTAAAAGATTAAAGAATTTCTTTGCTATGAAAAATTTTATGGGCACTCCAGATGCTATAGAAATTAAAAAGAAGCAGTGGTTATCACATTCGATGTGCACTAAAACTCTGCAATTACTTTATTCCTTTAACATGTCCAGTTGATCCCAAAAATAAATCTTACGATTCTTAGGTTGCATTAGTACAAAACCACTTAAATCCTGCATCAAGGATAATTGCTGAACAAAATCGTTTTACAAAACGAGTACAACAAGAAGGGGAATCTATTTCACATTATGTTACCGAACTAAAAAAGTTATCTGCAAATTGTAAATTTAATTGTGATAGCTGTAAAGCTTCTAACATCTGACGCTCATCTACGATTGCAATTTATCAGTGGTCTGAGGAATCCAAATATAACTGAAAGGTTAATTCAATTAAAAGAACCTGATAATAAATTTTAAAACTGCATTGATGCCGTACTTGCTATGGAATCAGCCCAAAAAGATTCAAAAGAAATACAGTTCTTGCAAACTACAAGTCTAACTACTTTCCAAAATCAAATTAAACCTTCTACATCAAAACAACAGTCAACCTCGAACACAAAGGTATCTAACGTTAAACGAGTATGTTATCGATGTGGAGATGAACGACATCTTGCTAATTCTAGTTTACACAAGAATACAAAATGCTCAGCTTGTTTTAAATTTGGACATCTAGCCACTGTGTGTATGAAAAATTCTCAAAAAAGGAGAGTTCATTACCTTTGGTTTTGGCGAGTAATGCGAATCCGAAAGGTTTAGTAGCAGTTTTATCACACATTTTCCCGAATGGTAGGGAAAGGCCCATTGCTTCTGCTTCAAGAGGTCTTAGAAGAGCCGAGAAGAACTGCAGCCAAATTGACAAAGAGGCAACGTCAATTTTTTGGAATTGCAATAAATTTTTCCAGTATTGTTATGGCCGAAAGTTTATACTGATCCTCGACCATCAACCGTTAGTGTCGATTTTTCACCCTACCAAAAATTTACCCAATATGGTTGCGACACGCATGCTATTATACATTATCCCCAATTTCTTCAAGGTTTTAACTATAAAATTATTTACCGTTCGACAGAAAAACATTCCAATGCCGATGCATTATCCAGATTGCCCCAAAATATTACAGAAACTCTACATAATACCATGGATTCCGTTACAATTTATCAGCTGCAACAAATTCTCACTTTGCCGGTAACTCATCGTGAAACTGCTTAAGAAACTCAGGAAGATTTAGTTTTAAAAAAAGTTTACAATTGTTTGCAAACGGGTAGAAAAATCAAAGAACTTGGGTACAAAGGAAGAGATGTTGAATTTTTTTTAAACAAAGGCACCATTGTTAAAAAATCTTGCATAGTCATACCAAAAAAGTTACGACAAAGGATTTTAGAAGAATTACGCGAAACGCATACTGGTATAGTAAGAATGAAAGCTCTGGCCAGGTCATTTGTTTGGTGGCCCAAGATTAATTTGGATATTGAGGATATGGCAAAAAATGTCTACATTGCTAGTCTATGCAGCGGTCTGCAGCACAAATTCCTTTTCATTGCTGGGAAACTCCGAAAGAACCCTGGCAACGAATACATATTGATTTTGCCGGTCCTTTTCAAGGAGCATACTTTTTAATTATTTGTGATGCGTTTTCAAAGTGGCCAGAAATTTTTATTACAAATACCTTGAATACTTCAAAAACTATTTCAATTTTTCGTAGTGTATTTGCACGTTTTCGATTACCAGTAACCATAGTAAGCGATAATGGAGGTACTTTTACATCCTTTGAGTTTAAAAATTTTCTTAAAAGTAATGAAATTATTCACAAATTTACCGCCCCTTACCATCCAGCTTCCGATGGCCAGGTGGAAAAATATGTAGGAACAATGAAGGAAGCCCTTAAAAAATAAGAAATGAATCTACCGATTTAGAACTGAAACTTCAAAATTTTCTTATGCAGTATCGAAAAACTACTCATTTAACTACAAACCAATTACCGGCTCAGTTATTAATTAACCCCGCGTCATCGTTTGTATTTGCCAGCATTCCCACCATCTGTTCGAGATGCGAGACCAAGATACGACACGTCGTCAAAACTCGCGCAGATATATTCAGTAAGTGGGAGCACCGTTCAGCTGGGATAAAAAGCAGATGCGATTGCTGCAGGAGGTCAGTTCGACTGAGAGTACTGACCTTAGAAGAACTCCAATCTGAGCTCTGAGTATTGACCAGTAGCCGCCGACCTTCCCTGCCTTTGCAGCTAAGTATTGATCGGTTGTACGTTGTACTGTCCCGATCCTAAGGGTTATCCTACCCCGCAACTGAGTATTGATCGGTTATACCGTCCCGATTCTTGTGTATTGACCAAGGGTCATCCTACCCCGTGGCCGAGTATTAGCTTATGCTAGCCGGAATCTATATTGGGTTTATTTATTTACAGGGAAATCCATCCGAGGACCAAAGAGGTTTCAGAGCCTGTCAGTTTTGTTTAGTTTGTAGGAATAATATTTTTATTTTCGTTTTTTGTACATAATTTATTTTAGAAATAAATCTTTATTTAAACTGAAATCGAATTTTACTGAGTCCGGTGTCTAAAAGAGCTACCCGTTACAATCGAATCGATCCGTTTTCGATGTCCAGCATTGAACAGTATAAGGGTGCATGGAGTTGGCACGTCGGGTTGTTCTGGCTGGTCTGACAAGTGGAGGCATTATAGAGCGGAGTTCTTCTAAGCAAAATCCGTTTATGTATCAGTAAAACAAGGAAAGATCAGATACTACCCTTTGGTGGGACAATGTGGCTAGGTTTTTGGTAATACTGGTGTCGTTTATAAGTCGAACTGCTCTTCTCTGTATAGCATCAAGAACTCCGAGCCTTGATGGAGCCGCCGAACCCAATACATGCGAGCAGTATTCAAGATTAGGGTATTTGGGCTTTGTAAAGTGTAGCTGAGTCGGATGGAGAAAAATATTTCCATGCTCTAAAGATAAAGCCTAATTTCTTACCTGCTGCAGTTGCTATGGATGCAATATGTTCGTTCCATAGTAAGTCCTGCGAGATCGTTATACCAACCAGTGTAATGGAGTCGCCCGCTACCAGTGTCTGATCGTTGATTGTAATGGATGAGTCGCATATTTGCCTCTTGTTGTCTTTGTCTTGGAAGCATTGAAATTAACAAGTTGGATATTCATCTGCAAAGGTTTTGCGAGAGTGCGTATGAAGGCAGTTTGTTCATAAGAGCTGCATGCTACACTTGATCAAATGCTTTTAAGATGTCCAGTGATACTATTTGAGTCTCCCCATAGCGGTGGATGGCATCACTCCAGACATGAGTTACATATGCTAGTAGATTGGCTGTTGACCTTTGTTTGCGAAAATCATATTGCCTGTCACTTAAAAGGTTGTGTGTCTCAAGGTAGCTCAGGAACTCGTGATTGACTAATTTCTCCATAGTCTTGCTAATAACAGATAGAACAAATATGGGTCTGTAGTTAGAAGGCTGGGTTTTACAGCCTGTCTTGGGAACTGGGTGTACTTGAGCAGTTTTCCAGGATTCTGGAACAATACCAGTATCATATGATAGTTGAAATAGCTTGGTGAAAACTGGCGCCAGTTCAGGAGCACAACATTTTAAGAGTAAAGCAGGTATTTTATCAAGGCCGCTTTCTTTGTTGGTATTTGGAGTAGCATTCAAGAACTCTCTACACACGCTTAACCCTAAATATAATATTTTTTTTATATTTTCACCGTGTTCTTTGTCTCTGTGTCATTCCGTGGAATTTTGTAATCGAATTTAAACCTATTTCCCGACTACCTAGAGCTCTGAAATTTTCAGGATAGCTAAGAACTGGATGACAATGCATGTTTCAAGTGTGTTTAAGTATATACATAAATTTCGAAATTTATACTGAATTGATATGAAATATGATATAAATTGTGTATACATGTTATCATTTTGAAAGTTTTTAAGTATGTGGTTCGTAGCCTAGTTGATTAAGCGTCGAATATGAGTCAAGGTGACAGTTCTGTTATGTTATCATAATGGGATCGACTACGCGAGAGAGAAGTTTTTTTTTTTTGTTCTTCATGTGACAACAGTAATTATTATTTTAACTGTTAATAAAATAAACTAATTTAGAAAATTTTTTTAGACTATACTGTGGACTATGCCGTAATCTATCTCGGTAAAGCGCTATTTGCCAAGGGAGTAATAATTTAATAATAGTAATATGACTTATAATCACAAAAAAAAAATTCTTTTATAAAAAGAACTTTTTATAAATTGTGATTATTCATTATTGTGTGAGATGTTATACATTATTATTAACATATTAACTTAACTGCAGAGCTTATTCTGTTGATTTTTGTGGTATTTCTTGAAATATCTTCTACATAGATGACCAGACCTTACGGGATCACACGTACACTCTATTCTTTTGAATGCAAAAAGATTTTTTTTATCGGATTATAAATACTGGCAATATTCTATAACATAGAAAAAAAATATGGTCGAATTAAGAATTCCCCTTATTTTTAAATCGGTGGGACAGTAATGTTATTATGTTTTTATATTATACATCATTAATTACATATTCTTAACTGTAGAGCTTGTTGTGGTACTTCCTGGAATATCCTTCACATTGATAACCAGATCAAATTTCTATGGAGCCAATGGGACACTCTACTCTTTTAAATGCCAAAAGAATTTTTAAAATCGGATTACATATACCGGAGATATTCGGTAACATACATAAAAAAAAATATATGGTCGAATTGAGAACCTTCTTCTTTTTTAAAGTCGGTTAAAATGAAAGTTACTATTTCATAGGTATCTGTTGTTGTTATGTATCTTGTGCACTTTATTTTAAAAATGTTTCTCCCTTATTATGTGAAATTCATGATAGATTTTTAAAAACACCCACTGTCTTTAAGAGTCGTAAAATATGTTCAAACAATTTTTAATCAATACCATGGAAATCTCGGTACCATATTAATAATATTTTATTTTTATATAAAATATGGTTCATATCTTCAATAAATTTTAAATACTTTTTCCGAATAGGTATAGGTATCTCAAAGATAGCTAACTAAAATTTTCGCAGTTATTTTGTCCTCCTGTGATATTAAACTGGTAGAAGTTCACTGACGAATTGTGTCTGATCTTTTACAATGTTTCCATCAAAGGTAATATTTCTTAAGGACGCATAAAGAATTATATATCACAACATAACGAATGGCAATACGAAAAGGACTTTTTTATGAAAGGCTTACCATCAACCAAAATCAAAGCACAGTTGGATTCAACACATTTCAAATTCGCTCTTTTGTTTTCAAAAGTTAAAAACTCGGTTGCGTTGGAAGCACAAATAATAAAGATCATAATGAATGTCTAAAAATTGGCACTGCCCATATATATATATATATGACTGAAAATTTTCACTGTTTTATATTCAATATAATGATCTCTCAGAAAAATTGTGTAAGACAGAATTTTATTTTATTATGGGGACTTTTACACAATTTATTTACAAAATTGTTAAAATACACAGAACTCTGCTGGATAACGTCTAAACTGCTTGACAATACAAAGAACTCTTGTGAATATTTGAACTTGAACTGACGTTAACTGCCCATACATCCCCTTATATACAACTTTATTTAATTTAGTTAGTGTGTTTAGATCTTTCTAGAATTTTCTAAAAACATTATTTAATCTAGTCAGTGTGTTTAGAAGTTTCTAGAATTTTCTAGAAACATTATTTAAACTAGTCAGTTGATTTTTAGAAACTTCTAAAAATCAACTGTCAATAACAATCTTTCAAATTAAGGTCTCTTCCTTTACGGTTATCCCGTTACACTGCCCCCTCCTTAGATTCATTCCTCCTGGAATGTTATTTCCTACATTGGAATCCCGCACACTCCCTGAGCCAGCCAAACCATCTTCTTGGAGTTGCTGCGCATCTCCACTGTGGTTTCCCTGGTAAGGCGCTAAACGATCATGATGGACCACGACGGGTTTCCCTCTGGGAATTTTCACGATCCGATAAATGACATCGTTAATCTTCTTCTTGATGGTGTATGGACCTTCCCAGTTTTCTGTAATTTGGGACAAACACCTCGACGCCGTCGGGGGTTATAGAGCCAGACTAAATCTCCAACTTGGTAACTCTTTTCCATTGTCCGTGTGTCATAGTACCTCTTCATCCGATCACTAGATAATTGTAGTTTTCCACGCACCAGGTTGTGTATATTCTCCATTCGATTCTGAAGATCGACTACATATTGTTCACGGGCCACTTCTTCACCAGGTTTACAACCAAACATCAAGTCACATGGTAGCCTCATTTCTCTACCGAACAGGACCTTCGCAGGCGTTTGGCCAGTTGATTCGTTAATGGCCGATCGAATTGCCATTAGAAATAGTGGAATATGTCGATCCCAATCCCTCTGACATTCTGACACCACTTTTGACAGATAGTTGGTTATAGTCCGGTTCATTCGTTCCACCATTCCATCAGACTGAGGGTGCATCGCTGTAGTTCTCGTTTTGTGGATGCCTAATCTTTGGCAAACTTCTTGAAACAGCTTGCTCTCAAAATTTCTCCCTTGGTCTGAATGTAATTCTAGTGGTACCCCAAATCGGCTTACGAATTCTTCAACTAATATATCTGCTAAAGTGGTGGCTTCCTGATTGGGAACTGCATATGCTTCAACCCATTTAGTGAAGTAGTCCATGACAACAAAGATGTACTTGTTTCCTACATCGCTTTGTGGAAGTGGCCCCAATACATCTACTGCGATTCTTTCAAAAGGACTTCCAACCAGGTATTGCTGCATTTCCGCCTTCGGTTTTCGGTGCGAACCGTTACTGGCAGCACATGTAGTGCATTTACGACACCAACCTTTAACATCATTAGTGCAATTTACCCAGTAAAATCTATCTCGGATCTTTTGCAGCGTTTTCGTTTCCTTGTTTCTGTGCCCTCGGAATTTTCTACAAGTCTTTTAATTAGCCCACCGTCCAAAACTAAAGAGTTCCATTGGGACCAGTATGCTTTTAAAGCAGGAGAGGATGAGGATATCTCTCTCCACAACGGACGACGGTCCATTCTCTTCCACTCCCGAATCTTTCCCAGAACGGGATCGTTTACTTGTTGCTCCTCCAGCATAGAGCTCTCCTTCTGACACAACCTTAACTAAGGCAAGTTTTTCCTCGTTCTTCTCCATACGGGTACAATGGGGGCAATCAGGTCGACATGGTCTTCTGGAAAGTGCATTAGCATTACGATGTCTTGTTCCAGGTCTGTGCTCGATTTCAACATCATATTCCTGCAGTTTTTCGAGCCATCTTGCTATCTGTCCTTCTGGGTTCCTAAAGCTAAGTAACCACTTTAAACTAGCATGGTCTGTTCTGATCAGGAATTTTCTGCCATACAGATATACAAAAGTGTTCGACAGATTTTACAACTGCTTACAGTTCCCTCCAAGTTACACAGTAGTTCTTTTCAGGTTTCGATAAAGTTTTGCTGAAGTAACCAACCACTCTTTCCTTACCATCTTGTAGCTGTGACAAGACGGCTCCAATTCCCACATTGCTGGCGTCGGTGTCCAGAATAAGCTTACCATCAGGAAGTGGATAAGCAAGAACAGGTGCTGACGTAAGCTGTTTCTTTAATATTTCAAACGCCTCTTGACATTCCTGATCCCAACAGAAGGGCTTATCTTGTTCTGTCAAACGTGTCAAGGGTTTGGCGATGTCTCCAAAATTCTTGACATATCGTCGGTAATAGGAACAAAGACCCAAGGAACTCCGGAGCTGCTGTTTGTCGATAGGGATTGGCCATTCCTGAACGGCTTTTATCTTAGCGGGGTCAACAGCAACGCCATCCTTGCTTACGTTATGTCCTAAATAGTTGACCTGTCTCTGGAACAAGTGGCATTTCTTAACATTTAATGTTAGATTAGCGTTCTGTAATCTTTTAAAGACTTCTTCCAGGTTAGATAAATGTTCCTTAAAGGTCTTGCCCATTATGATGATGTCGTCTAGATAAACTAGACAAGTTTCCCATGACAAACCCTGCAGGATGTTCTCCATTAGTCGCAGGAGCAGGAGCATTACAGAGGCCAAACGAAAGGACCGTGAATTGCCACAACCCTGATTTACTGGTAAAGGCAGTATTTTCTTTGTCTGCAGGATTCATTTTAACTTGCCAGTATCCGGTTTTAAGGTCCAAGGTAGAAAACAAAGTAGAACCCGCCAAAGCGTCGAGGGCATCATCAATCCTTGGCAGAGGATAACTGTCCTTCTTAGTGACATCATTTAGCTTTCGATAGTCGACACAAAACCGCATTGATCCGTCTTTCTTTCTCACTAATACCACAGGAGAAGCCCACAGACTACTGGATGGTTCGACTATGCCATTTTGAATCATTTCTTTAAGGGCTCTGTCTGCTTCTTCCGTCTTAACTTGAGGCATCCTTCGGGGTACCTGTCGAATCGGACGTGCATCACCAGTGTCAATTCTATGTTGTACAACATCAGTTCTTACCAGTTTACTTTTAGAACCAAATACAGGTTTATAACGGTAAAGTAGATCTCTTACCTGTTTCTTTTCTAATTTTGACAAAGAGGGATCTAATTTTGTCATTAATTGTTCAATTCCGTTGGTCTCATCTGTTTCCGTAACGTTTACCTTGTGAATTATGGCCGTTACTGGTTCTAAACTTCCCATTTCCGTGTCCTTTCGGAGAAGAACTGGATGATCGTTCAAGTTGATAACTCGGATGGGTACCTCTTTGGCGGATCTAACAAGAGTCTTAAACACAAGGAGTCCTTTTCCCAATTCATGGTCAAGGTTCTTCTGCTCTATCATGGCTGGGGCACCATCTGGTTCCAGTCCATCCAACCGCGCTGTGACGACACATTCGCAGCTCGCCGGAAGTTTGATATAATCGATTAGCTTAATCGAGGCATTGTTAACTTGTTTTCGGTACAGGAATATTTCTTCATTACCAGTACGAAGGATACGTCGGCGAAGATCCAAATGAAAACCACAGTGGAGCATAAAATTCATGCCCAGAACAACATCTTCATCAACGTCAGCCACCAGCACCGAGTGAACAAGAGAGGTTGAACCAAACTGTAGCGTCACCTGTATCTCACCGAAGACTCTAGCAGAATCTCCGGTAGCGGTACGCAGTCTCCAACTGGTAGGCCACATCTTCTTTTGCATAATGATGGATGGTCGAACGATAGTTTTCGTAGCTCCAGTGTCTACCAGCATGCTAAAGTTCTTCCCATCAATGAGGCCATCTACATATAAGCTGTCCACGTGATGTCGCAGTGTTGCCAATTTAATGGTGTGAGGGGCTTCGGGAATGTTTGAGGTCGATTTCGCCCTCCAAGAGTCGACCCGTTCTAGTTTTCCTGCTGCTGGGGTACTTCAGCAGAAGATTTTTTTTTTTGGGGGCAAGTATTTCTTATATGGCCTAGTTCTCCGCAGTTCCAGCATCTCACTGGGCGCCTTCTTTTTGGAGATAACTTTATTAACCTCTCTACTACCGCTTCGACGTTGCTAACGGAATGAACGGCATGGTCGTAGTTACCGGTGACTTCCCTTAGTCGAGCAACTCCACGTGAGGAATCCGTCGCCGCCTCAAACTCCAGGGCAATGGTCAAGGCGTCCACAAGAGACTTCGGCTGCGCCAACCGTACAGCCCGCTGCAACTCGACGTCTCGAAGACCATCGGTGAAGGTTTGGACTGCCAGGCACTCCAAGAAATCCTCCGCTGCATTTGAATACGCAAGTCGTACCATTCTTGCTACTTCCGCCACAAATTCCTGGATAGTTTCTCCATTTTTCTGCTTTCGGCTCTTTAACTGCATTCGGTACACCGGTTGTAGATGAGTTTGACCATAACGCATCTCTAGACGATTCACCAATAACTCGAAGTTGTCAGCTTCATCCGGTGTCAATGATTGCAAGACGTCTAAAGCTTCGCCTCGCAGAGCTACGGTTAGGGACAATGCCTTCTCCTGGGATGACCATCCATTAGCTCTGGCCGCTGCGTCGAATTGTTTCAGGTAATTTGGCCAGGAAGTCTTCCCGTCGAAGGTCGGGGGTTTCATCGTCGTTCCTACCTGGGTAGTCTCCCCATTTCCTCGTCGGTCGACGTCTACGTGGCAGGTCTCCATCCTTTCTGCATCTCCGTCGCCGTGGTGGATGGGCTGG
This sequence comes from Altica lythri, assembly GCA_964028335.1. Lineage (NCBI taxonomy): Eukaryota > Metazoa > Arthropoda > Insecta > Coleoptera > Chrysomelidae > Altica > Altica lythri. Next base: position 17,039,593 of record OZ034805.1, read on the forward strand.
TTTCGACGATAAGCTTCCTGTTCTTGCTGAAGCTTCCTTATTTCGGACTGCATTTTCTGGTTGATCTCGTCTCGCAAGTTGGCAAATTGCTGATTTTGCTCGTCTCGCATTTTGGTCACTTGCTGATCCAAGTTGTCCACTTGCTGATTCAAGTTGGCCACTTGCTGATTTTGCTCGTCACGAAGATGTGATATTTGCTGAGAGAACGAACTGGATAACTCATCTGTTATGGTAGACATCCGTTGTGATAGCTCCTCTTGCTGGCTTTTCATCTGACTGGATAGCTCCTCTTGCTGGCTTGTCATTCGTCCTGATAGCTCCTCTTGCAGCCGGGAAAGTTGTTGAGTTTGTTCTTCTTGTTGGCTCGTCATTCGTTGCGATAGCTCCTGTTGCAGTTGGGAAAGTTGTTGGGCTAGTTCAGAATTCGCTTATTGATTTGGGTCTTCGAACTCCACAGCATAAGGGTCCAAATTATTATGTAGATAGTATTCACGGAGCCTTCTCAACAATACGGATTTGCTCCCAGTAGTTTCCAACTTCTTCAAGCTCTCTTCTGAGCTCAGCCACCAATAGTTCATTTATCTTTTTTCCAGGCATTCTTGTATCTTCACCCCACACCTGACACCAATTTGAAACACTTATGGGGACTTTTACACAATTTATTTACAAAATTGTTAAAATACACAGAACTCTGCTGGAATAACGTCTAAACTGCTTGACAATACAATGAACTCTTGTGAATATTTGAACTTGAAATGACGTTTACTGCCCATACATCCCCTTATATACAACTTTATTTAATCTAGTTAGTGTGTTAAGATCTTTCTAGAATTTTCTAGAAACATTATTTAATCTAGTCAGTGTGTTTAGAAGTTTCTAGAATTTTCTAGAAACATTATTTAATCTAGTCAGTTGATTTTTAGAAACTTCTAAAAATCAACTGTCAATAACAATCTTTCAAATTAAGGTCCCTTCCTTTACGGTTATCCCGTTACACTATACAGGATGCCCCATTAAGAAAATACAATACAATACATAAAAATATATATTGGGTGGTTAAACTTAAATCTAATAAAAAAAAATGCTAAAAACAATTACAATTTAAAATCACAAGTTTAAAGATTAAAAAATAATCGTTGTTACAATAAAATATCCAATCTTTTCTTAAAATTTTTTAGAGAGCTTTGAAAACGATCAATCTGTCGCCTTGACATCGCCCTGGAGTTTGATGCGGCGACGGAGGCCTCACGTGGAGTTGCTCGACTAACGGAAGTCACCGGTAACTACGACCATGCCGTTCCTTCCGTCAGCGACGTCGAGGCGGTAGTGGAGAGATTAATGAAGTTATCCCCAAAAAGAAGGCGCCCAGTGAGGTGTTGGAACTACGGAGAACTATGCCATATAAGAAATACTTGCCCCAAAAAGAAAAATCGCCTGCTGAAGTCCCCCTAGCAGCAAGAAAACAAGAACAGGTCCACTCCTGGAGGGTGACATCGACCCCAAACATTCCCGAAGTCCCTCACACCATTAAATTGGCAACTCTGCGACATCACGTGGACAGCTTATATGTAGATGGCCTCATTGATGGGAAGAACTTTAGCATGCTAGTAGACACTGAAGCTACGAAAACTATCGTCCGACCATGCGGAAGAGGATGTTGCCTACCAGTTAGAGACTGCGTACCGCTACCGGTGAATTTGCTAAGTCTACGACGAGATACAGGCAACGCTACAGTTTGGTCCAACCTCTCTTGTTCACTCGGTGCTGGTGGCTGACGTTGATGAAGATGTTGTTTTGGGCATGGATGTTATGCTCCACTGTGGTTTTCATTTCGATCTTCGCCGACGTATCCTTCGTACTGGTAATAAGGAAATATTCCTGCATCGAAAACAAGCTAACGATACCTCGATTAAGCTAATCAATGATATCGAACTTCCGGCGAGCTGTGATTGTGTCGTAACAGTGAGGTTGGATGGGATGGAGCCAGATAGTACTCTAGCCATGATAGAGCCAAAGAATCATGACCATGAATTGGGAAAAGGGCTCTTTGTGGGTAAGACTGTTGTTAGATCCGCCAAAGAGGTACCCTTTCGAGTTATCAACTTGAACGATCACCCAGTTCTTCTCAGAAAGGACACGGAAAGTTTAGAACCAGTAACGGCCATAATTTACAAGGTAAACGTTACAGAAACAGATGACACCAACGGAATTTAATAATTAATGACAAAAAAAGATCCCTCTTTGTCAAAATTAGAAAAGAAACAGGTAAGAGATCTACTTTACCGTTATAAACCTGTATTTAGTTATAAAAGTAAACTTGGAAGAACTAATGTTGTCCAACATAAAATTGATACTGGCGATGCACGTCCGATTCGACGGCTGCGTCAAGTTAAGAAGAAAGAAGCAGATAGAGCCCCTAAAGAAATGATTCAAAATGGCATAGTCGAACCATCCAGTAGTCCGTGTGCATCTCCTGTGGTATAAGTGATGTCACTAAAAAAAAGACAGTTATCCTCTGCCAAGGATTGATGATGCCCTCGACGCTTTGGCCGGTTCTACTTTGTTTTCTACCTAGGACCTTAAAAGCGGATACTGGCAGGTTAAAATGAATCCTGCAGACAAAGAAAAGACTGCCTTTACCAGTGGATCGGGGTTATGGCAATTTCCGGTCCTTCCGTTTGGCCTCTGTAATGTTCCTGCAACATTGAACAGCTAATGGAGAACATTCTTCGAGGCTTGTCGTGGAAAATTTGTCCAGTTTATCTAGATAACATCATCATAATGAGCAAGACCTTTAAGGAACATTTATCTAACCTGGAAGAAGTCTTTAAAAGATTACAGAAAGCTAATCTAACATTGAATGTCACAATGCCACTTGTTCCAGAGACAGGTCAACTATTTAGGACATAATTTAAGCAAGGATGGCGTTGCTGTAGACCCCGCTAAGATTCAAGCCGTTCAAAATGCCTATTCCTATTGACAAACATCAGCTCCGAAGTTTCTTGGATCTTTGTTATTATTACCGACGGTATGTAAAGAATTTTGGAGACATCGCCAAACCCTTGACACGTTTGACAGAATAAGACAAGTCCTTCTGTTGGGATGAGGAATATCAAAAGCGTTTAAACTTTTAAAGAAACAGCTGACGTTGCCCCTATTCTTGCTTATCCACTTCCTGACGGTAAGCTTATTCAAAAAGTTAAAGAAAGAGTGGTTGGATAGTTCAGCAAAACTTTATCGAAAGCTGAAAAGAACTACTGTGTCACTAGGCGGGAACTCTTAGCAGTTGTAAAGTCCGCCGAGCACTTTTGTAAATATCTATATGGTAGTAAATTCCTGATCAGAACCGACCATGGCAGGTTAAAGTGGCTACTTAGCTTTAGAAACCCAGAAGGACAAATAGCAAGATGGCTCGACAAACTGCAGGAATATGATATTGAAATCGAGCACAGACCTGGAACAAGACATCGTAATGCTGATGCACTTTCCAGAAGGCCATGTCGACCTGATTGCCCCCATTGTACCTGCATGGAACAGAACGAAAAAAAAAACTTGCATTAGTTAAAGTTGTGCCAGAAGACCAGAGCTCTATGCTGAAGGAGCAACAAGAAAATGATCTCGTTATAAAAAAGATTCGGGAATAGAAGAGAATGGACAGTCGTCCGTTGTGGAGAGAGATATCCCCATCCTCTCCTGCATTAAAAGCATATTGGGCCCAATGGAACTAACTACCTGTCAAAAGTGGTGTCAGAGTGTCAGAGGGATTGAGTTCGACATATTCCACAATTTCTAATGGCCATTTGATCGGCCATTAACAAATCAACAGGCCAAACGCCTGCGAAGGTCCTGTTCGGTATGGAATTGAGGCTACCATGTGACTTGGTGTTTGGTTGTAAACCTGGTGAAGTAGCCCGTGAAGAATTTGTCGCCGATCTTCAGAATCGAATGGAGAATTTACACAACTTGGTTCGTAGAAAGCTTCAATTGTCTATAGTGATCGGATAAAGAGGTACTATGACACGCGGACAATGGAAAAGAGTTACCAAGTTGGAGATTTAGTCTGGCTCTTTAACCCCGACGGCGACGAGGAATTTGTCTGAAATTACAGAAGAACTGGGAAGGTGCATACATCATTAAGAAAAAGATTAACGACGTTATTTATCGCATCGTGAAAATTCCCAGAGGGAAACCCGTCGTGGTCCATCATGATCGGTTAGTGCCTTACCAGAGAAAACACAATGGAGGTGTACTGCAGCTCCAAGAAGATGGTTTGGCTGGCTCAAGGAGTGTGCGGGATCGCGATTTAGAAAATAACATTCCAGGAGGAAGGAATCTAAGAAGGGGGCAGTGTATCGGGATATCCGAATAAGGCAAGGAACTTCTCTCTCTTTTAGTGTGTACTGATTCAGTTCGATTTATGTTTCGCGTACATTCTAAAATTGTCATTTGTTCTATATAAGGGAATGTATGGGCAGTTAAGGGGAGTTCAAATAATTGGAAAAGTTCATTGTAGCAGCAGAGTTCTGTGTATCTTAACAAATTTGTGAATAAATTGTGTTAAAGACCCCATAAGTGTTTCAATACTGTCACGTGCCAAATTTGATTATTTACCAAAAGGGAAACTTAAATTTGTATTAAAAATCGAAACACATTTATTTACTATAGATCCCGCGAGCGACCTCTAGTTGACGTCTGAAGAAATTTCTGTGACCTTAGTTTATGTGGTAATCAGCTAATATAATATGTAACTAATTTAGCAAATAGTGATTCTTCGTGACTTATCTAATAATTAATATATATAATTTATTAGGTTTAAATTAATTTTGGCATGTTAATGTTTAAAAATTTAATATTCAATTAGTCATTGAAATAATAAATCGAGTTGGCAACAAAACGCACTTCTCCCCCCCCACCCCCCCGGAAGTTTCGGTAAAGTGAATTTTTCGGTTTTAATACGCATAAAGTTCTTCCTTTTTACAATTTGTCCGTCTACGAATCAACAGCTGATAACAGTTAGTAAATTTATTCAGTGAAACGCCATATAGTGTGTGCATTTTATTCTGATCACATCGTGGTTGCCTTAATAGGATTTTTGAATGCTAACACTATCAATAATCTAAGCCTTATTTGGTGAATATTCCTTTGGTAATATTTTTTTTTTTGGGTAGGCTTGGATATTTTCATTTTGTGGGATTTTTATTTGGTTAATTCACGTGAATGATTTGCTAAAAATTTCGATACGTGGATTCGTGGACTACCGAAATAGGATCACAAAAAAAATGGTACAGGGTGTTGTGGGAATAAAACATCGTCGGACTGACTGCTTTAACCCCTAATGACATAAAGGGGTTCTTGGTCCTGGCTAATCTTTTTTTGGTCCTGGCTGAACACTCTTGGTCCTGGCTGATCTTTTTGGACCTGGCTAATCTTTTTAGACCTGGCGAACGTTTTTGGACCTGGCGAACATCATTCTTGGTCCAGGTGTATTAATCTGGAACAACGCAGCCTGACTCCTTTACCCGAGCAGCGAGGCTATTACACGAAGCCTCTCATCAAAAGCATCTGCGCTAGGGAAGCGTAGTTACAGATAAGCCAAATTGTGTTATTAATTCCGACTCTTTTATATATATATATATAGATATTGTTTTTTTTGCGGATGTAATACTTTGTAATACTTTGTAATTTTTTTTTGATCTTAGGTTCTAATTATTTATGCGCTGGGTGATCACTCTCGCTTTGTGTGCCATTAGTTGGTGGCATTATTTCTTTTTTTATATATTTATGTACCACTATATATGTATTGTTGGGTTTATTGTTGAATTTTATCATAGTGAATATACGAGATAGATCTATTTTGGTGTCTTACTCAGTCAATTACCCACTCACCTCATCTATTCAATTAATAATTTTGATTGAGATTCTTTCTTTATTTATTTATCTCCAGCGAGGTAGGTCAGTGCCTGGAACAACAGGGGTTTCCGATTTGTACCGTCTAAATCGGTGGCGCGACTCACTTTTTTTGTACTTACCCTCTACGGCTGAGCTGGGCATAATTTGCCAGTAGAGAAGACCACTTACCGATCTCAGCTGGAGTTGGTAATTTCAATTCAAACAATTTGAATAATTTTTCCAAATTTGATTTTTTTTATTTTTATTAAAAGTACGTGCCAATACTTTCAGAGAATTTACTGAAAGATCTCTGCATGTTCTCAAAACAAATTCCAACATTTGCATAGCTTCACCCGTAAATGTCAACTTAGAATCAATTATTATTACTCCTAAGTCTCTTATTGAATTAAGAACTTGCTATGGCTGATTATTAATATAGTAAATATTTTCAAACTTCTTCGTATGTTTAAAAAAGCAAATCGTAAAACATTTTGCATTGTTTAGAAATAGATCATTCTTTGTAGACCATTCAGAGAGTTCATTTAAGATTTTGTCGATGGAAAAAAACTCGGCGACTTTATTTAGCAAACTTTTGCAGGTTTCGCTACAATGAAAAGGACTTTTTCATGAGTGTCGATAAAACTGAGTATATAATTATACTTATACAGAAACCAAAGAGCAGTCTAAGCATAGACACACAAATATTTTTTGCCATTAATCAATAAAAAAATATTTTGTTTACAGGTTATAGAAACTGCTTTTCGATTCTTATAAAATTATCTTGGTCAAGTCTTAGAACAAGAAAGAACAAAAAAATCAAGTATTAGTTAACTTTTTACAAACACTTGGTCACATAATAAATAATTACAATTTATAAAAAGAACTTTTCATAGTAGAAAGTTTGTTTTACGAATTTATGGGTTACTATTATATAAATTATTTTTCATATCACATGCATTGAAACAGCTTGTTTTGTCAGTAGAAACAAGACAATTTCAGACCAATGCAACTGTCAGTAAGAAACAGTCAGTTTTTTCTGCCCTAGGGGAGAAACAACGTTATTTCTGCCCGGTACATTCATTTATTTATTATTTATGTCTTTATTTCAAGTCTGTGAGAATCGCATTTGTAATAAACAAAAGCAAATAAAATCATAATCGTCTGACAGCTGTCGTCAAATCGTTCTCAAGATATTACTACGGTATTTGTCTGAAATAGTCTTACTGGCTACAGAGATCAAAACTCGCTGTTTCAATGCATGTGATATGAAAAATATGGTGTGTGGCACGGGAAGAAACAAAGACGAGTTCTGACCGGGTGAAGACTAATCAGAAATCGTATTGTTTTGCCCCTTGCCACACGATATACTATTGTTACTTGAATTTGTATATTATGTGAGAATTTTGTAATGGATTTAAAACTCATATCAACCCGAAATTGTTTTAAAATCTCTATGTATATACATAGGTATATACCTAAATACACTTGAAACATGCATTGTCATCCAGTTCTTAGCTATCCTGAAAATTTCAGAGGTCTAGGTGGTAGGGAAAAAGGTTTAAATTCGATTACACCCGGAATGACAATAAGAAAGACAAAGAGACGTTCACATTTGTGAAAAATAATTTAATAGTATAACTTTTTTACACAAGAAATACAAAGGTTCAAATAAAAAGATGAACTTCTATAAAAAATGTTTACTTATAACAATACATTAAAAAAATAATGTCGTAGAAAACTATAATTTGTAATTTTAAATAACACTATTTTTATTTTAAACATGAACAAAGACTAGTATATTTATATAAGGCTGTAGAATCAGCGTTACAATTATTTAAAATAATCAAATTTTGTTTATTCACTGAATATATACTCATTTGGAAGTTTATTTTCTGCATGCAATTTTCGAACTCGTTCATCCAAATTTGTTGTTTCAGATATATCTGGAACTTTAAGCGATGGCACCCAGTGCGGCATTTTCGTTATAAGAGTATAGAAAGCATTTCCAGGACAGATTCTTTTTGTCTTCACCTGATTGTGTCCTAATAATTGATAATTTTTATCGATTTTATTTTCTGCAAGCCCACAACTAATCAGTTGAAATAATGATTTTATTTGCTTAGGAAATGGGTAGTGCCCTGAAATTAAGAATAAAGATAAGTAGCCATACAGTTTTACTTTCATCTTAAAATAGATGGTATGTTATGGTCTATTAATGCAAAAATTAAAATTCTATTTTAAACCAAGGCAAATAGAGAATAAGCTATTTTTAAATTATAATGAAACAAAATCTTGTTAAACGCTTTTTATTACATTTTTTTATTTCTAATCGGAGCTATGCTCACCTAGGAACCCTTTATAACATTACTAGGTGCTTTTTAACTAATAGTGTACTTTGGTGGTATGATAACTAACCCTTGAGATAAACTATATGTTTTTCCAAAAAAATTGTCATTTATACTTAAAACTAGCAGTGGCCGCAACTTTATAGACGTAAATTTTGATTTTTGATAAAATGCACCTTATGTATATACTAAATGTATAAATTATAACCCTTCAAAATTTCATCAAATTCCGTCCAGTAGTTTTTCGGTAAATAATTATATTGTTCGGATTAAAGTATTCGTGCTTGCCTACACTCTGAGTATTTGTGTATGTGCCACAGTGTTGCTGGAGCCATTGCTTGTGTTACCATTACAATAATATTTCTATTTTAATTAATGAACATCATGTGATTGATTAACCTAAATTAGTATAGGTCCTTTATTTGTTAACCGATATTAATGAAAAAAACACTAAATGTTAAGTGAAGCCTGTAACAATATATTTCTAAAAAAATTTATTGAAATCGGTTAAGCCGTTTCTGAGATAATGGTGTACAAACATACAGACAGTGATTAGTTACAATTTTAAGCTGTATAAAATAAGTTTCCTTCGAGGCGAGTTTTTCATATACGGTACAGCACTTTAGATTTGAAAAACAAAATAATCAGAGAGGGCTAAAGCTGAAGAATAATCCGGACAAGAAGACAATTTAAAGACCAACTCATGTTTTTTTTCCATTGTTATAACGCGTTTGTTAACTGGTGCATTGTCTTGGAAAGACAACTGATTTTTCTCCCGCAAATGGTGCCGTTTCTCATGCAAATGGGGTTGTTTTCACTAAGGTACCTAATGCTTCAGTTTGTCCAATAATGTACGATTTGCTATTGATGGTGTTACCTTTTTCAAGGTAGTTAAATAAATTAATCTTTTGCAATCCCATATTACAGTGTCCATAACCATTCCGACCCATTGAGCTATTTTTAGCCACTTGTGATTGCGCTTTATAAGGTCGAAGCACTACTCAACATTGCTCACATGAACATAGTCAGCAAACGGCTAAATAATATTTTCATTTTCAAACATTTTTTCTAAATATGCCTAATGAGCTTTTTACTAAATCAATCTCATGGAGTTTTTACATTTTACAGTGTAACTGTATTGGGGTACTTTGTGATTAATGCAATGTAGATATAAGGCCATTACGAAATTCATGGAACTAACAACTTATTTTTTAAATAAAAAGGTTTAATGAGAGATCGATTATCGTTTTATTAATTGTCTTTTTTTCACACCTCAACTTTATAGAGCTGTCAAATTTGATATAGCTATATGCCTAAAAAAGGTTAGACTTTCTGGAATATTTTTTTTTGAGATCACAACGCCCTTGTCAGCGAAGGAGATTACTTATCAAACCAACTGCATGGGCTCTTTCAGAAGTTGCGAAATATAGTGAAACGTGTTACGTGAATTGTATCCTATTTATTTTTAAAATTTCTTGTATAACCGTCTCTCATAGTGTATCACGTGTCATTTTATGACGCATCTTTTTTAACAGATTTTAATTATTTAAGCAACAAGTGTATTGTTCAAGATTGTTAATCGCCATTTTAATTCACGAGTTCGTTAAAAAACTTTTTCAACGAGCGTGCGCAAAATAGGTACTTTGCGCACGCGCTTGAGAGCGCAAAATTTAATTTTGCGCACTAGTGCGGAGTGCGGACAAGACGTAACTTCAACTGGCACCGAAGAAACCTACAAAAACAATACAAAAACAAGTAATTTCCTCCATTGAAGGAACCGCATCTTCAGTATTAACCTTGCATAATGCTTCACATTGTTCATTTAGGTACTTTTAATATAGTTAATAATAATTAAATGAAATAATTAGTTTTTGTTATATAGTTGTTGCTTAGTATTTTGTTATGAATATAATTTTTTAAATTGATTGTTTAATTTTTTATTTTTATAAATGTTCTCGCTCGTAGAAAAAATACTGTTCCTAACTCTCGCGCAAAGTGTCTTGTTCGCACTCGACTGCTGCCCGAACTCCGCTTAGCGTCGTTCGGTCAACTGCAGCCAGCGTGCGAACAAGATAACGGATAACGGGCCGGTGCTAAACGGGCACCTTTGTCGAAGATTCATTTATTTGACGGAGATGATTCCGTTGTCTATATTAAAACTCCAAAATCTCGCCAGTTTTAAACAAGTTGTCGACAAAGACAAAGCTTATATTAGCGTATTATATTATTTGTACAAAAAAAGGCAGATGAAAGAAAAGCGCAAAAGGAAAATGTGGGTACATCCTATTTTATTGGAAAGAGAAAGTTATGGTGTTTTCCATACACTTTTTGAAGAATTAATGAAAGGCCAAACCAAATTTTTTAATTTCTTTCGTATGACTCAAAAAAGTTTTTACAAATTATTAGGCTTCTATATCAATTTGGTGATCCGTATTTCATTTACACACTGGAGTGTTTTAAACACAAACTATACAAAAGTGTCGGAGAGGAAAACGGATGTCCGTCCGACGTCTTCAACAGACTTGCATCAACTCGCGTGGTTCACTGCATCGGGCCGTCGAACGTCGCTCGAGGGAGATCGGATGTGTAGCCGGCGAGAAAGCAGCCAACGGATTGATTTCCGTTGCGTGAACAAACATTCATATAGACCTGAAAACTACTGAACAACGGCCAACTGTCCGTTTTTAAAAACGGACCGTTGGCCGTTGTCGTCAACAAGAGCTCACTTTGCGCACTAGTTAGGAAATATACTATTTCCGTCGACCGTCGACAATATATAATGACAAATAATGACATACATTTGCATGTTCCCCAGTGACCCCAGTCCGGTTTTCTGTGATAATTTCTGAGATTACTCGGAGTTCAAGTTTGTGAAGTTGTAAGAGTAATTAACTGCCGTATTAACCTTTCGCTTGTCTTTGGTCTGAAGTGTTTTTCCAGTTGGTTGCATTAAGTTCCTTCTTCGAACATAATCAATATTGCGGCATTTGGATATGCCGCATTAACTTCTTTTTTTTGCGAGGCTATCAACAACGTAGATTCCTACAATCTCTTTATGCAATAGTATCCACAGCTAAGTTACTTTGTTTTGTGTAGCCAGTTGGTTAAGACTCTATCAGTTCCAAGCTGTTTTTGACTTAAACGTGGTAAATTTTCTGGCTGAGTTGAAGCGTTTTTAAATGCACTGTTGAGCACTGAAGTCTATTGGAAGATCGTAGAAGTGTTTCCCTGGGTTTTGAGAGCCTAACCTCAGGACCTGTAAATCCTATACCTACATCTTCTGGTGCTTTAGACCTATCAGTATGATAAGTAAGACCTAGTTTAGTAAGTTGATTAATTTCGTATTATGTTAACTTACACTCGTTAATACTTATATTTATTGTGACTAACAGATCATTGTATGTTTAAGACCCCATCTTTTTCCAAAAAATATACAGCAGGTCCATATAACCATTGTGGCTTTAAGGGTGATATTTGTCAGGTGTGCATTTTTATAGAGGATAACTCCGAGGTATTTTACTTCTTCTGAGAATGAAAGTTCATTCTGTTGGTGAATAAAATGAGCTTCGACACCATTCTTTAGCTTTACTATTAACTTCCATTAACCACAGTAACGGCGATAAAAACTCTTCCGTGAGGATAGCCTTTGAATGCTTTGATTGAATAATTGATTAATTGATTGACTGATCTCCAAGGTAGGTAACTATATTTCCAGTGTTTAGCATGAGTTGTATCCATTTAGTAATGGCTAATAGAATCATATGAGGTGTTATCAAATGCTCCCTCTCCCTCTATAAACGCACATAAAACTACTGTCTTTGTGTCAATTGCCCTTTTAAGTCCTCTTAAGTAAGATATTGTAGATTTACCAAATTGATAACCAAATTATTTCTTGTGAAGTAATAACAGATATTAACTTTTTATATGTAAGTCAAGTATTATTTCTATACTTTGTAGTAGAAATTAGGTAACGCTAAGATGGGCATTTGTATCGAGGATAACTCCAAAGTATTTTCCTTCTTCTGAGAATGAAAGTATCACTTTATTCAAAACATGTGGTAAAATCATTTTGTTGGTGAATAAAATTAGCTTCGAAAACTTTCTCTTTTAAGCTTTGCTATAAACTACAATTAACCACAGTAACGGCGATAAAAATTCCTCCGTGAGGATAGCCTTTTAATGCTTTGATTGATTGATTGATCTCCGAGGTAGGTAATTATATTTCCAGTATTTAGCATAAGTTGTATCCATTTAGTAATGGGTAATAAAATCATTTGATGTATTATCAAATACTCCCTTTACCTCTATAAACGCACATAAGACCACTATCTTAGTGTCAATTGCCCTTTTAAGTTCTCTTCCGATATAATGTGAGACATTGTAGATTTACCAAACCAATAAACAAATCGTTTTTCGTTAAGTAATAATAGATATTAACTTCTTATATGTAAGTTAAGTATTATTTCTATACTTTATAGTAGAAATTAGGTGACGCTTATAGGTCTCTATTACTTGAGTTCCACCAAAGGACGTTTGCCACTCTTACCCATAAAGCAGACCATCCTAAATAATCTTGTTAAGTGAGAGATTAGGTTATCAATGCCCTGTTATCAAAAAGGTAAAAATATGTTATCCTCTCATGCATCTCATGCTTTTCTATTATGTTGTAGTGAATTGTCAGGAATTAGAAAAGTATTACATTTTACGGGAATTATGGAAAAAAATTGAAACACTCTAGAAACATATACAGGGTGTTAGTGAATAAGTGCGAAAAACTTCAGGGGGTGATTGTACATGAAAAAATAATGACAGTTTGCTGTATAACTTTTGTCCGCAAATACTTCGTTTTCGAGATACAGGGTGTTAAAGTTTTTCTTTTGACGAAAAAATGGTACGACACTGAGATATTTCAAACTAAAAATAATTTTGGAAATCCTCGTTTAATTTGTGCCAAAATATCCCTCTTATCTTTTTGTCGTATGTGGCGCCGTTTTTATGCAAAAAGATAAAACATCTTAACGTGCATTTTTTATTAAAAAGGAATGTATATTACAAGACCGTCTCGAGTCATAAGCTCCCATAAGACGAATATTAAAAAGCATAATCCTCAGTCATTTAGGAAGACTCCTCTACCGAGACCCTTGAGACAACTTTCACGGGCACCCAGAATGCCTGCTTAGTATATAGTATCTGTTATACTTACACCAGACCTCCTATAAACACTTCTGACATCATCAATTCTGTCCAACACCAGAGCTACGCCTTGGAACCTCATATCAATAGCAACCAACGAATACTATAGACACAAGGATCCAATTTGACTACACCCCGAAGATCCTCGACGCTTCACTGTTTTTCGACAGCATCGTCTTCATCGCGAATCGACGCAACTTTCGTGATTATTTTTGTACATTTTGTAATTTTTTAATAATTATTTAATTTTAAGTTACCATGTAAAAACGAAAAAAAAAACATTTTTTTTTTAAACCAATCAACACATCAGCCTTAAATATGTTTAATATTTTATGTTCATTTCGTTCTGTTTTATTTTCTTCTTTACTTGTCTTGGTAAATTAGTTTATTACCAAGAAAATTTTCGTTTTATAGCAACGGATGAGACTTTTCTATCTGTTTGGCCTACTATTCCTTGAATATAGAAAATTGTTCATAAGCTATCAACAGCAAATAAAAACAATGAAATATATGTAGATAACCTAAATTTATCTCACTAGCCATTGTTTTTTCATAATCGTTATCAGTTAATAAAAAAATATGTGTTTCTTTCATTGCAGCAAACATAAAAAAATATGACTTGAAAAGTAGGTTCATTTTCAAACATTCTAATAATGGTAGTTTTTACCTGACTGTGACAGAAGGAGGAGCTATGTTTTTTATATACAAATCCTAGTCACAACCGAGAAACAATACTTAATGAATAAATTCGAATTATAAAACGAAACAGTAGGATTGTTCTGTGAGAGCTAGAGCAAAGTGCAAAGCTTCGAGCTACTTTTAAATAGTACACCGCACAATAAACTGTTTGGTGCTCTAGAGTGCGAAAACGTTATAAGTGGATAGCCACTAGAGTTGATAAACAAAATAACTAATAATTAATATCACTGAATAGTCATAAAAGATTGAACTATGACAGGTAACTCAAGATGGTGGGTGGAAAAATCCAAGCATTTACCACTAGAGTCAGTCTTTCGTGCTGACGATGCTAGTATGTAAGAGAGAAAGAAGAATAACAGAATATGCTATATCTTGACTGACAGCTAACGGTGCAAAAGCATCTGTTATTCCTTCTATCTTATACACTGGCCTCTAAGGTGATGGGTGATGTTCTAAAATTTTGGATAAAATCACATAATTTAAGAAATACTCACGATTAAAGGTACCAATAAGAGCAATTCCAATGCTTCTATTATTATAACTGAGTGTATGAGCTCCCATTAAATTCCATCCTCTTCCAGCATACACTCTACCATCTCCACCAATCTATAATCACACACATATATACATATACATTTAAATACATAGTATGCGTACTTATGAGAAACAAAAGGGGCAAATTAACGGGCATGTACGCAAAAAGGATCATAGGGCCACGAGTAGGAGTGGTGACCGTAGACATGCATGTTTCTGGCTCGTTAGCCGTCATCATGTCTGCGGTTACCATTCCTATTCGTGGCCCTATGATCCTTTTTGCGTACATGTCCGTTAATTAATATATATAGAGCGTTTTGTATCGTTATGTATCATCTTTAACATTTTATATATATATATAACATCAACAGTCAAAATACTACAACTATCTATATAATAAAACTTAAATTATTACCTACCATAAAATGATATGAAATATCTTTAATTTTATTCGACTTTATCTGATGAGCTTGTAATGTCGTTAGTATTTTTATACATTCTTCTTCTGTTTTACAAGTACCAGTTTCTGTGTGGTGAAGTATAACGTATGGAATTGGAGTAACTTTAATTTGTTCAGTATTTTTTGTCGGTATTGCTTTCCATTTTTGTCTTGATATAATTACTGGACATTTATTGCCGTGATCGGGAATAAAATTGTAAGTAATATTAGCTGGAATTAAGAATCATTCATCAAAAATTATAATTCGTTATCTAATTTAAATGGATTTAATATCCACCATTAAAAATGTTCCGGGAAGAAAAAGTGGTACAAAACGATATATAGTACAATAAAATTAAAGTTTGACTAAAATTAATCAACTTTATGTTTATCAACTACAGGAAGACGACAGAAAATACAACATTGAACTAATAAAGACAACTACCGCTGACAACAACAGTCTTAAAGTCTTAAAGCAGCAAGCAAACAATTGAATCACAACAAATTATGGCAATACAAAAATCGGATGAAACAATAAAAAGAAATTGAAATAAAATATTTCAAACCATAATTACATTTTATGAAGAACTTTAAGTTTAATTAAGTTGTCAGATACTGAAATTTACAAAATTCTAGCAAAGTGCCTTTAAGAAAGACAAATACAAACAAATGGGTTTACAGCCAATATCATCCTTATAAATAAAAAATGAGATAAAGAGAACCTTAGCAATTACTGTCCCAGCACCGCATCAGTAAATATACTCTTCAAAATTATATCAAGACGAATCGCCATAACCAGTGGAACAAGCAAGTTTTTGCCGGGACTTCTCGACATTTGGATCATATCTACACATTAAGACAACTCATATCTCGATCCAACGAATACAATTTTACTCTCTGTATGGTCTTTGTAGACTACGAGAAAGATTTCGATTCAATAAGGACGTCTGCAGTGGTAGAAGCCCTTATCAATCCACATACATAGAAATGATACAGAACATCTATCATTAGGCAACGGCTTCAGTTAGAATGGATGGAATGTCAGCACAATTTACTTTAGAAAAAGGTGTGCGATAGGGTAATACGATTTCACCAAATAATTTTCAGCGGCTTTGGAACACATGTTTCGTTCACTTAATTTGGATTTGCGGACGATCTAGTTCTTCTTGCCCAATCCAAAAAAGAACTGGAATATCTATTGCAAGATTTAATGCTAAAAAGCCAGGATATTGGTTAAAAGGTAAATATTAACAAAACCAAGATTATGGAAAAAGACAATCCTCAATAGAAGTCCTATGTTTAACTTGGTTATCACGTCACGCTTAAAACAGATATAGATGTAGAAATCTCGCAACGAATTAGAAAGGTATGGTCAGCGTTTGGAAGAAACCGACACATATTCAAATCAAATATGTCCCTTAGTCTTCAAAACAAAGTGTTCAACGTATGTATTCTTCTTGTAACATGCATGTGAACTTTTAATGATGGGTATCACTCGATGAGTTTGAAGACGAAATACATGGGATCGTACTCAAACGAAAGTAAAAGACATCATAGAGTTGATTTAAGATCGAAATGGAATTGGACATGGCATATAGCAAGAAGAACCGACAAAAGATGGTCAAAACGAGTAATAGACTGGTGATCACGAGAATACCGTAGACCCAGGAGAAGACCGCATGATAGGCAAACATGGAGAAAAAGTGCGCAGGATCATTAAAAATTGAGGGCATCCGGAGTAGCATTCATCCAGCAGTGGATTGATAATGGCTGATGATGTATATTGGCGTCTAGTTTCCTCCAGACCGAAATTATCCAGAAGATTTACAGAAAACAGCTTTCTCCGTTGACAATGGCCAATACGAATTTGTAAGGATGCAATTTGGATTAAACAACGCAACCTCAACCTTTCAACTTGGTATGGAGAACATTCTTTTAGGTATTTAAAATGAACGATGCTTGGTGTAAATGGACGATATTATAATCTATTCACCCACAATTCATGAGCATATGAACAGACTGAAAGAAGTTTTTATCCGTCTTCGAAAAGCCAACCTGAAAATTTAACAATACAAATCCGAATTTCTCCGATAAGAAGTAGCATGTCTATGTTATTTAGTTACCCAAGATAGTGTAAAAGCCAACCCCACTAAAGTAGCATGTATTCAAAATTTCCCAAAACTCAAAACCCTATTTAGGCTTAGTAGGCTACTACTGACGTTTTATTCAAAATTTCGCCAAAATATCTGAACCCTTAACAAAACTACTTCAAAAACATTTTCAATTCTTCTTTAATTCAGAATGTTAATCCGCTTTTAATGAGCTAAAACAAATTCCAATGTCAGACCATATTCTAATCTATCCGAATTTTGAAGACCCCTTCCTATATACTAACAACCGATGTTAGCACATATGCTTCTAGAACTCTCTGCAGCGACGAAACCAAATATTCCACTATCGAGAGAGAATTACTTGCTATTGTATGGGCCGTTAACATTTTCGCCCTTACCTTTGTGGTTGAAAATTCACACTCATAACCGACCACCGTCCCCCAACATGGCTATTTTCAATAAAAAATCCTGGTAGTAGATTAGCTTGATGGCGTCTTAAATTGGAAGGGTACGATTACAAAATAGAATACCTACCAGGAAGAATTAACAGAAATGCCGACACCCTTTCAAGAATTTAGATCAATGTGCAAAATTTCAATCCAACGTTCCAGTCCTAGCAAATAACAAACACAAAGATGACAAAGAAACTAAAGAAGAAGAACAGGACGAATATGACGACCGTTAACTCGAGAGTATAATAGGTTTGTGGACTTATATCACACATCTCTTATAGTTTCAAATTTCTAATTCACAACTTTCAGATAAATCACACAAAAATATAATCACATTCTTTAGAAAAAAAGAACTAGAAGAAATTTATGATAAAATGATATTTTCGAAGAGAATTACAATTTTGGAATATCTAAAATAATTATTTTATCAAGCAAAACAATTAGGTAAAGATCGTCAGTACCTTATTATATGCCTACCTTTCGACCCAGAAACTGTCGTTATACTTTAAATAAAGGAAAAACTAAATTACTAAGATTACTGCGTAGAGAACAATCCATTTTTTTTTGTCTTTGGATATGACGACCCATTTAGCCCCACTTATTTAAAGGTGCCCTTCATAACGACTTTATTATTAAACAAACAAGACAGGCAACGGGTAGGAGGTATGTAATACAGAGGAAAAAACAATAGGAACAACAAAACTATATCATATACACTGACACTGCCATTTACACTTTAACGATAATAAATAAGATTTTTTTTTTTAATTTTACGTTTGGCACGTTTAAGAAATTCCCATAAAATACATCTTACGGTAGGTCTGCGAGAGCTTGTATAAAGTAAGGAAACTATGTTTTGCGGAAGATCTAACTTTTTATCAGATATTGACCTGAATAAATATTTGGTGGCCTCTTCATTATATCGACAATTAAACATCCAGTGGTTAAGATCGTCGTAACTGCCGTCACAGTCACATAAGTTTGTAATAGACAGTTTCATTTTATATAGGTGTGATCTGACGGTAGCATGTCCAAAGAGACATCTGGTATACATAGTATATATTTGCCTAGAAGGAAGACTTCTATCAGCAAGAGGAGTAAACGGAAGGGAGAGTATATCTTGCAGTAGGAGTTACTGCTATTGTTTGCAAAGACTGTCCATTCAATTTCCTAGTTTTCCCTAAGATTTTCTTTCCTAAGAGATGCTACATCCCACTTACATATTTCATTATGTAAACTATTAGAAAATATAGCCTCTTTGGCAAGCTTATCTACCTTTTCGTTACCTGGAATTTGGGAGTGTCCTTTAACCCAAATAAACTCTACAGATTTTTTCAAACTGTTCAAATGATATATTTTTTCAAGAATACTGACAATAATTTTATTACTATATATGCGTCTAGTTTCATTTTTTTAGGCCAACAAAGCTGATTGGGAGTCAGACAAGACTGTGTACTCTTGAAATTGCAAATTACTGTTTATGATCCATTCTAACGCTTTATTTATGGCTACCAGTTCCGCTGTAAAAATGGAAGAATTGGAATTTAATTTGAACTGTAAGGATTCTTGCAAGTTTTTTATGTAAACAGCACTGCCAACCCCTGCACTTGATTTAGATCCATCTGTATATATTCTGCATGTATTACGTCTACTAAGTTGTTCTTGCGAAATAAACTTACTAGGTACTACTGGATCGTAAGATGGAACTGTACCTAATTTTAGGTTTCAAATAAAAAATGTTGAAGGTAGCTTTGAAGAATGGGATTCCTTCTCCTTTGAAACGATAGTGAGATAGGTTGGGAAAGGCAACTGCTAGAGTAGGGGAATTTTTATTCTGCCACCACTTTGATGTCAAATTTAGAATGGAAAGTTGAGATGTTTTTTCTAATAAGGAATTTTGATTATTAGCTTGACATTTAGTGACAAATTTTTCCTCTAAAAATAGTCGCCTTAAGTGGAGAGGTGGTTCATTACATTCAGCCAAGAGAGCTGGAGTGGGTGCAGACATTAAAGCGCCTAAGACTAATCTTAATCCTCTGTACTGTATCTTATCAAGTTTGTTTAAGCGGGATTTGGTGGCTGAGCCATACAGAAAACAACCATAGGAGAATAATCTAAATCTGCCTATTTTAGAGATATTTTCCTATATATTTGCCCAAGCAGAAATCAAACTTAAAATTTGTTAAAATATTACCACAATACCGAGTGCTGAAGAAATACCTATAATATTGGATCAGTACCACAAAGGAAAGAATAATTTACACAGAGGAATAAATGAAACAATCCGGCGAATAAAAGAAAAATATAATTGGCCGACTTTAACAAAAGATGTAGAACAACTAATCAAACGTTGCGTAATTTGCCAGAAGGTTAAAATTTATAGAAAAAACCCCACAAATAATTTGGTAATAACTGAAACCCAAAAAAAAAACATTTGACTGAATATCCTTTTGGACACTATGCTCTAACTATTCGAGATAAACTCACAAAATTTACGCAAGCGTACCCTTTGGATGATAAAAAAACTATTGTCAAAAACCTTCTTCTCTTTTTCTAACATTTTGGTACCCCATCCTATTCACTGCGATTAAGGTCGTAAATTCATAATGCCCTAATAAAAGATCTATGTGAACTCCATAATATTAAAATAAAATTTTCCTCAGTAAATCACCCCCAGTCAAATGGTTCCATAGAAAGATTTCACGCAACCCTAGTCGAAATGATCCAAACAAATAAAGCTGAAAATTCAAATGACCACCCATTTACTGTATTACCCTAAGCGATTATTTGCTACAATAATACAAATAGTAATACCCCTGAATTTACGCCCTTCGAACCAATTTTCGGACATACGTCGAGTTGGCCACCAGGAACCTTATATAATCAAAAGACTTTTATTACAAAATACATACGGGATGATCTAAATAATGGAATAGAGTATTTTTATAAATTAGCTCAAGAGAGAAAACAAGAGAAGAAAAAAAAAACGCTATAAGAACGATTCGATAAAAAAAATATTCACACGAACCTCCTGTGTACAAAGGAGGTGATAAAGTCTATGTCAAAGAATCACAGATAACCACAAAAGCCAGTAACAAATTTATTAGTGTTCTTTTGAAATTATAAAACTCTTAGGAAATTATTTTATTTTATCTTATTAAACTCTTTAACTAATCAGACTTCTAAAGTCAATTTCGATAGGTTAAACCCTACTATGAATAGTATCCTCTTATCAGATTCTTTTGACTGTTTTCAGTCGCCACATCCCAATTTTTAATAACAACAATTAACAACACAACTAGAATATTCTTCCCTGAGGAAAGTTCTATCAAAATCTCAAACGACAACTAGACTATTCTTGTATACAAAGAACTAAAACTTATAGTTGATGCTATACCACATAATGATTAAATTTTGGATCCAAGTACCGCAAAAATGCTCGCATTTAAAACCAAAATTCAAACACATGTTAGTCTTCTTAAACAAATTTCTGATTCTGTTAACTTAAAATATAAAGAAATATTTGCCGATACAAAATCCCATAATTATAGAAAAAGACGTGGTATATTTAACGGTGTGGAAATCGATAATAGCTAATTTATACACATCAGATGGCGAATACTTTAACGATTGTATAAACAAAATCACAAATCATCATCAACATCAACATCTTATAAAGAACCAAATCTCAGTGACATCTGTCATTAAAATTTTTAAAAACTCTATATAGCTCAATTATAACACCATCAAATTTGGTCACCTCCTTACAGGAACTCTCCCAAGGACTTCAAAAGAATAACTTACCCTTACCAATATATTCTTCAAATTTGACACGTTTTATTAATATCATAAAATAAGAATCAGATTCGAGAGTAGTTTTTACATTAAAAATACCACTTGTCATCCACAACCTATAGCTTGTTTCACTTGTACCGAATTCCAATCCTAGAAAATCGAACAGGAATTTATCATATATTTTCTGCAAATCAAAAATACGTTGAGTGAGATTATGATTCCATGCTATAGGTACATATCGGTTAAAAATTTGGACAAATGTAAACACCTATCAAGTGCAGAGTTAATATATAGCGACATCCTTCCGTTTTCGATTGACAGCGATGCCATATGTGAGGCCTAATTACTTAAACACATCAAATATTTACCGAACACCTGCCAGACATCATTACTAATCGCAAGAGACTACAACGTACAAGAAATAGACCAACATTATTGGCTAATAGCAGTTTCCGATCCAATAATAATCACGATCATATGTTCAAACAAGGAAATCACTACCAAAATAATTATTACAAATTCATTGTTAAAACTACAGTCTAAATGCAAGGCCTTCGTAGGAAGTACAAGGATGCCTGCAAAATACTTCGTAAACAAATATCCAAATATCACATATAAAAGCTATCCAATCAACATTCTTTATAGATGCTGTGATCACATGACCGGAAAAATGCATTTACTGGATCAGTTGGACCAATTGATCAATAAGCCGATGATCCACAAATATCAACCCTGGATGACGATCCTAACTATCATCCTATTTGTAATAGCAACCCTTCTGTATTGCTGTTCTAAATGTAGACGTAGACAATCAGCGATGAAATCAATAGCACCAGCGACTGACGACGATAATTCACCTTCGGCACTGAAGTCACGAGAGAGAAGTCTTAAAGCCTCCATCCCCCGAGGAAGACCTACCATAAGTAGCGAGCCAGAAGAAGAAGAAGTAGAGGAGTTTCATCTCCAAACATAGAAAAATTAGTGTATCTCACCAATTTTTCACTTAAAAGGGGAGTTGTTATATGCGAATCTAGGTAGTCACCTTAAATAACCTTCACATGAGTGTCAAAGTCAGGTTAGATTTCGCAATAGCGACTTCCGCTGGGAAACATTTCTAGCGATTCTGCTATACTAAGATTCCAAAATAGTAGGCACTAAATTCTCGGAAATATTATTGCAATAAAACAGGTTGTAATTTAATATATTTTAACATTTTCTATTTTAATCATTTACATGCAGCTAAACGGTCATAGAATAGCGGTAACGTGTTTTATTCATTAAAGAAACTTCTTCTTAATGACATGTATTCAACAACATCAATTTTTTGTTAAATGAATCTAAAATAATTAAATTATATTCTGCGGCTAAAATTTATAAATGGCAACGTCTTCTAGGCAGAGATGTATTACTGAGCGAAAAAAAGAACGACAGATTAAATTTGCCGTAAGATAGAGAGAGAGCTATAAATATTGACCCTTCCACTGTGAAGGGCCAGCTTTATAATCATGGTAGTAACATTGGTTGAGTAATACGTAATAGAAATCCGAATCTGATGATTTCGTTTCCCAAAACTAATGAATAGACAATCTTAGATAGTGTTTTAGATACTCTTGTAGTTAGTGTACAATAATAATTTTAAATAAAATTCAAGTTACTACAATTTATAATATTTTGTATATATATTACAAAAATTACAAAAGTTTTAAATAAAAAAGGAAGTGGTAAAAATTTTTATTGGAAAAATTACTGATAAGAAAAGGGAACTAGAAGTTAAAACAAAAAAAAAGAAGGAGTGAGTTTTCTATACGGACCGGAGAAAATGCAATTACAATAATCCTTTTTTGCCACCCATACGACAGAGCGTA
Source organism: Altica lythri (assembly GCA_964028335.1). Lineage (NCBI taxonomy): Eukaryota > Metazoa > Arthropoda > Insecta > Coleoptera > Chrysomelidae > Altica > Altica lythri. The sequence continues at coordinate 17,062,915 of OZ034805.1, forward strand.
GAGCGGAAATGCGCGTAATTACTAGATGGTTGCAGAGCGTTTAACTTTGTTCGATATTTTCACACATAATTTTGTATTAAGTTATGACCAATAAAACTTCAAGATTTTGTCGACAAACCTGTGAAAGTTTCTTCTAAAAAACTCTTGGTTGACTAATCCGAAACCACTATTGTATTTTTATAATAAAAACAAATTAATTAAGGTAATCATTTACTAACAAATAATATTTAAAACACGAAGCAAGGAAAAAATACGAAGCAGAGAAGTATGCAAGGTGCGGTAAGAACAGAAAAAGAAACAGAAATAAAGATATTAAACTAATTTTGATAGAAAACAAAATGAAGTGTAAATTAATAATAATTTTTTTTTAAAATCATGTATGTATAGTAATTAATGTTAAATCCCTAGAATTTACTTACATTCTGCTACTAAACGTTGGAGATGCAATACTATTAACACACAAAAAATGTAATTCATTTTCAATAAAAATCTCGTAAAAGACAATAATTAACAATGTTTACCATGTTTACCTACTAGAATGTGTCTATAAACAAACACGTTGTATTGTACTGTTTTTATATAGTTTAAATACTTTAACTTTAAGGATTCATATCATAGTCATTGTTATTTTTATTAAGGATACTGGAATATGATGGAAAGATTTTACATAAATATCACAAAACAAAATTAAGCACTTCTTTTATTTTTAGTAGAAATAACTGAAATATAGGCCTCGCTCATTTTTTTTTAATTTAAATTTTTTTTAAAGTTTCTTAATATATCAATATATTTTTTTAATTTTTTAAAGCTTATAAAAATGTTTACAATTTTTTAAAATTTACATGGTTTTCTGATATTTTATGATTTTAACGTTTATACCAGTTAATTATTATTTTTGTTTGAAAATAACTATTATTTCCTAATTATTAATTATTTTTTTTATCTAAGGCTTTTGGAAAATTTTATATAAAATTGAAAATTTAGGGTACTTTGATTTACATTTTTATATAATTTAAATATTTTTTGGATTTATTTCTAGTCCATTTCACCGATTTTGGCCGATGACAGAAATCATACTCGAAGTAAATTTAGAGTTGCATCTCTCTCAGGTACAGGCAAGTTAGAAATTTAAATGAGGACGTTTGTTTTTTAATACAACACTTATGTAACTGCATCTTGTTTCACCGGTAGATAAAAAGTATTCAATACGGAAGTCTTGACTTAATTCACATTCCTAGTAACCGTCATGTACGGCTCGTTGTTAAAGGGTTGAATTTAATAATTATTAATGTCATATTTTTGTAGATGTCAAACCTCACTGAGAGTTTAAGAAACTTACGACCTAATTTAGAAAAAAAAACTCTCCGCCATTGGTAACTTGGATGACAGTTTAATCTTATTTCAGTGGTTTCTAATATCAAATCGGCCAAAAACGATGAAATGGACTATATCAACTGAATATATATAGATAAATCGTAATAAAAAAAATTCGAAAAGAGGTTGACCTTAAAGGCCATCCTTGCAACTTCCCGCTAGTTTTAACCGCAAAGCTATATAGTAACGTGACGTATTTTAACGTTTTTGACTTTTTTTGAAATGTTTAAAAAACCATAACTTTTTAACGCGTTATTCGATTTTGATGTTCAAGATGGCATTCGACGCAGTTTTTTTGAGAAATAAAAATGTTACAGGGAGTGCAAAATCGATTAGTATAAAAACCTGTAAGTTATTAAAAAAAAAAACACTTTTTTTGAAATTTTTCGACAACGATATCTCACGAACGAATCAACCGATTTTAATTTGCAAAACGGCATTAGACGTGGTTTTTTAAGCTTGAGAGCTGATTAGGTTATGGAATTGATCGATGTAATGGCCAAAAAGATATGCCAAAAAAACATCATTTTTACCAATTGTTTTTTTCGGTTATTTTGAAATTTTTCAAAATCTACAGGTTCGAATCGGCTCAAACTTACAGGGAGTCTAAGTTAGATGGAACTCTTTGGAATGCGTATACAGACATACAGACACCCTCTTAAATATTGTCAGGGGAGGTTACAAATACCTCAAAACGTTGAGATCCGAAGAAAACTCGATTTTCGAAAAACGGGGTAAAACCAATAACTTCCCGATTTTAAAAAAATTTTAATTTTTTTTGGCGGGAAGTTAAAAAAGAGTGTGCGTGTAACCTTTACGCGCGATTGAAGTAAAACTTATTTAACGTACGTATCATCGCAAAATAAATTCAAATTCAAAATATGTTTATTAACAAGTAGCTACAGTAAGTTAACAGAAATTAGATGCTTACATAAATTATAATATTCAGTATGAACAATTTTTTTTTCTAAAACTAACACACCAAGAGATTACAATTCAATTATATTTATTGTCTATATAGTTTACAAAAAATGATAAAATGTTATATTTTAGAAAGTTTTTATATTTTCGCCGTGTTCTTCCTTGTTTCGGCAACAAGTAATCCTGGTAAATTTATAGCAGAATCTAAATTCTGTGTTTGGTGTAATCTTGTCACTCCATGTAAATTTGGAACCGAAGACTCTGCACCTAAAAATGACAGAAAGTAAAATGAAATTATTCTTAAATTATTTCAACCGATAATTAAAAGTAAATTAATATTAAAAATATATACTTCTAGCTGCAGTATTATCAGTATTACGTTTTGTGTAAACTGGAATAGAACCATCAACAATATAATCCATAATATTTTCACCAATTCGATCTTCTCTATTAATCTCAACTTCATTTTCATAAATGTTATAGTTATCTTTGGTAGGATCTTTATCATAATTGTCACGCAATAGTTGAATATTGGCATCAACATGGGTTTCATTTTGGGTAGTGTCTGGTATTGTCTCCAATAAATCTGATACTTCGTAAAAATGCGTGAAATGTTGATCACGAAGATGAAGATGAATCCAGTTTTGTGTATCATTCGCTTTAAAATGACAATAGATAGTGTCTTAATTCTTTGTAGTTATGTTGTAAAAACAATAATGTATACAAACATTTTGATTGTACATTTTTGAAAATAAATACAAACAATCCAAATCTCCATAATCATTAGTGCTTGTATTGATAGAATGTTATATGCTTCTTGCGGATTGAGGCAGGAGTTTAAATAGGGTGAACCGCGTAACTGATTTCTCAAGTCACAAGTCTCAATTTGAAGATGCAAAACACCTATGAGCGAGTGGAATAGACAATTACCATCGCCAGGAATTGCTGTGTTCCTGTGTAGAATAACTTCGGGAGTAATGCATTCATTACGCTGTTCATAAATTTAAAGTTGTTGGCTATGAAATTGATTTTCTTGTAGCGTTACATTTTCTATATTTTCAACAGCCCTACATTGCACGACATTCTCTTCATTACTGTTCAATTTTCGTGTTTTCCTGTGAAAACAATGACGAAATCGTAAAGTTAAATAATATTGAGGCATATATTACAATTTGTTTTTAAATATTATTAAATGAAATTACATATCCACGTAAGATTTTTCTTCATTACGTTGACGAAATTTCCTTTGACGTTCAGCATTTGCCTTCAAATCTTTCTGGCGCTGATAATATGCCCTTTGAAGTGCACATTTCCTTTTTCTTTTTAGCTCTTTAAGTCTATAAAACGAGAATAGCTAGGTATAAATAATAGGTAGCTTTAAATAATTAGGTATTAATAGTGTAATTACACACCAAAAATAAAATGTTAGTATATAGATTACTCACTCATTTTAATTTTTTTCATTTTCATTTTTCTTCAAATTTTTTTGGCGCTGATAATATGCCCTTTGACGTTCACAATTTCTTTTTCTTTTTAGCTCTTTAAGTCTATAAAACAAAAACAGCTAGGTATAAATAATTATGTATAAATAGTGTAATTATACACCAAAAATAAAATGTATGCATATAGAGTACTCACTCATTTTCAATCAATATTTTTTTATCACTTTCTTCATTCATAAATCCCCTTTGTTTAATCATATTTAAAACAAACACTTCGTAAAAATATTCAACAACAATGTATTTTGGTTGACAAGCTTTTATTTAACAACTTTTATTTAATACTAGCTTTTGCCCGCGACTTCGTCTGCGTGTAATTCGAATAAAAGCAAGGTCTTTATGTATCAATAACTGGTGCCCGCGACTTCGTGTGCGCAGTATTAGTATTTCGAGTAGCTTATATTAGCGTGAAAATTATAACATACATAATTTTTTGGGTCGTATTTGAAAAATATAACAGTCTGACAATATTGAGATGTTACATTCGCACTGTAATAACGTAACAATATTGTCAACATAAGAAATACAGTAATTAAGCACTGCAAACCCCTAATCATAGGCCTATAGGTAGCTACTCAAATGATGTATTGTGAAGGACAAAATTTATCTCCTTTAAATACCAAAAGCGATAAAAGTATTCATTTTGATAAGGATCCATTTATTACTACCAAATGTGCATTAGAAATAAATTATCAATTTTTATTGTATAGGTATATGGTTCACTATTTTGACAATAATGGCTTACTCATAAAAGATAGATATATATGGTGTCGCAGAATTTTTTGTAGGACTATTTAAGATAAATATTTTCACCATACATTATATACATGTAGCACTAACTGTTTTTGCAGCACACGCCTGAGTAGCTCGCAGATTGCAGAATTTTTTCAGACTTAAATGACATTTATCGTTATATTTTGGACAATTCACACAATATCTTTATAAATTATAGCCTATATGTTATTCTGATCTATAAGCTACATTACTGTAAAGTTTCATTAAAATCCGTTTAGTAGTTTTTGCGTGAAAGAGGAACAAACATCCATCCATACATCCATACATCCATACATCCATCCAAACAAACTTTCGCCTATATAATATTAGTAGGATAGTAGGCGGAATCATGTTAGGTATTTTGTATCAGGTTCTGTTTCCGTTACATTAGAATGACGTCACGTCCGTTAGAATTACTAGTCGCGCCTAAAGAAGTTTTACTTCAAAAAAAAATATTTAGTTATATTTTTAATAAAATTTTATCAAAAATTTAACGTTATTTGAGATTTGACGTTGATTTTTTTTTTAAATTTGTAATTTGCAAATTACCAGGAATTTCAAATTTTATTAATTTGTTAAAAAAATAAAAATAGTTAATTTATTAAAATGTTTTTAAACTATAAACGCATTATTTAATATAAAAATATAAATATAATGTAAGGTTTTTTAAGTTTTATAACAAAATCTTACTACGCTCCTGCCCTAATCCATTCTACCCTATCTAATATTAACCTGTACGCAACGGTAGTACTAGTGTAAGTGCCTTGAGAAGAGGGGATGTTTTCGTTGCGGCCTTGCAAATTCAGTTTTCAAGGGGTTGAAGCTATGAAGAAAGAGAAGGTACTCGCCGCGCTCTAAAATATTATTACGTAATATTACTTTTTTTGTATTTTATTCGCAATAAATATTTACAAACGTTATAGTAGTTTATCTAACAAGTACTGAAAGTGGTCTTTTACTGGACGAGTGGGCAATTGCAGGACGAGCCACAGGCGAGTCCTGCAAGCCTGCGAGTCCAGTAAAAGCACTTTTTGGACGTATTACGTACAATATTTTTTTTTAAACTGGCCAGAATTTAGTAATTTCCAGTTTATTTTTGGGTCAGAAAAGCTCATTTTATGGGACCGGGCCAGAAAATTATTCTTTACTACGCTCCTGCCCTAATCCATTCTACCCTAATCTAATATTTATCTGTAACGGTAGTACTGGGGCAAGTGCTTTGTAAGCTTGAGAAGAGGGGATGTTTTCGTTGCGGCCAGGCAAATTTAGTTTTCAAGAGGTAGTCTGTTTGAAGCTATGAAGAAAGGGTACTCGTCGCGCTCTAAAATATTATTACGTAAAATTACTTTTGTTTGTATTTTATTCGCAATAAATATTTACAAACGTTAAAACTGTTATTTCGAATCGAACCCTTACTTGAAATAAACATATTCTACAGTTTTTATTAATCATTTAAATTTTTTTTTGGAAAATTCTGATTTTATTAAAAAATTGTGGAACTTAAGCTTTATAAAATTATATATTTAATAACAATTGTTAACAATTTTATTATCGCTATTTTTCCTAACTGAAAATTGAAAAAAAATTTATATTTTAAAATCGTTTAATTTTAATTTTTTAATAAATATTAACTAAATTTAAACATTCGTTTAAAATTAAAAAAAATCGAAAAAAATATTTTATAAATCATTAATACAAATAAAAATTTAGTATACCAAAAATATGACGAATATAAAAGAATTAAATATTAATTAAGTAAATTACCAAACAATAATGAAATAACTTGTCACTTGTAAACTTTTTTATATATTAAATAATTATTTGGTTTTATTAGAAAATATTTTTGAAATTACACTAAAATGAAATTCAAAAAATGTCACTTCCGACAGGACTTAAACCTGCGATCCCTGTCTAAAGCCGATAGCCCCTTTAATGAGTCGGCCACAAATGCTTAGCGGTTATTGTGCGTTTTTGATGATATACTGATTTAACTTAATCAATTCCTCTTGTGCAAATATATGAAGTGAATGAGAAAGGTTATTTTGTCAAATCAACAATTGTGCCCTGTCTCATAATATTATTTTCCTATGAAATATGTCGTAAATGCTCAATATACTAAAAATTTATAGTTCGTGTGACTATTATTAAAGTTATATATTTAATTTAAAACGAATTAAGAATATGACCTATACTATATTAGCTAAATCAAGAAATGATCAAAAACGTTGGGTATCTGTGGCCGAATGGTTAAAGACGCGATTGGCTATAGAAAGGGATAGCAGTTCGAGTCCTGGCGGATGAGAAGTTTTTAAATTCTCCTTAACTTTTTTGTTTGTCTAATTTTTAAATCTTAAAAATCTCATAAGATATCTAAAATAATTAATGTACTAATAAATTGTACTGGTATGTTTTAGTAATATTTATCAGTTAAACAAAATAAATATTTAAATTCCCTCTAAAAAAAATTCAAACATGTAGGTACACATTTTCTAAAAATAATCAATTTATGCCAATTCGGTTGACTTGATAAAGAGTTGATTGGGAACAAACATCGTAAAAAGTAGATTTTGATATATTAAGATATATCCTATCTTTCAAGTTGTACAAAATTACCTAAATGCAAACTTTCATCAAATTCGGTTCTCTTGGTGATGAGTTCATGGGGAACATACATAGTGACATTGGATTTTTATATATTAAGATATATCCTATCTCTCAAGTTGGACAAAATTACTCCTAAATGTCAACTTTCATCAAATTCGGTTGACTTGGTGAAGAGTTCATTGGGAACATACATAGTGACAGTTAATTTTTGTATAATACTAGCTGACCCGGCCACGCGTTGCTGTGGCTAAGGTTTTTGTTATATTACATTGTAGTAATCTATTTAACATCTATCTAACAGTGGGAGAACATCAGTCATGGGGACCACCATGCTTGTTTACATAGATGCCATTTGTAAAAAATATGGCGACCTCCATGACAGATTTTCTACTACTGCAACCCCCTAATACAATAAAATTATTATTTACGAATGAAAACGGAAATGTTAAAGCTGGTATAAAAATTCACTGAATTGATATTAAGCAAAAATCAACACAAAAGAATTTTAAAATTTATTATTATTTTTATTCAAGTTTCTAACAAATGAGTATATTACTGTCACGCCTGGAGAGATTTGGGAGAATGTGCCTTAGTGTTATAGGATAAGGAGTAGCTTACTAAAGGCACTCCCGGCCAGGTATCCTGCTGAAGGCAGAAAACTAACCAAGGATAAGATAAGATAAACAGAAAACAAACAACAAATATATTAACGAATAATTAAGCAATAAGAATGAGTAATAAACATTATGAATAGGGAGCCTTACCAAATAAACTACATGGTTGCATCTCACACTTACTCACGAAAATACGTCAAGACTCACAATGGCCCAGACCCCAGGGTCTGTTTGTAGGGACACCCCAAAGGGTGACCTTACAGACAACCTCGGACTACAAACTTCTAGTGTCTGACCTCAACAACCTGCTTTTAAAGCCAATTCATATTCTACGTGAGAATAAAAATTAAACTATTTAAACACGTGCCGAGATCTAACGTAATAACTTTGACCTGGTAAAATGTAATAGGTATATAACAATACGGTAAAATATAAACTAATAAATTAATATGTAGGGCAAAACTACCCTACCACCTATAGTGGAGTGCCTGGAGCATTCAAAACGTTAAAACCTCGGATTAGAGTTACAGTGAATAAATTTATATAATCGACGTGGGGTTTGGTTTTTTATACTATAAATTACAATGTTTACCCAACATTTTTTTGTGCTTTCAATTTTTTCATTGTTTAAACAAATTAATATGAAAAATTAATTTTTGAGCATATAATTTTACTTTAAATAGTAATTTTTTTTCATTTATACGTTAAATTTCACCTGAATAGACATAGAGGAACATCTTTCGAGAATACCTGTGTATAAAAATAGCAGTAGCGATTTCGAACAGGTAATAAAACTTGGAGGGAAGAGCAAAGCGGCAGCTGCTATGTAGCGCCTATCCGAGCGCGAGCGTCTAGATGTGAAATCCTTCCGAAATTTTTTTAACTCCGTCGGGTCCATTTGATACTGTAATTCTTTCATATTTTGTGAAGCCTTCACATAGGAAAAATGCCCTGATGCATGAAATAATGGAATCATTAACTCAATACTATATAAATCTAAATTCCTATCTCCCATACAATCCGCAGCAATGAAGTCCTTCAATATAGTAACCATTCGAAAATAAGTAATCCATAGTTTTGACGCTTTATTTTTATTTTTAAGCTTCAGTAACTTATTTTAAAAAAATTTAGTAAGCGTTTGAAATCCATGGTTTCTAGTTATTTCTGTATAGTTGAACATTTTAAAAGTAATAAAGTTATCATCATCACTTATTACATTTGCAAAATCTGTATTGTGTTTCATAAGATTTTCAAAAACCGATTGTGATAAAGCTTGCTTTAATAAAGTATGAGCACGTACTGCTCTAGCATACGCATGTCCAGAAGTTATGCGATCAATTGTATTTTCAGCATATATGGTAGAAAGAGCTTCTTTTATCCCACTTCCAGCCATAATATAACCAATGGATCCCATGTAAGATATTAGAGTATGAAACGAGCCTAGCCTCCACTTGTCAGACTAGCCAGAGCAACGCGACGTGTCAACTTAATCCACCCTTATACTGTTTAATGCCCGACATCGAGAACGGATCGATTCGATTGTTCCTTCATCCCCAGGGTCTCCAGATTGTGGAACTTCTTACCTTTCCACGTTTTCCCCACTCGTCCCAACTTGCAGGCCTTTAAATGCCAAATTAATAAATTGTCTCTTCTGCCGCAATACATGTTCTCGGTACATTTGTATTTAGGTCTATACCTACGAGGACATCCTTAATAAAAAAAAAATAAAAAAATACACAGCAGAAGCAATATCCCGTGCTTTCATGTATAGAGGTTGATCGAACGTTAAAATGCATGTTCTCATATCCAATTCTTTAGCATTATCTACTGAATTTTTTATTGATGTGTAAATTGTGTGATAATCACTTGGAGCTGCGTTAATGAAAGGCAAAAAAATTATCGATGACACATCAAAATCATGGGCATTAGTAAATTTCTTGACATCCGGTTCAACTTCTGGTAACGTGATTATTATCTTTGCAAATCCTGTACCTGTAGAAGCTGGATATATTTGCAGAGGGATATTTCCGTGTTTAAAAAATTCAGATTCAGGTGGAAGTGTCTTCAAGCGCTTGATAGGTTGTCGAGGTTGTATGTTGTATACCATCACTTGGACTAACTACTTCAATGCTTCCCATATAATGAAACGTTCCTTTACAATCAATAGTGTTGATATTTAATAAACAACATCTATATTTTTATTCGATCCGTTCTCGATGTCGGGCATTAAACAGTATAGGGGTGGATTGAGTTGACACGTCGCGTTGCTCTGGCTGGTCTGACAAGTGGAGGCTACGCTCGTTTTATACTCTAATATCTTACATGGGATCCATTGGTTATATTATGGCTGGAAGTGGGATAAAAGAAGCTCTTTCTACCATATATGCTGAAAATACAATTGATCGCATAACTTATGGACATGCGTATACTAGATCAGTACGTGCTTATACTTTATTACAGCAAGCTTTATCACAATTGGTTATTGAAAATCTTATGGAACACAATACGGATTTTGCAAATGTAATAAGTGATGATGATAACTCTATGATTTTTGAAATGTTCAACTATACAGAAATAACTGGAAACCATGGATTTCAAACGCTTACTAAATTTTTTTTAAATACGTTACTAGAGCTTAAAAATAAACACAAAGCGTCAAAACTATGGATTACTTATTTTCGAATGGTTACTATATTGAAGGACTTCATTGCTGCGGATTGTATGGGAGATAGGAATTTACATTTATATAGTATTGAGCTAATGATTCCATTATTTCATGCATCAGGGCATTTTTCCTATGTGAAGGCTTCACAAATTTATCTACAAAATATGAAAGAATTACAGTATAAAATGGACCCGACGGAGTTAAAAAAATTTCGGAAGGATTTCACATCTAGGCGCTCGCGCTCGGATAGGCGCTACATAGCAGCTGCCACTTTGCTCTCCCCTCCAAGTTTTATTACCTGTTCGAAATCGCTACTGCTATTTTTATACACAGGTATTCTCGAAAGATGTTCCTCTATGTCTATTCAGGTGAAATTTAACGTATAAATGAAAAAAAAAACTATTTAAAGTAAAATTATATGCTCAAAAATTAATTTTTCATAATAATTTGTTTAAACAATGAAAAAATTGAAAGCACAAAAAAATTTTGGGTAAACATTGTAATTTATAGTATCAAACACAAAACCCCACGTCGATTATATAAATTCATTCACTGTAACTCTAATCCGAGGTAAAAACCTCTAGACACTCCACTACTAGGTGACATTACAAAGTAAATAACATGTAACACTTTAACTTATAAATGAGGTAGGTAGGGGAGATAGTCTTAAATCTTTAACATTAATATTTATTATTTTAAATTATAATTACTTTTATTTTCAATTTAGTTTAGTACTAATCGGTGCACAATATTTTTGGTTAACCTATCTTTAGCAAACACAAACAGATTCGACGGTTTCCCTACACGTGAAAATGCACCATATAGTTGCCCAGTTTATATTAAACTGTATAGTTTCAAAGCACATACCACAACTTTTTATGTTAAAACTTTTTAATAATTAAAACTGAATTTAAGTGTCATCTCAACAATGCACAGCATTCTTGATATTGCAAAAATATTAAGACATACAACGCTGTGATTGATCATAGAGAGGATTGTTTCCTTGTTAACAAAATCAAGGGTAGTTGTATCTAAAAACTTTCTAAAATAGTTTCTTTTATTAGCAGTTAAAATTAAAATAATAATTAGTTTTCACATGTTAAAACAAAAAAAAAAAAACTTCCCTCTGGCGTAATCGATCCCATTACGATAACCTACCGAAATGTCATAATCAGCCGCTGATCCAAATTAGCTACCAAGACCTTTACATAAAGACTTCAAAATGATAATATCATATTTAATATAATAACAATTCAATAAACAAATAATTTGCAATAAAATAATATTGCGACTATAAATTAAAATGTAAGCTATCCTATCTTTCAAGTTGGATCAAACTGCACACGGTGTGCAAATTTGATTAAAATCGGTTTAGTAGTTTAGGAGTCCATTGCGGACAAACAACGTGACATGTAATTTATATATATTAAAATTATAAGATATTAGAATATCCTATATTTCCACTTGGCCAAAATTATACCTAAATGCAAACTTTCATCAAAGTAGGTTGACTTGGTAAAGAGTTCATTGAGAACATACATCGTGACATTGGATTTTTATATATTAAGATATATACTATCTCTTAAATTGGACCAAATTACTTACTCCTACATGCCAACTTCCATCAAATTCGATTGACTTTGTGAAGAGTTTATTTGGAACATACATCGTGACCTTGGATTTTTATATATAAGGATAACTACGTTTTATAAAATAATTTGCTTCTGCTAAAATATAAGTGTTTTTTTTTTAATTAAAGTATGCAGATATGCATTTATACAAATATTTGAATACAGCAATTTTAACAAGTATTTTACATTTTTTGAATTTTTGATTTGGATCATTGCAATTCCTGTTCTATATTTTTTAAATATTTATCAAATCAATAATTCCACATTTTTACAGATGTAAAAAATTGTTTTAAACATATATGTAAAATTCGTAAATGTAATTATTAATTAAAAAGAAATATTTGTAACACGTATCAAGATCTAATAAAATGGAATATAGAAAAGAAGAAAAACTATACAAATAAATCTGATTATGTAAGTACAAATTAAAACATTAAAATCTTAACATTCACATAATTTCTTGTTATGAAAATGTGGTTTATACAGCAATAGCAAATAAATAACTGATTACCAGCAACATTATTGAATGCCACCAAATCCTAATTGAGACTAAGTATCCAGAGAAACTTTATTTCGTATTTTAGTCAGTTCAACAAAAAGGACTGCAAAACACCAATCGGTTAGTTTTACCTGACTATCAAACTAGCACTGACTGCGGTTGCAGATATTTTTAAACAACAGTCCTATGAAATATTCTTTCACTGTTGGTGTAAAACAACTGATTAAAGGCTAGCCAGAAAACTATTATCTACTGAGTACACAGCAATAGAATATAAGACACTGACGAAAGCATCTCTTGCTTTGTTATGTATGTAGTAATGATAAAATGCAAATCTGCACCCGCATTTAGCCAGTTTTTTAATAAAAGTGTTTAATGAGAGATTAAAACTCGTTTTCTTTTGCGTAATTTTTCCAAACACTTCAATTTTATAAAGTATTAAAATTCTTCTAATGGCTACATGGCTCCACAATTTGGAATGTACCTACGCTTAAAAATAATTAGACTTTCAAGAATTAATGTTTTCCTTTGAAATCGAAGGAGGTTACTTAGTATAGTATGAATTATTGTGTGTTTTTTCTCTTACTAAATTACTGTTGCAATTTTTTCGTTTACTTCGTACACCAGAATGACCCATTAGAAGCATACTTCTAACACACTGTTAAAATAATATCACAAAGTATTTCATAAATTGTGGGAATCGAAAATCCATGTTGAGCTAGTACTAGTTTACTCTAGCTGACTTTAGTGAAATTTCTCTCTGTAATATCGCAACTTTATGTGGATAGAAATTTCAATTAAAAATCTTGACGCTGAATAAAATAAAGTATGAACAGAAGTGCGACAAGTTAAAATCAGTAAGAGTTAGATAAGAAATCGAAAATTTAACAAATAAAAGTAAGATAACATATATTTTAGTAAATTACATATTTATTTATTTCATTTAACCAAATTGCCTGCCATGTTGTTGTATCTCTATTGATTTTTCTTAGTCTTTCTCTCATCTGAACAGAGAGAAAATTCTAACATGTATAATTACCCTAGACAACAGGGGACCAAACTCTTCGTCAACCATTGGACACCTGTTTCATCTAATTATTGGAACGAAGTTCCTTACGGCAGGCTTGGAGGAGATAGGGATTTTGCCGCGCGACCGAACTGAAAAAAATGTAATAGTAAAACCGTAAGAAGAAGTCCGTCGAATTATTTGCGTGGAATAAAATCGTTAAATGAGACGTGCGCAGGCGCTACAGTCTTATACACAAGCGAGTAGTGTCGATTCTACATTAGCCGAAGGAACTTCGTTCCTACCTGGTATCCTTCGACACCATTATACTTTTTTTTCAATATAACTATAGAATATTTGTTGATAATTGCAGTAATGTTAGGTAGGTCACAAAGTATTTACAAAGGTCAGTCTTTTAATTTAGAGCTAACACTACAGGTGGTTAAACATACTATTCTATTCTATCACTATTGAGATGTAGATTCCAAGACAAAAGTATTAATTTATTCGTTTTTTTTTATAAATTTAGTAATTGGGAGTTTATCTCCAGTATCTGCTCTAACAGCAACATGTAACGTATCTCACTATAATGTAACAACATATTTACCTATAGGTACTTATTTTATTATGTATTTACATATTTCTAATTATTATGTCGAGTTATTGTTAATGCTATTTTTCATTAATATGTCCAGGTTCCCACGTGGAAAAAAAGGCATAAAGAATAACCGGCTGAAACTTTCAGAATCGATTAATTGCACTTAGACCTACAAACTTCCATAGCAACAATATCGATGGATGGGGCGTTTTTTCTGCAGCAGCGGTCAAACGTGTCGAAAGTTATAACCCTGCCCGGAGTGATGGATAACCGATTTATTTTTTGTGAATCAACAGTTTTTTATTATTATTACATAATAAAACATGTGACCTACAAAAGAAGATGGCGTTAACTCGTTATTTGTTAATTCGTTGGCAGTCGTAACTATTACATGTTGAGCGCGTAGGCCCCCTCCAAACGCCCTCCTCTTTTATTAGGTCACATGTTTTATTATATAATAATAATAAAATACTGTTGATTCACAAAAAATAAATCGGTTATCCATCACTCCGGGGAGGGTTATAACTTTCGACACGTTTGACCGCTGCTGCAGAAAAAACGCCCCATCCATCGATATTGTTGCTATGGAAGTTTGTAGGTCTAGTGCAATTAAGCGATTCTGAAAGTTTTAGCCGGTTATTCTTTATGCCTTTTTTTCCACGTGGGAACCCGGACCAATACTTTACTATAAAATATACATACTATTAATTATTTTACTGAACTAGGGTTATTCTTTTTATATTCTTGTTATCGTATCATATATAGAAAAACTCATGCCGATGATTGTACAAGGATGTGAGTCAGTCTTCGCTCGATACAATAATAAATCGTTTGTTTCGGGAATTGTGGTATTATTTTTACCTTAGTTAAAAAAGTTACCGTAACATTTCAGAAGTGGGATCAACTTACACAGAGAAAATGACTACTGACGAAGAAAGCAGCAACAAAAGTAAAGTATCTTCCGCGGAAAAATCGGGAAAACGTAAAAATGCGAAACAAAAGAAAGAAAGAGTTCTGATTCTGAAGATGATTCGCGGTTGTCCAAAAGGGCAACAAGGTGTAGAATAGACCATCTAATAAAGAAAAAAACGTGCGTGATGCGGTAGAGCAACTTCACAAGCAAAGGATAGTTGATAATCAACCAACAAATATACAAGTGCCTCAACAAAACATAGTGCAAAATGCAGACCTTTTTCAGTGCGAGTTAGTGCCACTTTTTGACCCCAAAAAGGGAGAAATAAATTCCTCTACGTGGCTTAATAAAATCGAACAGTTGGCATTAATTCATAATTGGACTGATGCAAAAAATCTTCCTTTTTGCAAACAAACTAGACGGTATTGCCAAAACGTGGTTTAACAATCTTCAGGATTATAATAAATCATGGAATGCGTGGAAAGAAGCTGTGCAAAATGCTTTTCCAGCACACGAAAATTTTGTGGAAAACCTGAAAAAGATGTTACACAGAAAGAAAAGCCCACAAGAAAGTATGATTCATTTTTACTATTCAAAATGTTCATTAATTAAAAATTGTGAGATATCTGACGCCAACGCAGTGTCATGCATTATTGACGGTTTACCATTAGAACATCAAGGTACTGCCAAATCAGCTAATTTTAAAACACCTGACGAACTTTTTCGTGGATTTCTATGCAAACTGGATAAACAGACGTCCGTTCAAAAGGAATCAAAAATACCTTATAAAAAGGATCAGAGTAATGGCAGATCTATGGTTTGTTTAGTGTGCAAGAAACCTGGACACATGGCTAGAAACTGTTTCTATAGGGATCAGCAAGCTAGTACGTCCTCTGTGGAGAAATTTAAGATCAAAGAATGTGATTTCTGCAATAAACGGGGACACGAGAGGGAAGAATGTTGGCATTTGAGATCAGCGAAAGTTCATCTTTTACAAAGACAAGTACCCAAAAAATTTTTTAATTTTGATATTTAAAAACATGGCGGGCGACGGCAATACAGTGAATAGTACCGCTCTGTGTAAAAGGTGCAAAAAATCAGTTGCAAGTGGTTTAAAATGTAAAAATTGTGATTTATTCTATCATCCTAGTTGTGCCAAACAAAATGGAGTAAAAATTATGGTCTCAAACACTCTATTATGTTGCGAAACTGCAAATGTTGCATCAAATGACGTTGATAGAGATCAAACATTCTTTGACGCTATTGAATAAGTAAGTAAAGATAAGAAAATCGACATCAATATTTTTCATTACATAATTAAACAAAAAGATTCCTTAATCTTAGAACTACGTGAAAAAATAAATATTTTAAATGATCAAATTATTTTATTGAAAAATACTCAATTTAACCAACAAGGTCATTGTCATCAGCCGTCCGAAACATCAAAAAAGATAAGAAACGAGCAAAAACCAAATAGTACCAAAAAACTTGAAAAATTAGAAGTGAACGAGAAACCGGTCCCAAGCAACCCAAATAAAGATGATTCACCTCCAAAAAACCTTATCAATATCAAACATGTCGCTCCAGCTGTTTTAGATATTGAAACCAAAAGAAAAATGACGAATTATATTAACTTGACCCGAGACATAAATGAGACAGCAAATAAAAATGTAAATAAAGTTTCTGTCGACAGTGAAGGTTTTCAAAAAGTTACTAGTAGGAGACAAAAAAGATCGATTGTTTATGGCAGGAAAGAAGACTCAGTTACTGTTAAAGGAGTTCCTAAGTTTGCTGAACTGCATGTAAGCAGAGTTAATCCAGACAATACAGCTGATGACATACAAAATTTGCTCAGAGATGTTTTTCCTGAAGTTAAAGTGGAGATTTTTTACTCCAAAACAACCTTCCATCTATTCCTCTTTTAAAGTAAAAATTTATAAGGCAAATTTTAAAAAAGATATGAACCCCAATATATGGCCCTATGGAAGTTGTGTTAGCCGTTTTTTATACCGACGCAGGAACCAAGAGGACGAAGCACTGAGAGTGTAAAAGCTATTGGGACTGATACTAATAAATATAAAAAGAAATACATAGTGGAAAATGCTGCTGTAAGTGTTCCCAAAAGAGAAAAACAACTATCAGTCTACTACCAAAATGTTAGGGGCCTTAGAACAAAGACCGAAGTTCTTTTTTTGAGTGTATCAACAGAAGACTATGATATAATTGCAATGACAGAAACCTGGCTAACAGATGGAATTCAGAATTCTGAAATGTTCGATTAAAGGTATGTAGTGCTAAGAAAAGATCGCTCAAATGGACAATCTTTTGGGGGGTGGAGCACTTATTGCATTAAAAAGGGAAATATCTTACAAGGAAATCGAAATAAACTGTGATATTGACTGTGTGATTGCTAAGATAAAATTCAAAAACTATTTTATAATTGTTTCTGCTGTATATTTTAAACCAAATGCTAGTCTTGATGAATATGAGAGATATTTTAATATATTTGACACCTTATTAACAGATAATTTTCATGTTATTATTTTAGGAGATTTTAATTTGTCAAATTTTAAACAATATCAGGGACCGACCTGTGAGAGAAATGCCCTGATGGAACAATTTTTATCTGTACATGATCTTAACCAACTTAATAAAATACCAAGTTTTATGAATAGGTTTTTAGATTTAGTAATTTCTAACATGACAGTATCTGTTGTTAGGGGATCGGACAATCCATTAATAAGAGAAGACCCTTATCATCCCTCCTTGGCAATAGAGGTTAGATTTGAAGAATTAAAAAATGAAATTAAAATTAAAAAAAACATACACTTACAACTATTCAAAAGGTAACTTTCACTTGCTGTATCAAATGTTAAAACAGTGTAACTGGGCGGATCTACTTGAAACCAAAAATATCAATGTTGCTGTAGGTATGCTATATAATAACTTATACAGATGTCTAGATGCATCTATTCCAAGAGTACCAGTGAAAAATTTTATAAACCGTGCAAATTTTCCAGCCTGGTTTTCATGGGAACTGATTAAAAAAATAGCAAGAAAAAATCGCTTGCATCATAAGGTAAATCGAGGTAATGCTAGTAAAGATGAACGATACGATTTTATAGCTCTGAGACGAGCTATTAAGACCCAAAGAACATTAGAGTATAATCGATATAAAAAATCACTCGAAAATAATATTTATGAGGATCCTTGTAGTTTTTGCTCTTTTATTAAATCTAGAAAGAATCAGACTGGAATGCCAAATCATATGAGACTTGGTGATCAAAATTTTACTACGCCCACTAATATTGCAAATGCATTTGCTAGTTTCTTTGGCTCTGTGTATGGGGCAGCTAGCTGTTCCGATTTTGACCAACTAAATAATAGTTATGGTAACTTTTACTTTTCAGAAATAAGTGATATAGATGTTAGAAAAAGTATTAAAAATTTAAAATCTAAAAAATCAACAGGAATAGATGAAATCCCATCATATATTTATAAGGGGTGTGTAGAATGGCTGGTAAAGCCTCTGGTACATATTTTTAATTTATCAATTAAACAAGAATGTTTCCCAAATGAATGGAAAACAGCTATAGTATCACCTATTCATAAAAGCGGCAAGAGAGATGATATAGAAAATTATCGTCCTATAAGCCTCTTAAATACATTATCAAAAATTTTTGAAACCATTCTATACGAAGATATATACGCACATATTAAAAATAAAATAACACCAAACCAACGTGGATTTGTTAATGATAGGTCAACAATTACAAACCTTACTATATTTACAGAGCATGCGTCACATGCTATAGAAACTAAGGAACAGTTGGATGTCATATACACAGATCGTGCCAAGGCGTTCGATAAGGTAAGCCATTGGAGATTGTTGAGTAACCTTATAGATTACAATTTCTCACAGAGCGCACTTAATCTTATAAAATCACTAGCTGTTGCCCGCGACGTCGTCTGCGTGTAATTCGAATAAAATCAAGGTCTTTATGTAAGCACACGCCTGAGTAGCTCGCAGATTGCAGAATTTTTTCAGACTTAAATGACATTTATCGTTATATTTTGGACAATTCACACAATATCTTTATAAATTATAGCCTATATGTTATTCTGATCTATAAGCTACATTACTGTAAAGTTTCATTAAAATCCGTTTAGTAGTTTTTGCGTGAAAGAGGAACAAACATCCATACATCCATCCAAACAAACTTTCGCCTATATAATATTAGTAGGATATCTAGTAGGTAGAAAACAGACAGTTAAAGTGGGAAGATCTAGATCTGAACAGTACACTGCTACTTCTGGAGTACCCCAGGGAAGCAACCTAGGCCCTCTCCTTTTCATTTTATTCATAAACGATCTTCCCAGCTGTTTAAAAACTTCCACAGGTATGATTTATGCAGATGACTTTAAAATAATAAAAAAAAATAACAAATAAATATGACTGTACAATGTTGCAAAGAGATCTAAACTCAGTGGTAGATTGGTTTACCCAGAACGAGATGCCTCTCAATATCAAAAAATGTAATGTTGCAACATTTACTCGCAAAGTGAATTACTTTATTGAAGATTATAATATCAATAGTATTGTAATTGAAAGAAAAAGTGAGGTAAAGGATCTTGGCGTTAATTTCCAGATGAATTTAAAGTTTAACAGTCATTATAACTACATAACCAATAAAGCCTTTAAAGCATTGAGATTTGTAATACGTAACAGTAAGAACTTACATATTAATACTATTATAAGATTGTACAATGCACTGGTAAGACCGCATGTAGAGTATGCGTCTGTTATATGGTCACCAACAGCTGAAATAAATATTGACCTCATAGAGAGAATTCAAAAGCGATTCCTTAGATATCTATATGTAAGGAAGAACAACGCATATCCTTGCATGGTGTCTTACATGTCTATGCTTAAAACTTTTGATTTTGTTACCTTAAACATTAGAAGAAAACAGCAATCGGCATTGTATATCTATTACAGAGGAACAAGCACACTCTGAAACTTTAGATGATGGTAGGCTCAGTTTATTTTTTATTAATATTCGGTCCTTAAGACATAAAACAGATGAATTACTTCTACTATTAGAAGAGCTAAAATTTCCTGAAGTGGTTGCAATTACTGAACACTGGTTAAATATTGATGAGCCAGTCTTTGTTAAAAACTACACCACAGTCGCTCGATTTAATAGAAGTGATTTATCTCATGGAGGTACTATAATAATGTCAACAAATAACGACTTTTCAGCAGTTACTAAATTTGATCATTTATTATCTGTTATTATTGTTTGTAATAATTTTTATGACATTTTCATTATTTGTATTTATAGAACACCTGATGCGGACTTGCAAATTTTTTATCAAAATTTACTGAGCTTACTTGAATCCCTTCCTTTAAATGGTAAATTAGTTGTATGTGGTGATTTTAATATTGACTACTCCAGTGTTTGTGCTGCAAAAGAATCTCTTCAGAACATTTTTGATTCTTTTGGAATAATCATGCACGTCAACGCGCCAACCAGAATAACTAAAACTAGTTCGACCACCATAGACTATGTCACTTCTTCTTTTGATCCGAAAATCGTTGACTGTACTGTTTTTAATTCGGGTTTTTTCTGACCATGAAGCAATATTAACTACATTTCCCCTAAAATCCAAAAGTAAAAAAGTTTCGCGCAAATTAGGCCGTATTTTCGGAAATAAAAATTTCCAAAATTTCAATGAGTTGTGACTAACATCTGAATGGAATTTTCTATCTGATGACGTCGACTCCGAATTCTCTAGATTTGTAAAGATAGTGTCTGATCTTGCATTCAAATCCTTTCCTCTCAGGCCTATTAAAGTGAAGCAACACAAACCCTGGTCTACTAGAGGCTTACGATTATCTTCTAAGAACATGCGCTGTTTATCATATTTAAAAAAATTCTCAGATAGCGTCTCCTTCCAAAATTATGAAAAACTGTACAGGAAAACTTATATTAAAACTATCAAAGCTGCCAAGGATATGTATTACAACAGAAGATTGGGAAATGCGGGTAACATTGCTAAAGAAACTTGGTCTATTGTAAATGAATTAAGGGACCGGGCCTCTTCATCTAACAAAATTCCTACTTCTCCAGAGAACTTAAACAACTTCTTTGTTAATGTAGCAAAGAACTTAGTGAGCTCCATAACTCCTTCCCACGATCCTTTTTCTTATCTCAGAAACGAAAATTTACACAGTTTCTTCATGTCACCTGTATCATTGGCCGAGCTTCGTAACACAATTAATGAGTTTAAAAACAAATCATCTGCTAGAACGGATGGGCTTACTCTGAAAATGTTTACAAATCTACCGGTAGCCATCTGACTAACTTGATTAACAAGTCACTTCAACTTGGAGTCTTTCCAAGCTCGATCTACGGTTTTGCAAAAAATTGATAATATTCAGTTGAAAACATCAGACATAGTTGTTAAAGGTTTTGGCGGAGAATTTTTATATACAAAAGGTAAAGCTGAACTGGAATTCACTTTTTCTGATTTTTCTGTAAAATCTGTTGTTCATTTTGTTGATTTTGATTTAGGCCATACAGAAATTATAATTGGACAACCTATTATAACGAATAAAAATATTTCAATAACTATTCAAGGAAACTCTTTTGAAATAAAGAAGAATGACTCACCAACAATAAAAATTTTAGTCTTCTTGCAAAAGAACGTTGAGATCGAACCATATTCGGCATTAGCTCTACCTGTCGACACTCATAAAAATGATTATTTGCTTATATTTTCTGCTGTGACGCATCAAAATAGAAACGAAAATTTTTCCATTTTAAGCAGTTTTATATACAAAAATAATAATTATTTAGTAGTTATTAATAACAGCAATAAAAAACTATGTTGGCAGCGAGGAAAAATTTTAGGACGTGCTACTCCGTTACCCATAAATTTTTCCCAAAATTATGAAAATTTTTCACAAATAAAATCGTGTTTGTCTCTTAACATTGCTGACATTAAATTTAATAAACATGTTTTAAAAGGGGAAAGTCAAATTAAATTTCTTGATCTTTTCTCCAACTATCAGAACTGCTTCCCTAAAAACACGTCCGAATTAGGTGTAACCGATCTAATAGAGTTTGAAATAAATTTAGAAAAATCAAAACCAATTTTTTATCGACCTTATCGATATTCAGAATATGAAAAAGCCATAATTCGGGCAAAAGCTCAAGACTTATTAGATAACAATATAATAAGACCATCAAATTCTTCTTTTGCGAGTCCAGCAGTGTTAGTTGAAAAAAAAAAATGGTGACCACAGAATTTGCGTGGATTATCGAAAACTAAATTCTTGTACTATTAAAGATCAATACCCGTTACCACATATTGAAGATCAAATCAATCGTTTACAGCGAAAAAAATATTTCACTAGCCTTGATCTTACTCAAGGGTACTATCAAATCCCAGTGTCAGCGGATTCTATAAATAAAACAGTGTTTGTCACTCAAGATGGACAATGGGAATTTTTGAGAATGCCCTTTGGAGTATCGAATGCACCTTTAACCTTTCAACGGTTACTAAATAATTTGTTTTCTGATCTTCGTGAGAAAATTAGCGTCTATTTAGACGATATTTTAAATTCTTCAAAAACTATTGAAGAAGGTCTAAAAATCTTAAAAACTGTTTTGAATATCTTGGCACAAGCCGATTTAAAATTAAACATCGAAAAATGTTTCTTCTTTGAAACAAGTCTTGATTACTTAGGGTATGAAATTAATGAATCAGGTATTAGACCTAGCCAACGCAAAATTAACGCTGTTGCCAATTTTCCAAAACCTAAAAATTTACACCAGCTTCGACAATTTTTAGGTCTTAGCTCGTATTTTAGAAAATTCATCAAAAATCATGCAATGATAGTGGCTCCATTGAGTAATCTTAAAAAAAAAATACCTTGGATTTGGTCTAATGCAGAAGAAAAAGCATTTACTGAAATAAAAGAACGTCTTACTTTTCGGCCTATTCTTAGCATATATGAGTCCAGTCTCGATGCAGAGCTGCACACCGATGCTAGTTCTTTAGGAATAGCAGGCATACTTTTACAAAAACACGGTGACAATTTAAAGCCAGTCATGTATTTTAGTAGGTCCACTAGTAAAGACGAAAAAGTTTTTCATTCTTACAAACTAGAAACGTTAGCCGTTGTTGAATCAATAAAAAGATTTCACGTATATTCATTTTACGGTGATAACAGACTGTGCTGCCGTTCGTTCCACTTTTACAAAGCGTGACTTGCTTCCTAGAATCGCTCGATGGTGGTTAACTATTCAGGATTTTGATTTTGAAGTAAAACATAGGCCTGGAAGCAAGATGCTTCATGTTGATGCGCTTAGTCGCAATATACCAGTTTTAAGTACATTAGTTGTTGGAACAGAAGACTGGTTTCTTAGCATTCAGTTGCAAGATCCTACTATAGCAACAATTTGTAAAAAAATCAATGCTAACGATTGCGACCAAGAAATTAAAAATAATTATATGATAAAAGATGAACGACTTTATAGGAAAACTGCAGATGGTTTGGAAAAATTGGTCATTCCTAAATCGGCAAGATATAATATTTTAAAAAAATATCACGACGAAGTAGGTCATTTAGGACACAAAAAATGTGAGTCATTAATAAAAAGTAAATTTTGGTTCAAAGGAATGACAAGATTTATAAAAAAATATGTATATGCTTGTTTAGATTGTGCTTATAAACGGGGCCAATATGGGAAAAGGGAAGGGTTTCTTTACCCTATTGATAAACCTGATCATCCTTTACATACCTGGCATATAGACCACTTGGGGCCTTATACAAAAAGTTCCGGATACTCCTAAATTTTAATGGTGGTTAACTCTTATTCAAAATATTTGTTTGATTGTCCAACAAAAACATTAAAATCAATGGAAGCTATTAATGTTCTTAAAGATCTTTTTAGTCTTTTTTCGGTTCCAAAAAGAATTGTTTCTGACTGTGGAACAGCTTTTAAAAGCAAAAGTTTTAAAGAGTTTGCATTAAAATATAAATTCAAACATATACTTAATGCCGTAGCTTCACCAAGATTTAATGGTCAGGTGGAACGGTATAACTTAACTTTAGAAACTGCCATTAATACAAGTGTATCCGATGAAAATGAATGGTATACAATTTTACCTGATGCAGTTTGGGGTATAAATAATTCAATTAACTCTAGTACGGGTATGACCCCTCATAAATTAATGTTTGGTTTTGACCTGTTAAAACACTCTGACTTAGATAATGTTACCCCAGAAGTAAATAGATCACGAGATTCACAAATTGCAAAATCAAATATAGACAAACAAGCACGTAAAATGAAAAAAAATTGATTCAAAAAGAAAACCTGCAAGATCCTATAAAATCGGCGATTTAGTACTTTGGTCTGGATCTGAATGCGCTCAAAAAGAAGTGCGTAGGAAAACTGGGTTAAGATTTGGAGGACCATATAAAATCATAAAGGTCTATAAAAATGACCGCTATACAATTTCATCTTTGAAGGGCATGAAAGGTTATAAAAAATATAAAGCTGTCGTTCCAGTAGACCAAATCAGAAAATATTCTGGTGGAGCCTTGGAACAATCCGAATCAGATAGCAGTATACCTGTAAATGGTACTGATGAATTATTAGATCTCTTGAAAGGATAAAAACACATATAAAATCAAATCCTGAGCATAAAAAATATATATGAATAAAAATTAGAAGAGCTCTAATGCGAGCATAAAAACCAATAAAATAAGTAGAGCTCTAATGTGAGCATAAAAAAAATAAAATTTAGCAAAGCTCTAATGTGAGCATAAAAACGAAAATTAAAAATTAGTAGAGCTCTAATGTGAGCATAAAAAAAATATAAAATTAAGCAGAACTCTAATTTGAGCATAAAAACAAAAACTAAAAATTTGTAGAGCCCTAATGGGAACTAAAAAAAACAATAAAACAAATAAACAAAAACAAATAAACTATAAAAAATTGACGCAATATTGGAGAATAATTTGTCTTCTTTCAGGAAGTCCAAAAAAAAACCATCAGAAGAAGTCGAGGACGACTGAAAAACAGGATGGCCGAATGTAACGTATCTCCCTATAATGTAACATATTTACGTATACTTATTTTATTATGTTTTTTTTTTTTTTAACATAAATCTTTATTATTAAAGCTTTTTATAAATTTACAATAGTAAAAAAAAATCCCTAAAACAGTGCAAATGCACTGGTACCAAGGATATGAAAACTTAAATAGTGTGTAACATTGTAACCATACAATTCAAAAAACAAATTATAATATATTCTAAAGAAAAAAAAACAAACAAAAAAGACTAATCAATAACACTCTTATCACTCTAACAACTACATACTTAATTTAATATAGGTATAAAAAAGAAATAACAAAGAAATAACAGTGATTTATCAAGTGCCTACAAAAAACCTGTCCCCTCTACCTAATTTAACAAATAACTCAAAAGTGTTTCTGAAAATTTTCCCACAGAATTCTTGTGTTTAATGAGTTCTGGTAAACTATTATATGCTGTTACAGCCTGATAAGATGGATTACGCAAACCTACATTAGTTCTAATATTATTTTCCCAATAGATGTTATGTTGAGTCCTAGTGTAATGTTCATGAATATTTTCAGAAAAGATGACTCTTATATTAGATTTTTGGATTTTATTAGTTACCTTAAACATATATTTACCCTGTTCAAACACAAGTAGTTCCCTCAGCATTAAGACACCCAACCCACCATAGAGCTCTATAGTATTTGTTCGCCAATCCAATTTAAATAACACCTTTAATATTTTATTTTGCAATCTCTGCATATTTACATATTTCTAATTATTATGTCGAGTTATTGGTATTGCTATTTTTCATTAATATTTACTTTACTATAAAATATACATACTATTAATTACTTTACTGAACTAGGGTTATTCTTTTTATATTCTTGTTATCGTATCATATATAGAAAAAACTCATGCCGATGATTGTACAAGGATGTGAGTCAGTCTTCGCTCGATACATAAATCGTTTGTTTCGGGAATTGTGGTATTATTTTTACCTTAGTTAAAAAAGTTACCGTAACAAACAATTATGGTAAATAACAATACAATTTTTTAACCAACCATCTGGTTTATCTGCCGCTGTATTGTAGATTACAAATAGATACGATAGGAATGATTATGTAATATTTGATGGTTTTCTACACTTGGATGTATACTTGTGAGACCCAGACCTATTACAAGTATCTGCAGTTTTTATTTTGTTTAAACATCAATTAATTGTAATGTGTTTAAGTTAACAATTATTAAACTTAAGAGTGTTGTGGTTCACAAAAATATTTTCTTAAATTTTTTATATTTTTGACAGTAACATAAATATTAAAAATGGTTTAATGTAGTTGAAATATATGTATTAATATTCATTTAAAAAGAATCTATTCAACATTATCCTATAGTTAGAAAAAAATTCTCGTAAATACTTTTCATTAATTTATTTTATTACAAATAACTATATATTTTAAGTAAAAAATATTGGTTTTTCATATTAAAAAAAAACTTCCTATTCGAATGGAAAATCAATTTTCTTTTGTTTGCTTCACAAAATCATTATTTACCTTGTACCTATGTTATATTTCGCTATAATTGCTACTAAGCTTTTTCCTGTACTGTTATTCATGTAACAATTTATAATGTCGCATGCTAATATTTGTTATTATAATAAACAGCGTGACTTTCTTTTATTTATAACTTTCATACAAGCATATCAGAAGGTAGGTATGTGGTTATCATTAATATAAACAGTTGTATTTAAAGGTATACTTCCTAAATTTTAGTTTATCTTTGTTTTTACAAAAAACCAAAAAGGACAACAATAACTGTCGCCCATCTACCAAGCTAACAATTTCCGCTGTATGGACCCTATCAAACAGCACTCTCATCAAAACTTTATACAGTGCTGGGATGAAACGGCGAACTGAAAACTGGCCAGACAGTTATTAACTCATCCTGGCAACGAAACAGCAAGAAAATTTAAGGCATTGCCCAGACAAAATCTCAGAACAGCTATGGAAATCTTTACAGATCACTGCCAATTGCGACAAAAATTCTCTTTAGGATGAAATTAGCAGAATCGTCCCTATGGAGAAGTTGCGAACAAAAAGAGGAAACAGTAGAGCATATAATGTATGACTGCTCTGCTTTTTCTGAAATCAGAAGATCCGTGTTAGGCGAGTATGGGCTCACACTAGCCAATGTCGCAGGGAGATATCCCTCGGAAGCCTTATAACCTATTTTAAATCTCTAGGCCTGATGACAGCCCCCTCCGCAAATTTCCAGATCAAAAATAACTGCATATTAGCTATTTTCGCGGAGCGAATCCAGAACGTATTCGGAGGGAATTCGCATGCGCACATTAAAATTTAAGTGTTCGCGGAGTAAATGTATTCTGTTTGGGATATAAAATTCTGTGTTCGCGGAGGACTTAGGTGACATTCAGAACATGCCCATAACGTGTTTGATGTGTTCTGGGTTGTAACGAGGGATATTTGTATTAGAAAGAGATTTTAACCTAAAATTTTTTGTTTAGTAATTTGTTTCAAGTTTTTTGTATTTGTAAATTTGAATTAGTTTTCATAATTCTTAGTTTTTTTTTTCATAATAATTTTTTATATGATGAACCTCAGTTCAAGCGATAAAGATTTGAAGAGATGTTAGAAGTTTTTAGTGTCCCTAAAAATGAAAATAAAACACGAAAAGTAAATAAAAACTGGTATAACATAACCCATAAATGTATTTTCTCTTTTAGCTACATATATTTCTAGGATTTGTAGGTACACTTTAGCGTTCGCGCTGGGTAAAAACTTCAGGATATATCCGTAGAGAGACTTTCGCATTAAGGAAATTCAGTACATGCTCGATTCTTTCTCTGAATACGTTCAGGATTCGCTCCGCGAAAATAGCTATTGTAGCATTTAAAAAAAAAACACTACCTCTAAATTCAAGTAATTTACAAATTGTTTTTTTTTGTACTTCTGACTATATGCAACCAAATTTACATTTTCGATTGTAATGATTAGTTTTTCAAATATCCAAGATAAGAATTTACGCGAACTTACGCTCGACCCTAGAACGGTGTCGTACTAGCAATGGCCGATTTGGGATTTTGATCTGATATAATCTCTGGTTGTTTTTAGTTTTGTTGGTGCTTTAAAAGTTTTAAATAAATTACTTGTTTAGTGAATTTTCGTTTTTAAAGCACAATCTACATGAGTTGTGACCAAATTATATTCTATTTTAAAAGTAGGAGGAGCGATTTGAATTTAAGTTGGCAACACTCGGGTTTGTTTATTGGTTAATTTGGAGTCAAGTTTACACTATAAAAATTTGCCACTTACATTTATAGGACATTTATAGGTTATGTTTTAAAAGTGTGAAATATTTATAATGGTGACTTTTGTTAATTGATTTCTTTTTTTAATATAATTATTGTAAGTTTACTTTGTGACCATCTTAGACCATATAGAAACTGTCCATAAACATTTATTTTCAATTTTATTTAAATGAAAGAAATGTATTTAAATTTGCCGCCTTGTAAATTTTCTAGTAACTTTTTTTGCTGTAAGTCTGGCTTTTCAAATCACTCCTCCTAGTTTTTAAATAGAGTATAAGTTTTGCTCGCCACGAAATTTTTCGTCCTGTTAAGAAGCGACGCCATTTTGGTTATTTTGGAATTTAGATCTTTGAAAGGCCAAAGAAGATTTGTTTCGTCCTGAAAACTTCTACAACATCGTTCCAGAAGAATTCTTGTGGTTTGGTGAAATATTTATATATAGTTATGGTCCCGTTTTGATGTGTTTGCAGAAATAAAATTTCAAGTTAGAAGCGTGTCTCCATACTTACAGCCACGAATTGATTGATCAAAACCTGTTCTTTCTTATGTAAATTTTAGTTCAAATTAAGATTTACATTGGTGAATGATTTCAATTTTTAAAAAAATATAAATTGAATACTAAAGTATAAGCCTTAAATATAAGATACATTTTTGATAATTTTTGCCAAGGTTAAGTGTGTTCCCTTACTATTCCTAATCTAATAGATTCTTTCTAAATATGTCTTATCTTTTCTCCTAATTATTTCTAAAAAGATAAGTGGCGCCCTTTACCGATTTCCGTTACTTATAGCTTTAGCTTGGTTTTTAATATTTCCTTTTTTTAATAATCGCACAACTGCTCTCCTCCTACCTCCTGAGTGCCGTTCGCAGTCTGATAACTTCTGGTGAGCCTTTAACATCCGGAAAAAGGTGGTTACAATAACATATTTATAACAAAAAAAAAACAGAAAAAACTTGTACCTACCATTTTATTTTTCAGTTAACTTTATATATACTTTTTAATCGCATGTTGCAAGTTTTAGCATATAATTATTATAACGTAATTTCCTTTCTCCGAACTGCTTATAATTTTGTTCTTCATCTATACTAATTCCCTGTGTCCTACTTGGACACGCATAAAAAAGTTTATCTACTCTACCTCATATTATGTATCAATTTTTAGTTCGTGAAAACTGTCATTATAGACAGCAGTGCGTGAAGGATTGAAAGTGTGCGTGAAGTAACAATGTATTTTAAATGGGATTTACTTTTTCGCACTGTTTTTGACACACCTTCATACAATCAAATATCTTTAGCATTCGCGTTGTCATGGTATTGCTATGAGAGCATTAAACTTCAACAAACGTTATTCTGACAGTTTTGTAGTTTAAATTTTCAAATTTGAATTTGTAATTATTTTTTATTTGTTTATCGTACATAAAATATTGTATGAAACTGTGCGTGAAGTGCTTTTTGCGCACTTACGCGATATATAGCACTCGCTTCGCTCGTGCTCTAAACATCGCGTGCGTGCGCAAAAAGCATACTTCACGAACTGTTTCATAAATAACTATTTAATTGTACTTAAAAAAACTCCATCATCTTTTTTTATTTAAAATTTAGAATTTTCGTTGATACACTCCACTCGGTTTACCCTTCCTAATACTAAAGAATAGAACCGGGTAGTCGTAGTTGATAAAACCGCTACTTTTGTTTAGCCTTAGAGAAATTACTAGAATTGTAGATTAAAAAATAAGAAATTACAAATTCTTAGTAGTTTTCGACCTGTCAATAGTAAGTATATAAAAAATCAAGTTTTTTTTTAACAGCATAGTTTAATTATTTTTTTATTATTCTATTATTTTCTTTTCTACTGTGAGGCCATTTTTTTAATAAGTGTTAATTAGGGATAGGAATTCTACATGTTTTTTAATTAAATTTAATTTGAATTTCTAATTGTAAGACACAGATCTGTACCTGTTATTTTCAATTTATAATTTGGCGAACAATGATTAACTTATAGAAAAGATAAAAAAAAAGTATTTCGTGTATTATTGATGATAAAAAATGTGCCAACCTAAAAACTTAATTTAACGATTTTCTAGTTAAATTATTAGGCATAACAATTTTTTAAAAAGATAGTTTTCAACTTTAAAATAAGATTGCAACATGAAAATTCCAGTAATAAAATTTATAATGTATTAGAATTCTAATAATAATTGATATTTAAATCTGACTTAATTTAGCCAAAGGTACCCAAATCAAAGAATGCGCGTACATAATTTCTCTTATTTCTTGAATGAAACCCAGGTAAAGACTATACAAGCTATGTTATGTTGTCCGTGTCTTACGACGAAAATGACAGAGACGCTTTTAACTACTAACACAATAGAGCAGACACAGCTGGACTTTACTATACAAGCCGTGAACAACCACTTGGCAACGCCACAACCGACAATAGTTTCAGATCGGTTTCAAGCGAGTGCGTATTTTTAAATTCATTTAAAGCTCGATTCAAAGATCGTGTAAATAGTATTGACATTTCGTTTAAAATAATTAAATCTTAAATCAGTATAATAATTGAAACAATAAATATTTATAAATAATATTTAAACTCTAAAACAAATTACATGCTTTATTAATAAGAACATTTGACTCATTATTTAAATAGTACATAACTCATAATCATACACTTAACGTCATTATATTTTGCATGCCTAATCACATCATTTGACTCATAGTGTCCAGACTCTTGTTCAGATAAAATAAGATTCAATGCTTCTTTTACTTCTTTAATCGCCTTGTTCAGAAATGATAGGTAACTTTGAGGATTAGTAATCGATTCTGAACCTTTAAGACAAGTTTTATAATTGGATTTGCACCCAGGCACACAACAAGGACTTGGCATGGTAAATTAATTAAATTGAGAGAATACAGAGGAGATTATCAGAAAAATAATAATAATAACAGTAACTAAATGGTATCTAATAAGCTGGCAGGCAGGTAGACCTACCTATGCAACGCAATAACAAAATAAAAAAGAAACAAAACGAACGAAAAAATTCCAAAATGTTGGATACTAACGATAATTTCCAATGCTAATATTTGTTATTGTTTTTAAAAATTAACTAAAAAAATACCTACAAAATCAAAGCCAAACACGAATCATTAACCCTTAAATGCCCGTGATATGAAAATAACCATAAATGCCCATGTGGGGTCTCCTAGGGACCCCACTAAAATTTTCAATTTAGTAACGTCATTTAGCACTGACTAAAAGGAAAACACGGTTAAAAATAATTTTAAGCATATTTGAATAATTTTTATTTATTTTTCATACAAAATTAACGGCTTTTCTAGAAACAAATTATTTTCAATTCGAACAAAATTAAAATTAAATAATAATATAAGCATATAACTTTTAGTTGCAATTTTTACATACAATAGTTTTTTCTTCTTTTCTGTGCACCTGGCATATAAATTTTTTGCAAAAAGAGCAAACGGTATTCACTTTTCTGTCACAGTTTCGCGGACACTGGTAACAACGAGCACGTTTCTTAGCTGAATGGACGGATTGAGTTGCAACTTCGGTAGTTGGGTTTACCATTGGTATGCCACAATCTTTTAGAGCAGATTTTACATAGGCTTTATGTTTTATATATTTCGCTCTTTTTTCCATGTTGTTTCGAGCAAGCTCAGCCCCTAATTGTAACAGGAAAATACGTCTTCGTGAAAAATTATTTTTCTTCCAATCAGGATTTTTTTCAATGTATAAAATATAAGCATTTAGTGCACATATGTCTATAATATTCATAAAGAGCCTGTATGGCCAACGAGCAGTTCTTCTTTTACAGGAATATTCCCTAATCAGTTTGTCGGCATTATCAACACCACCCTTGGTATTATTATAGTCTAAAATCATCAAGGGTTTGTTTTGAGAGTCTTGACAAATTATATCACTATCGTGTTGACTTGAAAGAAGATGTACCATCCTGTGTATTTTAGGTATGTACGAAACCATAGCTAATTCTTTAGTAAAAGCAAATATTGACGACTCCGCAGGTCTTTTTGTCAAACTTAGTTGTGGTGGTGTATCAGGTTTATTTTTGCGGACGGTCCCAAGTAAAGTAAGGTTTTTAGATAAAAGATATTGAGCAAGAGGAACACTGGTAAAAAAGTTGTCAGTTGTAATTCCTCTCCAACTGCCATGATATGGTTCCACCAGATCTTTCACAACACGAAATCCCTGATTTTTCTCTATTGTACCACCTGGTAGTTTTCCAAGGTACACCTGAAGTTTTGATAAATAAGATGTTTTAACATCCGCGGCAGCCCAAATTTTTATCCCATAGCGGCAAGGTTTTGATTTTATATATTGTCTAAAAGGACACTTTCCTCTAAAACTCACTAACTGTTCGTCAACGGTTATATGTTCGTATGGTTCAAAGGCTTTGTCACAGTTAGAGACGAACATGTCCCAAATTACTCGTATCGCCGCTAACTTATCCTGTTCCTTCCGCTCCACCCTGGTCACTTTGTCATCAAACCTCAAGAAACTCGATAATTCTTCAAATCGGTTCCTAGCTAATGCGGCTGTAAAAAATGACCGGCGTATTGAGGTGTCTGTAGACCATATCTCTCGTGTCGATTCTTTCCCACACCTTAAAGCACCAGCTTTGATAAGTGCTCCTAAAAAGCTATCCAGTTCATTGTTGGTAAGTACAGTCCACTCTTTTTTGTTATTCGGATGTTTTTCGTTCCACTCTTGATAACGCCTAACAGCTTCTTCATTAGTATGAAGGCATATGACATTCTTCATCTCTTCGGTCAAAAATAAATTGAAATAGTCTAAAAACGTGAAGGAATTTTTACTATAGTTTGTTAAGCCTGGATGTACATTTATAATATTTTTTTGTTGCCTCTTGGATCTCACGAAAGGTAGGCTATTCCACTGCATTCCAGATTTGGATGTATATGTTGGACCACTAACCTCACTAATATTATCGTCCACTTCGGTAGGTTCTGCATCTGATTCCTCGTCACTGTTGACTTCTAAATTGTCTTCAGTTTCCGAAACATTTTCCTCAAAAACATCTTGCTCTTCGCTATCTGATTCGTCGGTAATCTCATAGTCGAAATCGGAGTCTGATATCCCTTCTTCTATATTTCGGATAATTCTTTCATGTTCTTGGTCGCTTATTGTCATTTTCATTCTCTTACGGTCCATTTTTTAATGTAAACTGACGAAAAATGTTAAAAATAATAAAAATATTCTGGTGCCTCTAAATGCCCAATCGGGGTCACAGCGAGACCCCACTTATCTAAATCTCTCTTACAGACCACTGCACCTCACGAATGTTCGTAGTATACTAACAGAAAACGTAGGAGACACGTCCACACAAATACCTGATTGCGCGGTTGCCAAATGTTTCAAATAAAGATATTATAGCCAAAAATGTATGTCTGGGGTCCCATAGTGACCCCGATTGGGCATTTAAGGGTTAAAACACACTTTTAATTATAATTCTTTTTTAAAAAGCACCATCACAAACTACCACCATTTGTCGCCAACGCCACTTACTTTAAGCATTTTATAACACATACACTTCACTCGCAGATATTTTTGTTTTTACTCAATATCTGCGGAAAAAAACTGTCCTGGTCACTCACAAATCTCACACAGTAAGACCTTTTACAGGTTTAGTCTTTATCTTAACAATAATTTCGTTAAAAAAGCTGATTTATTCTCAAAAACACAAGAACTTTCAAGCTTTCAACGTAAGTCTAATGGCTGAAAGCTAATTAAGTTTTAGTTACAGAAAAATAACTTTTTAAAAACTAAACTCACAAAATTTATTTAACACTTTTTCAAAATTCACAATTAAAGATTTAACAATTAATTTAAATAATTACAGACTGATTTTATATTGGATTATAATCGATTTAAATATTAAATTTATTGCTGAATTGCGTCTGGCTGTTGACGTCCGATTTTGCTGATTCCGGGGGGTCGTCATACTGTAACATCTCCATCCCCTGAAGAAGTTTTGTAAGGGACGAACAAAACTTTTCTTTCTGGAACTGCCCTATCTTCTTCTGTTCCTGCTTCTTGCTGTCTCATGTGGTCTCTATTTCTTATTTTGGAGGAGATTTTGTATACTATGAATATACCCAAGGCTGTAGCTGCTATATATAGCGGTGTTACCCAGAAGTGGTTGTTGGTGGCATTCCACTGGTCGATTTTAATTGGTTGAAGCTGAGTTTCTTCCTGGATCAGCTTGTGTAACTCATCAAGTTGAACCTTACCAAGTTTTAGAGGTTTTACGTTTGGTTGTTGTTCGATGTTGACCGTTCTTACTTTTGGTAGAGTAAGAGGTTTTTCGACTATGGTGGTTTGTGAATTGATGAATCCTTCTTTAGCTGTCCGGAATTCACAATTAGTTAGTAGTTCTATTAGGTATATTCCTTGGAGTTCGGACACTTCTGACGTGGTACAATGAGTTGACACTTTGGTTGGAACTGGAAATATGGCTATGTAATATGCGCCTGATATCTCCTCGATTATGATGATGTTGATGCTTATTGGTATGTACTCGTGTGTTGAAGATGGAGAATTTGGACTATACAATCGTCGTTCTCTGGACCCACTTTTAAGAGTTGATCTTTGCAAAGGTATTCTTGGCCCAGTTTTCTACATGGTGCGTCGAGGTATTGAAAAAAGTGTTGCTGATTAGTTACTTTTTGAGATTGGTGTTTGATGTTTTTCTTATGGATGGTCATGGAGGGAGTGTCTACTGTCACGATATGATCAGTTGCAACTATTTTTGGAGTGAACTTTGGAGAGAGTTTATTTCTTGTGGCTGTTTTTCTTGTATATATTCTGCTATATGGCTTGTATGAGATTGGACTATTTCTGCTCTCGTTCCTTTTGTTTATTGTTCTTTCTTTAGACTCGGTGATTCTATTGTTAATTTCTTTGTAGATTTCTTTTGTTTTATCTCGATGTTGTTGAGTATAGTTATTTATTAATGTTTTGTTGATGTCTACATCGAAAGGGTCTTTCGGATCTAGGTGACCATTTAGAATGTCTATTGGCTTATGCTTAGTTGTCGAATGTATGGAGTTATTGTATCCCAATACAGCGTATGGCATTTGTTCTTTAATGCTTGACGTAGATTTAGTACTTCGAATTATTCTAAGGTGTTCCAATAAGGTAGAGTGAAACCTTTCTATTTGTCCATTCGATTGTGGATTGTCCGGGGTGGTGTAATGGATTAAAATTTTATGGGTGTTCACAAATTCTTGCATCAATCCGTTTTTGAATTCTGTTCCACTATCAGCGATAATCAGAGAGGGTAGCCCGTGGTGAGTGATGAAAATCAGTAAAGCATTCAATACATTTATGGCATTTGTTCCTTCGATGGGGTACGCTTGTCCATATTTTGAGAATAAGTCAATTATGGTAAGAAACTTTTGTCCACTAGCTTGAAATGTATCGAGGTGGATTATCTCGAGTGGTTTGGAAGCGGTCGGTGTTACCATGAATTTTGGTTTGACAGGTGTTCTGTCATATTTGTTCATTTGACATATTTCGCAAAAATTTATGACCTCTTCTATGTCTTTCTTTAGGGTTGGCCAAAAGTATCGTTTTCAGATTTGGGATTCAGTTTCATTTATTCCTCTGTGGTTTGTTTTTCCCTCGTGATAGTTGGTTATGATCTCTTTTTGATTTTCTGGGTTGTTGATATCTTCTAGTAGTATGTTACATTTAATGAGATCGTATGCTGAATTTTTGAACGTCTTTCTAATTGTTTCACACATTATTGGAAAAATGGTGTTGTCTTCGAACAACAGTGCATATTTCTTCTTGGGATCTAGGTAATCTTTAAAAAGCTTGATGATGTCGGTCTCTGGATTGTCAAGCCCTATTTGTACATACATTCGTCTTTTATTTGGGAAAGCTTCTTGCGTGATTGGTGGTCTTGGAGCAAAATTGACTGTTCTTAGAATTATTTGGTTGTTGAAGTACTTCAGCGGTCTTTCCGAAATTGGAATTCCCAAAATTGGATTTTCTTGGGCTGAATGGCGAGTTGCATTGCTCTCAATGTCATCTTCTCTATCTGGTACAACTGGTAGATCAATATATGGTTGTTCACTCGACTTTAGGATATCATCTATTATTTCGAGTTCTGCTTTTGTGGGTGTGGAGACAGGTTCTTTTAGCAGTTCGTCAATGTCTAGCGTGGATCCTGGATGGTTAAACAATGAGAGGTTGTCTTCGTTTGCTTCCGAAAAAGGTCTCTCTACATCTCGTGTCTCTTTTGTGTGGATTTCAATTCTCGAAAGGGCGTCGGCGTTGGTGTTGGTTTTGCCTTTCTTGTACACCACTTCGTAGTCGAATTCTTCTAGCTTAAGTCTCCATCTAACTAGTTTGGAGTTTGGATCTTTGAGTGAGAAGAGCCATTGGAGTGGTTTGTGATCCGACAGGATTTTGAATTTTCTTCCAAACAGATAAGGTCGGAAGTACTTTGTAGCCCAAATGATTGCCAACATTTCTTTTTCGATGGTCGAGTATTTAAATTCAGTTTCATTGAGAGTCCTTGATGCATAAGCAATTGGTTTATTACTGCCAACTGGTCCTTGTGATAATATGGCTCCTATAGCAAAATTGCTTGCATCGGTTGTTAGATTAAATGGTCTAGTCTAGAGAAATCTGGGTACTGGAGTAGTGGCTCGTTGGTTAAGATGTTTTTGCATGTGTTAAAGCATTTGAGAAACACTGGTGTGTGGCGAATTTTTGCATCCTTCTTCAAGCACATTGTTAGAGGTTTGGTGGTACGGGCAAAATCCTTTATGAACTTTCTATAGTATCCAAGGAGACCTAAGAAACCTCGAATATCTTTGATTGTTTTTGGTACTGGGTAGTCCATAATGGCTTTGATCTTCAATGAATTGGGTTTTATTCCATCAGGTGTTACAATGTGACCAAGGAATCCCACTTCCTTTCTGAGGAATTCGCACTTATCCATTTGAATTTTGAAGTTGGTTTCTCGGAGACGTTGGAATATTTTGGATAAGTGTACCATGTGCTCTTGTAGAGATTTTGAAAACACAATGATATCATCCATGTATACCAGACAGATTTGTCCTTGTAGGCCTTTTAAAACATTGTCCATGACTCTTTGGAAGGTGGCTGGGGCGTTTTTCAAACCGAATGGCATTCTTAAATACTCGAAGTGACCATTTTCTACATTGAATGCCGTTTTAGGAATGTATTCTTCTGCCATCTCAATCTGATGAAACCCACTTGCCAAGTCTAGAGTGGAGAAGTATTGGCAGCGTCCCAATTTGTCGAGAATGTCAGTGATATTGGGTATCTGTCATCTATGGTTTTCTCGTTAATCTTCCTATAGTCAACAACTATGCGCCATTTGATCTTTCCGGAGGCGTCAGGTTTCTTTGGTACAACCCAAATTGGAGAGAACCATGGTGACTGGCTAGACCTTATGATTCCTTGTTCTAACATTGAGGATATCTGTTTTTGCACTTCCTCTTTGTGAACGTGAGGATATCGGTAGGATTTCGTATACACTGGTACTTCATCTCTCGTTCTGATTTGATGTTTTACTTGGTTGGTGAATGTGAGTGGTTCGTCTGGTTTATGAAATATGTCTGAGTATTTTTTACATAGTCTCTCGATATGGTCTCGTTCTTCCGAATTAAGGTGATCTGTTCGTAAAAGCTCTGCAATTTCGGTTTTCTTTTGTTCTTGTATGCTAGTGTCCATATGGTAAATATGAAACTCTTGCAGATTGTTCTGACAGATCTATGTGGATAATTTCTGATGTCGGATTAATAACTTCTGTCCATGCTAGTTGTTCATGGGCATTGGTAAGTGATTCCTTGACTTCTGCACCTTGGATGTATTGTTTTGGCAGGAGAATGGTACCACTGGCTTCTTTTACTGGTAGGCGAACACGTGTGACTGAATAAGGTTAGACTTGTATGGAGTAGAACTGCTTTTTGTTGGTTTCGTAGTAATGTATTGGTAGAGTCGAATGAAGAAGTGTGAGAGTTGACTTCGGAAAATTAAGACGAGCTTGTAAGATTTTTAAATTGTCAAGGCCTATGAGACCATCGAATGTTTTGTGAAATTTAAAGAGATAAAACTTTAGAGTGTTGTTAGCACAAAATTCTGGAAATGGGGGTATTGTTGCACAATAATTTTGTTTGTGGTTTTGGAAAATGGAAGTAACTACAAAAGGTTCGTAGTTGATGCAATTGGAGTAGAATTGAGAAGCAACTTCTGGATTGAGGTAAGATTTTGTTGAACCTGTGTCTATAAGTAATTTAAGAGGAGGATTTGTTATTTGGATAAAAGGTAACTCCTTTTTATCGTAAAGAGTATGTAGTTCTACTATGTTTGTAGGTTTTCGCTTGGACCTTCTGGAAAATTTCCCTCTTCGTATAGGTATTCTTTGGGTTCATCAAAAGGTTGCTCTTCTGCGGCGTTTTGTTGGTCGTAGTAGTCGTAGTTTTCTTCGTTATAGTATTCTTCTGGACATTGTTCTATGTTATATAGTTCTTCAAAGGTGAAGTTGGGTCTGTTTGGTTGTGGAACTCTGACATTTCGTTGGGTTGGTTGTCTGCTAAAAGTTGCAGTAGAGCAGACGCTCATTGGTGTTGGCTTTGGTTGCTGAGATGGACCGGGCCTTGCTGTACCAAAATTCGGTTGATTTGGTGGTTTAAAATTTTGAAGAGCTGGTTTGGGCGGCTGGAAATTTGGCCTGGCGAACGGCTGGTTTGGTATCTTGAAGAATGGTCTCGGGGCTGCAGATGAAAATTGCTGATTTGTCGCAAAGGGATTTTGGTTCATCTGGAAAGGCTGTACGTTCGCAGCTTTGGGTGGTTGATACCGAAATCCTTCGTTGGTAAAGACTGCTGGATTTCTCCATTGAAATGGTTGTGGATTCGGGCGATCTTGCTGTAATCGCATGAGCCCTGGTGGCTGTGGAGACGACTTTAGGTTGGAATGTGCTCCGAATGCAGATGGTTGGTGGTAGCCTCTTTGTAAATAACGGATGTTATTTTCTTCTTGTAGATATTGCATCGCTGTTGCCAAAGTTGGTGGCCTCATTGCCCTTATGGTAGATCCCATTGGTTCCCTAAGTCCTGCTAGGAACGAGGTTAAGGCTTGTTGACGGAAAAAATCGAGTTTGCTTGCCCTTATTTCTGCACTTTCATTATGGATATCTACGTAGTTGGTGATGGTGTTAAGAAGCCCCATAATTTTTTCATCAAATTGGCTGGCATCTTCCTGGTATCCTTGCTTCATATTGACCAGATCTCTAGTGAGCGAATTCTCATTTCGTTGATCGCGGAAATTCTGAATTAAAGTTTCTTTTATTTCGTCCCAACTAACGCACCCATATATCGAAACAATTTCTTTCGCTCTTCCGGTAAGTTTACTGGAGATGCCAATGGTTAAAAATTTGTTCTGGATGGACTCTGGATGTTCTGCGTCTTAGTAGTGGTTTAATAAGATTGTTGATACCTTAATAAACTCGTACAGTCCATTTGGATTACCGTCGTAGGCTGGTAATAGGTTCAGTTGTTTTATATTGAATGCTGGTGGTGCCATATTTAAGTTTTCTGATATGTTTGAAAGATTTAAGCTATTGAATAGGTTACTTAGTTCTAGTTCTTCTCTACTGATATTAAAATCTATTATGCTAGGTGTATCTATATAATTTAGCTCTGTATCAGTGACAGTATGATCTGTGTCGGATTCAGAGGAGTCTGTCATAAAATGAACATAAAACGATAATTAATGCTTACAGGATCAAGATTATGCCGTACTGCATTCCTTGGCCTTGTTGTATATGAATGTAGCGAAAAAAAAAAAAAAATTTCACACTCGCAAGCTTCTGGAGAACGTTAATGTTTCCCGTGGGCTCCTGGTTCTTTTCTGGATTGTAGATAAACGTTTGAAAACGACGAAGATCTTCAGATAGACTCTTCTACAATCCTACTGACTGTGCCAATTAAGTTTTAGTTTCCGAAAAATCACTTTTTAAAAACTAAACTCACAAAATTTATTTAACACTTTTTCAAAATTCACAATTAAAGATTTAACAATTAATTTAAATAATTACAGACTGATTTTATATTGGATTATAATCGATTTAAATATTAAATTTATTGCTGAATTGCGTCTGGCTGTTGACGTCCGATTCTGCTGATTCAGCGGGGTCGTCATACTGTAACACGCTGTTTATTAGATCTGAACGCATAGTTGCCAGATTTCCTTGTTTACGGCTTGTATAGTAAAGTCCGGCTGTGGAGCAGACTTAAGAAAAAAGACGTATAATTTAAGAATATTTTCTTATTAATACTTAGTTTTTGTTCTAATTTCGCTATTTAATAAAGTACGTTAAATGCATGTATTTTGTTTTGTATGTACTAGTTAAATTCAATTTTGATGACATTTTCATTGGAATGTGACTGAAAACATACCCTCGCTGATGTTGATGGAATTATACATCCTATCGTAAATCATATATGTAGCTTATAGTCCAGGGCATTTACCGGAAAAACACCCGAATAGAGGAACGGATTTGAGCCAGCAGCTAGAGAGATGCGATTTTCTGCATTGTGTTCGGGAAGATCACAGAAAACGACAGCCTAAGTTTGGTTTCCCCATTTTCAGAAAGTGTACAAAAATACATCGAATGTTTTGAAACTTCCCAGGTGTGTGTGTAGGGGAGGTAGAACGATTAAAAAAGAGAAAGGTCGAGATACATATTTGAGCAAGCGGTTGCGCTTGACATCCATTGTAACGTTTGGAATATTTAGATTACAAAGGCATTAGCTGTCGAAGAAAGTGAAAGTAAAAATGTACAAGAATTAGGTAGACGCCACATGTATGATCTTTTGTTACTTAATATTCAATCTAAATTTGTATTATTCATAACCCCGGGCAATTCTAATTCCAGAATCGCGTTTGGCACCCCCGAAAACACCCGAGTAACGAGTTTGGAGTGATCTCGAGGCATGCTGTCACTTGTCCCGCAATTCCCCCCCTGGACACCTCCACAGAGCCACCCCTGACCACCTCCGGGAAATGTAATGCTGGAAATGAATTGGTCATCCCCGAAAACCCCCGAGTACAAGTTTGGAGCGATTTCCAGGCATGCTGTCATTTCTCGCCCCAATTCCCCCCTGGACACCCCCACAGAGCCACCCCCGGGTAATTCTAATGCCAGAATCAAGTTTGACATCCCCGAAAACCCTCGAGTAACGAGTTTGGAGAGATTTCCAGGCATGCCGCGATTTCTCCCCCAATTCACCCTCTGGAAACCCCCACAGAGCCACCCCCGAGCACCCCCGGGTAATTCTAATGCCAGAATCGAGTTTGGCATCCCCGAAAACCCCCGAGTAACGAGTTTGGAGCGATTTCCAGGCATGCCGCGATTTCTCCCCCCAATTCACCCCCTGGACACCCCCACAGAGCCACCCCCGGGTAATTCTAATGCCAGAATCGAGTTTGGCATCCCCGAAAACCCCCGAGTAACGATTTCTGAGCAATTTTTCCGAGTTTCCAGTCACTCCTCTAATGGTTTAAGAAATGATGCATTTGGAAAATGCATTTTCGGGTCCAGAAAGCCTTTTTCTGAAAATGGGAGTAAAGGGGCTGCACCGGTTCGAGCGCAAAATCGACCAATTTAACATGTAATTCTCCATAAGAAAATCTAAGGTCCATTCTGGTCATTTTTGCTCTTTTTTATACTGCGCATGCGCGACTTATAATCTGAACAAAAGTTCGTTGTGACGTCACTCGATGTATAGTAAAAAACACACCGCCGCTTGCTAGGATTGAACCCGAGTCTCTTTAACTGAAACAAGATATGTAGTGTCGCCACCATCAAGACACTTACCGTCGTGGGAGATAAATGTAAAGCATCGGTGCCAAATCATTACATCATTTTATTTGAAATAGTCTGGGATGGAGATATTAAGGATCCAAGGTCAAATAGGCAAATGGGACAGATTTTCGGTGGGGGTATTTAGGGGAGCCCCATTACCCCATCTATATTTTTAAAAAAATTCTGTATTGGTTTCTCATCATTTTTATGTGGCAGAATAGCTAGTAAGTAATTTATATTTACTTTACCAATAAAACACTTTTTTAACTTTTACATTTATTACAATATACATAAAACAGCTCCTCATATATAAATCTTATTTAAATGGTCAGCTAAAAAATAATAAAATTTATACTAAACTAACAACTAAATTCAGTTTATTGTTACATAATGTACACTGTCTTAATACACATATTAAACAATATGGCTGCTGGAGGCAAATATTAAATAATTCTTCAATAAGGATCAACTTAATTAAGGTAAATCTAATCGACATCCATTGCTTCAGCCATTATAGAGTAATGTCCCCAGGGCAAAGTTTGATCGGTACCTGACACTAGATACCTTTTGTCATCATCCGAACTGAGAGCGATTTTCTGTTGTTCTTGAGAAAAAACATGATGTTGTTTGGATCGTATGAGGTTTTGTACCGCTGTCTTCTGCTTGGCTGTTTCTAGACACTCAATATAGTCATCAAAAGTAATTTTTGTCTTTACAACAGATGATTTGACACCCTTAGCCTTTTTTGTAACACCATAATTTAATAAAATTTGTTGGATTTCATCATCATCATATTCATCGTCTTTTAATTTCTTTTTCAGGTTTTGTAGCTCCTCTTCTGAAGTTGCAACTTTTGTGCTGTACAGTTTGGACCGCAACCCTACAAAATCTGTCATAATACGCCCATTGTATTCATCCTTCATCATACCCAAAACTTTCTTATTCACCTGCGGTATTCCATATATATTATCTCGGGGATAGTCAGATGTATCAAAGTACTGATGGCAATCATTTTTCATAAGGGTATATGGGTCTTTTCCCAATATTTCCACCCCTATGCTGTCTGTATCCGTATAGAAAGCTGTGCAGTCTTCTCCAAATGTTTTAAGCAGATAATCGTAGTGAAAGCTATATATAGTGGTTTTTGCCAGGTCTAGGATTGATTGACCAACATATATTGGTTTATTTAGATAAATTTGAAGTTTATTCATCTCTACTGCAACCAAATTTTCGTCAAATATCATACTGTTCTTAAATTCAGGTTTGGATATGTAAGATTGAGCACCATATCGACCTTCCCATTCAGTTAAAAGTTTTACATCAACCCTTTTTCGTACATTCTCCATAGTCTTGCCGAACACCGCATTGTTCATTAACTTGAACAAATTCTTCTCAAA
Source organism: Altica lythri (assembly GCA_964028335.1). NCBI lineage: Eukaryota > Metazoa > Arthropoda > Insecta > Coleoptera > Chrysomelidae > Altica > Altica lythri. Next base: position 17,106,743 of record OZ034805.1, read on the forward strand.
ATCATTTTTGGCAGCTGTTCGAAGAGCGGTGTTTAGATCAATATATGATTTTAACCATGGAGACTGCTTAAACTTTAATACTCTGTGTATTTTTGTTACCTTTAAGCCATGCGATATAGCTTGTTTAAGAGCCTGATAATGAATGACATATTTTGCTTTATTATTTAATGTAGCCATCAATTTAGTAATTTCTTTAGTCCTAGTTGGCGGTTTCATGGTTTTAGGATTGATATGTTCTGGACAGAAAGGAATATCTTTATGTCTATCGTGTAAATCATGTGGATACTCCAAGTCCACTTCAAGCATATAGCCCTCATCATTATCATTAACAATAGTATTTACGTCGATGTTTGTATCCACCCATTCAAATCCGCCATATGGTAAATACTGAGACATCGCCCATCCATATTGATTGTTAACATCGAAATACATCAAATAGCTTTCTGGTTTAGTTGGATCGTAATTAGGAATATATTTATTGTTTGCGTGTGCTCTTCTTTTAGAGCAAACTTGACTAAGACCTCCTCGAATACCTCGCTCAACAAACAAAAACATATCTGGATCAGTCAGCAACTCCAATTCTTGTCTAGTATATTTTAACATTGCATCCCAAGTAAAGCCAGGTAGCGTGAAATAGTGGGCAGGATCTAGATTATATGTCTTCATACAACTTTTTCGGAACTGTTCAAAGACATCTGCTAGGAGTAGAATGTCTGTTTTCATATATAAATTTATATATTCTCCCAAAGTAGTACAATTAAACATAGTCCAAACTTCTTGAGCCGTTTGATACAAACGTCGGGGGCAAGGCTTATCTTCTAATTTATTATAAAAAGCATCTTTTGAAGGTAAACAGGGTTCATCGAAACGATCAAAACTATCAATGTAATCATATGGCATTACTCCTTTTTTTATTAATAAATTAAATTGTTCTTCAGTAGTATTATGAAACTGCGATTTAAGATTTGGAAACTCTTCTAAATAAGATGATAACTTATCTAGAGAAGATGCCATAAAACGGAAACTATCAATAAATCTAAAATTAATTCTGGAGTCATCAACGTGTTTTGTAAACGAAATATATTTTTCTTTGGTGAGAGGTAACAAGTCTATAGTTCCTTTCATTCGTGTGGCGATATCTTTTATCACGAAATGTGCATCATAACCGCTCAAGTTATGAAATATTACTGGGATTATATGAGTATCTTTATAATTAACATTACAATCATTATGAGCAGCACCACGATAATTATTTGTAGAAATTAGGTGATTGTGATCCCTAATTCTTTTTTCTCCAAATTTAAATGGATGCTCACAGATATGACAGCAAGTGGCTGCTTGAAAATCCATCTCTTGTTGAGCAGTCATATGTATATCGTAGGAACAAAGAAACACTGTTGAAACATCTTCAGCAAGCTGATTCATCTCATCGGCGAACCACTGCATACAATCAGATCCTCTATATGACCGGTAAAAAGAGAGAGAATCATCGTATGAACATTTAAAGTAATAACCAACGGCTGCAGGAATGTGTTCTTGGTAAGCGGTCTTTTCCGCGCATGGCTTTAAAACACTTTCTAGATCAGCGTATACAGCGAAAGGGGCTTTTATTTTGTTTTTAAAATTCTTAAATTTTATTATATTTTTGCCCTCCTCAGGCATCCTAATAGCTGTATCATTCTTTTTTATACAATCTTCGCTATGTTTAGCAAGTTTATTTTTAGAACGGAAATAGTGTAAACATCTATCACAAAAATACTTTTTATGGTTCTCTTGACTAAGTTGACTGGACAAAAGTCTAGAAAGATTTTTAATCCATACATAATGGTATCTAGTGGGCTCATCATCATATTGATCTTGTATTAGAAGCAGGTTTACATGTTTATCTTTTTTTGCTTCAGTAAGGTATGTAGGAAGCGTCGTAAAATCCTTTTTATATTTCCTCAAAACATATACGTTGACTGAAACATTATTTTGCTTCTCAAAACTGGGGATTTGTTTTATAGTCATGGGAAACTGGATTCCCTTAAGTTTTAACAACCCCGAATAATGCGGATACTGGCTAATTCTTTGAGGATCTTTCGCAACTGGATATAAAGCTGACACCACTGCCCATGCAAAACACGCTTGATCCATATTTTTAACATTAATGCATGCTTCCTTTCTTTTTATTTGAAGAGGTAAATCTATATAAGATGATCCAAGTTGTGGTATAAATTTATTAATGTTTATACCCAAGTTTACTATCCGTTTCAAGGCCCATCCAGAATCCCGCTCCTGGAATTCTTCGAGTTCTTTTAGAATAGGATCTGAAACTTTTTCATCAAACCAGTTATCTATATTAGTTGTTTTGTATATAGCAGAGTTTGATGTGGTGAAATATTTATTTTCATTTAAAATCTTCTCACCCCTCGCTATTTCAAATTCACCACAAAACACCATGTTAACTTTAACTGAATCATCTTTCTTGAGAGCGTTTTGAATTCTTCGTTTAAATAGCGCTTTACAGTCTAGCAGAAAGGCTACTGGATCTTTATGTTTAAGATTGGATATGACTCCTGTTCGGATTCTTGAAGTGAATGCGGAGGATGTATCATCCCAATGGACCCTATGTTTTGCGGTAGGTTTTGTTGATTGAAGCCCAGCACCTTTTTTCTGTTGGGCTTTAAATTGGGCTCGCAACGATTTTACTTCTCGAAGTTGGGCTACTAATTTCTGCTTCTCTCCCGTAGATTTAGCGTATCTCATAACATTTTTAATCTTCTTAGTGGCTTTAACACATTGAATAAGTCCATTTCGTACCTTTTTTTCATCATAATTGGTGGTGACAAGACCCAAAATAGTTGCAATATGTAAAAGCAATTTTTCAAACATATTTATAAAACGCACGTCTAATTATTAAGCAGAATGAATATGATGTTACTGCAACTGAAACAAAAAACTCTTTTTAAAAAAATATATAATAATAAGAGCAATTTGTTTAAAAACTTTATGTTTTATATATATATATATATATATAGATGATTTTTGGTGAGATTATAATGTTTTGTTGAGATAATGGACAAGAAGTAAACTTTTGGTCGGACCGAAGACTGAACGGTTATGGTTAGACAGATATTGCTTAAAAAGGTCCCCTTAATATTTCAAAATCGAGCCTTGGCTTTTATAAGAAACTAAAATAATAACTCAAATATTCTTATAGCTGCAAAAAGTGGTTACACTATTTTTATTTTTATGATTTTTTGATTGATTTCCAAAATTTTTGAAATAACAGTTTTTGTAGATTTTATCATAGTGTTTGTCTATTTACCAGAAAGTTGTTACACTAGTCAGTGATATTAGCACTGAAAATAGTCTTGAAGGATTCATATTATTCTAAAATTAATAAAGATGTAACATGAAACCAAGTCTTTTGAAAATAAAAATTTATAAAAATTATAAACTTTATAAATTGGATGTTGTATTGTTGATGGTATTAGGATATTTTTAATCTAATATATTATTAAACGATTCACTAGTTACAGTTAGTTTTATAAAAGTAAGTATATGATAAAAAATACTAATATCACACAAATTTTTGAAATATCAAAAATACACATTCCAATGTAGAAACAAGTTTTTTCATTTCAATTTTACTAGTCTGTGTTCTTATTTATTTGTAAAGATCAAATAACTCTGATTTTTAAAATTTTATGATTATTTCAAATGTTTATAATTTTTATAAACTCTTCAGAATTTTTTGAAAAAAGAAAACCAAGAAAAATGGAAAAATTATAAAAAATATGAAAATCTTCAAAAATTCATCTGAATTAACTTGAATATCTAAAAAATTTACTAAAAACTATGAAAATTTAAAAAATCATAATCTGAAAAGATTAGAAAAAATGAACATTTAAAAAATTGGAAAAAATCATAAAAGCAGAAAAATGGGAAAATTTGGAAAAATCTTGAATATTTGAAAAATATTTTGATAAATAACTTAATGCGTTTTTAATTTTGCTTCACTATAAAAGTAATTTAAACATCGATCAAAAATTTTTTGTATATTCAGTACGAGGGAAATAGGGGTACACAATTTGAGAAATATTTAGGAAATATAGGAAATATTTAGAAAATATTTAGGAAATAACAGAAATAATTAGGAAATAAAGGAAATTTAGGAAATATTTGAGAAATAATGGGAAATCTAGGAAATGTTTGAGAAATAAAAGGAAATATTTGAGAATTGATGCTATACGAATTTTGGAAAGGTGTGAGTATTGGGGCTGCACAAAAAACATTTCCAAAGTTTATGAAGATCGTTGTCCTGCTCTTAGAATAGTAAAAAAGTGGTTTGGTAGATTTCGACTCGGAGATTTTAACCTGGAAATCACATTGACAATGAGATTTTTTATGCTACGGTGAAAGAAAATCTAAAAATTACAACGGAAGAGGCTAAATATTGACCACTCCAAATTGATTAATTGAATTATATTTTTTATAATTTCACTTGTAAAAGTTTGTCTTCAAATCAGGCACGAACTTATGCATTCATCTAATATTAAAAATAACCAAGATAATGAACTAAAAGAAATGACTAATGGATTCTCAGAGGAGTCTACTAGCGAATTTTCCAATATTTCTAATTCATCAGGAACTGCTTTAGATATCGAAGAACAAAAAAATAGATGATCAATAAGAAAGCAAAGATCAAACCATTAAAATAGAAAAAAGATTACTATGCAGTCTTTTAAGATAACAGATGTTACATAGGAAGAATCTTATTGTTAGAAAAGAAAGGAAATATATATAAAATTTTTACAATAAGACTTAAATGAATTCCTTTGACCAAAAAATGACATATAAAATAAATAGTATTATAAAAATGGAAGAACCTGTATGTGAAGAGTGAGCCTTATAATTATTTATCCCAAAGCATTTTTTGATGTCTTTTCAAATAAAAATTAGACTTTCTAAATGCTTTATTACATTTTCTAATATGATGATTTATTAATTTAATTGATAAACTCTGATTTTAATTAAATCTGTATTCCTTAAACTGATTTATAATAATAAAAAAATATAAAACTTACAATTAAAATTTTGGTTCGTGCTTCTCCACATCAACTGAACCTCTATAAACCAAAGCGTACTTCTTTTTTCTATTTGTTCGTCACTCTAGTTGGTGAAAATGTAACATTCTTCTCAAGTTCCAACAGGACACACTCTCCAAATTTACTTTTTATAATTTTTGCGGTAAAAATCTTATTGAAATCACCCAATACCAAATCATATAATTTTATGACAGGCTTATTATTGTTTTCTACAATAAAAATATTATTTTATAAAACACACAATAAACTGTAACTATCGAATCGTTTAAAACATAGATTATTCTCTTAGTATGAAAATATTCTGCATATATATACTGAAAACACGAATGCATTTTTAAAAAAATATAAATACATTCACTTTCATTTTACATTTACGTAACAACAAATTACCTTCATTATTAGAATGTAAAATATTACATAAGGAATATAACCGGTGTGTTAGTTTTTAATGGGTATTGAAATTAATTTAATAAATTAAAAAGTTATTGTGTTCCTATCACTCAAATCATAAAGATTATCACGAGAATGTCCCATCCAGTTTTAACATAAATGAATTTTAAGACAAAAGAAATAAACATGTTTTGTTTGTTCTTGAAAATAGGTGAGAATTACATTTTCATAAAATGATGGTATTTTATTTTTTCCTTCATACCATATATTAATAAATTAAACTTAATTATTATACACACCTTTTAAAGATTATAAACAATTTAAAAAATATATTTATTTTGATATTATATCAATATCACATACAGTAGGTACACACCCAAAAAATTCCTCATCATCATCATCATCATTATGCACTATGAAATATTAGTATTCATCTAAACTATTAATACAACATGTATATTAATGTAATTAATAATAAAGGCAAATTTGTGAATAAAGGTTAAAAGTTCTCAGGATTATTTTAATTTATTTTGGTACTAGAAGTTCCATCTGGTGGTTATTTTACAATCATCCAGTTCCATAAATTATAGGTATGTCCATATTTTAGTACTAACCATGCAATCTAGTGGTTATTATACAAACTATCAGTTGCAGGTACCTAAGAGTACATTACAGTTTTCTTCTCTACGTTAATGTTGGTACCATTATTAGTCTTTATACAATGATATAATGGGATTTTGACGTTTTTATTACCAATATGGCTGCTGGGAGCAACCAAATGTTGTTTTTTACTTTAGTTTTGTGTTTAAATCCATGTTGCTTCGTAGTTAAATTGTCTTTTCCTTAGTTTTTGTTGTCAATTGTGAAAATATAATAGTGTTTAAGTGACTGTATTTAGTGTTAAGTTCTAAAGAAATAAACATGAGTGAAGATTTTCAAAAGTTGTTGGTATTTAGAAAATTCAGATGTTACCACTAGATATAAACAAAAGATTTTGTATTATGTTATATATTTTATTAATAAAACACATTTTAATAAAATTTATTTTTATTTCTATATTTGGTACAAATCTATTTATCTTACTAAAGTTAGCAGCACTTGATGGTAAAACAGTGTTTAAGTTAATTTTCAGAAATGGTTCAATATAATTTAAAACAAGCATTGTATGTTGCTAAACCAGTGTAATATCTTGTTTTTACATCATTATTTTCGAGGCTTGCAACAGTTAATAATAGTTTCTTTAGTTTTTCTATCAAATCATTTTTAATAATTAATGATAGAAACATATCAGTTAAATTGTTTAATGTCAAATCGGTTTGACTTTCTTTATTATTTTTTGAATCTACTTCTACTTCAGTTTCCACGTTTCTTAATAATTCTAATATCGTAGCCTGCAACAATGAAAAATGTTTAAAATAAGACGTGCAAACTAAATGTAGGGCATGAGACAGTCAAATAACACTTAAATAAACTTACTTGTTTCCTTTTAATTCTTTTTATCACTCCAATTTAAATTTTAAGGAACTGGACTTACTATCTTTATACCTCATGTTTAATAAAGGTACCCAGTCTGGATTATTTTCTGTCTGTTAAGTCAGCAGGTTTTCCGATAGAGTTGAAATTATTTTTAAAACACTATTCATTTTACCACTTACCAGGAATAGAATGATTAGAGCTAACACGAGCGTTCTTAATTTTCGTTTCGCTAGTAAAACCTTTATTTTCTATTGCCTGCAACCATTTTTTCTGCCTCTCAGAAGATAAAGTATTTAGCTCAGCTTTTGCTTAAAATGTAGTACAGAAGGTAAGCGAAACAACTGCACTTTATCCCGATTACTTCACATTCCACACTTTAAAACGCAACAGAAATGAGGTATATTGTCTTTCGTATTTTAATAATTTTAAAACACAAAATTGACCAAAAAATCACTAGAATAAAGCAAAGATTATTCAATTGGCAAAACAATACAAACAAAACACAGCGGCAACTGATGGAAGTCTATTTAATATTTGCCTCCAGCAGCCATATTGTTTAATATGTGTATTAAGACAGTGTACATTATGTAACAATAAACTGAATTTAGTTGTTAGTTTAGTATAAATTTTATTATTTTTTAGCTGACCATTTAAATAAGATTTATATATGAGGAGCTGTTTTATGTATATTGTAATAAATGTAAAAGTTAAAAAAGTGTTTTATTGGTAAAGTAAATATAAATTACTTACTAGCTATTCTGCCACATAAAAATGATGAGAAACCAATACAGAATTTTTTTACAAATATAGATGGGGTAATGGGGCTCCCCTAAATACCCCCACCGAAAATCTGTCCCATTTGCCTATTTGACCTTGGATCCTTAATATCTTCATCCCAGACTATTTCAAATAAAATGATGTAATGATTTGGCACCGATGCTTTACATTTATCTCCCACGACGGTAAGTGTCTTGATGGTGGCGAGACTACATATCTTGTTTCAGTTAAAGAGACTCGGGTTCAATCCTAGCAAGCGGCGGTGTGTTTTTTACTATACATCGAGTGACGTCACAACGAACTTTTGTTGAGATTATAAGTCGCGCATGCGCAGTATAAAAAAGAGCAAAAATGACCAGAATGGACCTTAGATTTTCTTATGGAGAATTACATGTTAAATTGGTCGATTTTGCGCTCGAACCGGTGCAGCCCCTTTACTAATGGGGAAATCAAACTTTGGCTGTCGTTTTCTGTGATCTTCCCGAACACAATGCAGAAAACCGCATCTCTCTAGCTGCTGGCTCAAATCCCTTCCTCTATTTTCGGTAAATGCCCTGGACTATTAATTAAATTTTCTTGGAATCTTTTGGTTTGTACACCTATTTTTTTAATATTCCATAATATACTTTTGCTTTCTTTTTTTTAGGAGTATTTTTTTGTTTCGTAAATTAATGATCTACAATTTGCTTCATAAATATTTATTACTGATATCATGATATTTTATGTAGGTACATATTGATAATCCTGTAACTCTTTCTACTTTTATTTTGTTAATTATATTTTATTATTATAGAAAGGTACAATTTTCTTTCACATATAAGACAATAAGAGTGTGTGGTTATCATTATTTCAATAAATTATAAAAGATGAAAGTAGTAAATTTTAGTTTTTCCTTATTTAAAAAAAATTAAGGTAGCACACTGTATAAAAATCTTTTTTATAGATTTAATGATCACACCGATTTAGTTTTCCTAATTTTTACTAGGTGTACCCACGACGTCGTTCGCGTGGCGTGTTAATTGTTGTATAAAAATTGCTCCCCTCACCCCGTTAAAGGGGTGGGAGAAGAATTTTTTATACACCAGATGTTAAGTTAAAAGAAGACAAATACATGTGTGAAAACCGCATTCGAATTTGATCAGTACTTTTCATGTGATGCGCGCACAATATATAGATAGACAGACAGACGTACAAAAAAAAATCTAACCACATTTTTGGGTTTTATATCGATGTACCCGTGACGTCATTCACGTGACGGATAGATGGTTGTATAAAAATTTCTCCCCCCACACCGTAAAAGTGGTTTTCCCAACATTTTCCTTCACTGCCCTGCTCCTATTGATTGTAGCGTGATGAAAAGTATACTATAACCTGCTTGTGCTTGTACCAAGTTTCGTTAAATTCCGTCGAGTAATTTTTGTTTCTATAACGGTTATACAGACAGACAGACAGACAGATAAAAATTTTACTAATTGCATTTTTGGCATCAGGATCGATCCCTAATCACCCCCTGATAGTTATTTTGGAAATATATTTCATGTACAGAATTGACCTCTTTACAGATTTATTATAAGTATAGATATAGATGAACTTTTTTAAATTACCTCGCAAACTCACGATTCGGTCTCCTGACCTACAACTTTTCTTAAAGCTAAAACTCAGAAAAATTAGGCTTATCCTGCTATCTTTTTTTGTAATTTATTAACTCTGGTTAATTTGTGGTATAAGATAAAAAGCTAAAGATAACTTGGTCAAAAAATTTCTGTTAGCTTGTTTACAGAAACAAATAAATCCAAAATAAAACTAAATGTATTCAAATTAGTCCAAATATAGTTTACGAACAACAAACAATTAACAAAAGGATGTAAATACACAAAGTGTTTTATACAAACACAGCTTTGCATGACTTTTGATATAAAACTTTAGTAGAAAAATCACGTGAAAAAGAAAAAAAAAGAGATTGACTTTAAGTACAGATAATTGAAAAAAAAAACAATAAACAAATAACTTTACAAACAAGTCCTTTAGCCAGTCTGGACTCATACCGTGTAGCTGTTGGGTTGCATTAAAAAATAAAAATCAATACAACAATGATTCCAGACCAAAATACCAATAAACATAATCAATGCTTCTTGGTACATCTGAAATGTGGACATCTATGTCCAAATGGTCTATGATTAAATCAGAAGACTTGCAAGAAACCATGCGGAAAGACTTCATAACCACACTGCACCAACTTAGGAACATGTATTTAACAGGAAGGCTAAAGAGATTAAACTCTTTTGAGCTAGGTTAGTAATTAACACGCTTTATATTAACTTCACCTGTATGTATGTATGTATGTTTGTAACTCTCCACTCCGTTATATAATTATATCTCGAAAAGTTATCGTTTTTTTTGAAAAAACACAAAAATACTTTTTTGTTTAGAATTAATTTTTACATCAACTGTCAAATCATGACAGCTGTCATATTGACAGTTTTCAAAATAAACACTATTTTGTGAATATCTCGAAAAGTTATCGTTTTTTTAAAAAAACACAAGAATACTTTTTCGTTTGGAATTAAATTTTACATCAACTGTCAAATTATGACAGCTGTCATATTGACAGTTTTCAAAATAAACACTATTTTGTGAATATCTCGAAAAGTTATCGTTTTTTTGAAAAAACACAACAATACTTTTTCGTTTGGAATTAATTTTACATCAACTGTCAAATTATGACAGCTGTCACATTGACAGTTTTCGAAATAAACACTATTTTGTGAATATCTCGAAAAGTTATCGTTTTTAACACGCTTTTTATTATTATTAATTAACTTCACCTGTATGTATGTATGTATGTATGTATGTTTGTTTGTTTGTAACTCTCCACTCCGCGGCTGCTGCCTCGGGTGAGTCCCATATCGTTATTTTTAGTCACTACCTCCCCGTGCCGGGAGTGGGTAATAAACAATACGTTTAATTATAAACGATATGAATGAAATTGTCTTAGAATTAATCTAGCAATTCTTTAGATTTCAGAATAGTAATTTTTTTTCCAAGTTCTGGAAACAATGCGTTTAATTATAAACAATATGAATACAATAAATATAATTTGAGAAATCAAAAAAACACGCTTTCAAAGCATTTCCAACTAAATAAACGAATAATGATTGAGTAAGGGTCTTGTAATCGTCACAGCAAATTAACGAATCTATTGAAATAAAATAAATTGGACTAAAAAGTAAAAAATAAATATAGTTTAAAAAAACTAAAAAACACGCTTTTATAAAGCATGTTTCTGAAAAACATTGAACTAAAAAGTTAAAAATAATTTTCAAAATAAAATTAAAACAAAAATAAATGAAAAGTACTAGTATTATTGTGAAAAAAGCGTAGGCGCTGCATACCATATTTTTCAAATGTCAAGCGCCCACGCTTTTTTCTCAATAATACTAGTATTTTTCATTTATTTTTGTTTTAATTTTATTTTGAAAATTATTTTTAACTTTTTAGTTCAATGTTTTTCAGAAACATGCTTTATAAAAGCGTGTTTTTTAGTTTTTTTAAACTATATTTATTTATTAATTAGTTATTTATTGGTATACATGTAAGCGCTTTAAATTGTAAATAAAAAAATTACCGTTGATTAAAATAATCGATACTAAATTTGTATTATTAGACCTCGTAAAAGAATTATTACGTGTAAAAATGAAAACTAAAACTGTGAGGAAATAGAAACAAGATCGATATAAATTGAAACGTGCATTATAAGAAAAATAAAATCAACAAAGCTAAAGAAAGCTAAACATAAGAAGAAAAAGTAAAAAACAATCCAAAATGGAAACAATTTTTATCTGGAAGATTCAAGGGGAAGCATAAAATTATAAACCAGGGTAAAATGTATAATATTCTTTTTATTATAAGAGAAGAAGTTACTCATAATAAATATATAGGTACTATGCCCAAAACAAAACAAATAACATTTTTTTAGTAGATCATATGTGTATAAAAAGATCGTAGAAAAACCCGAAGAAAAGAAAAGAAAAAGTACTCACTTTTTAATTCTACCAGTTGGAACACAGATACTAACACTGTAACAAATATATAAACACTTATTTTATAACAAATAGACATTTTTAACTTTAAAACCTGTTATTATACAGAATCATTGGAACAATTTAGTAGAAACAAGTGACTAGTGCCTGCTTCTTATCAGAACAACGTGTTATATCACTTAAAAAAAAATATTTATATGTAGAGATGCATCCATATTAAATAATCCAAATTCATGTTTTAATACCAAAAAAAGTAAAATACCAACTCGATGAATAATTTTTAGTATTTATAGAATTTTAAGATCTCTTTTTAAATTAAAACAATATATTATTACTATCAAATCAATGATTCATAGGTAGGTATGTTTACCTTATTAGTATTATAATTGCCATTTTAAATTGTATGGTATTTTAAATAGTCATCACCCCATAAATATAACATTACAAATTGTTTTACTCATTATTTAAAAAAAATAGTCATATTTTTAAAAGTGTTTTTAAATTTCAGATAAACATTTTCTTATATAAACGAGTAAAGTATTATCGAAATGTTGAAAAACAAAACAATTAATAACAAATAAAAGAAATTTAAAATTTTATACAAAAGCGTAAAAGAATTTAAATTTTAAAAATTCTCTAAATTATATTTTATTTTAATTTATTTTTAATTTCCACTGTTTTACGGGAGAACCCAATTACAAAATAGGACAACAAGAAACACTATTTACATGAAATTATAAAATACAGGACAATAATTAAAGCACTAAGCTGACATAAGTCTAAGAAATGTAACTAATAGGGCGCAAAATATAAAAAATCTGGTGTGGGCACGACCTTCCGAACAATGGAACAGTAGCATGTATAATAACAAGTAGTGAAAGAGCGAATCCACAATTTTTATTTCACATATTTCCAGTTTTTGATAAAAGTGTCAATATTTCGAAAACTAATGAAAATATCAAAAAAATGTATTCCTTCAAAAATGTCGGAAATTACATGTTCTTTCCACAAAGTATAAATATTTTCCCAATAACTATATGAAAACCCAATATTTTTAAAAAATTCCATTTTTTGATAGGAGTAAACGTCCACTTCCGGTCGGCCGATTTTACTCAAATTCTATCAGATTCCCTCGATGGTGATTATAAGTAAGGTTCTATAGTTTCATTCCGATCCGATTAGCCGTTTAGCCGCAAATGTGTTCACAGACACACAGACAGACATTTTTTATTTTTGGGTTTTTTAGGCTTAAGGAACCCTAAAACGCGCATTTCCGCTAAAACCCCGAGATCGAAATTTTTCGCGATCACAATACCTTCCTCTAACAGCGTTGCTCTTCGGAAGGTAAAAAATTAAAATGTGCTATACATAAATAGGTAGGTGAAGAATAACATTTTTTGATATAACCTATTGAACAGTTAAAAATATCGATCAATTTTTACAATTCGTTACATTGCTGACACATATTAAATATAGGTGTTGATTCTTGCTGCTGGGAGATAAAATGAATTTCGAGGTATATAAAAGTTTAATCTGTTCAAAAGTTCAGTACAATCTATTTTATTTATGAATAATTTATACAGAAAAATGACCGAGTTACAGTTACGGCGCAAACTAAGATCCATTACACCATGTCTAGTTGGTAGATCAGTATTTGGTGTACCATTTTCTGGATAAATACCATCTAACTTAAAAATTTCAAAAAACGTCTTTGTCAATATGTGCCCGGTTATAAGGATTCCAAACAACAGATCCAGATTCCAGCTTTGATCTAACAAACGCATAGTACAAGGTCTTGAGCGTAGATACCCTGACGAATTCTCTTCCAACCCGAACCACAAAGCTATACATTCTAAATGCACTTGCGACAATAGATTCGATGTGGGGAATAAACGTAAGTTGTGGATCAAAAGTCACTCCAAGATCAACAACGATACTAGGACGATGAAGAGTAGTACCTTGTATAGTATTGTCAAAATGTATTATATCAGATTTGGTAGTAAACGACATAACTCGGCACTTGGCAATATTCAAAGACAGATTATTTAGTCTACACCAATTTTCAATACCAGATACGCTTAGAGAAAGACGCATACAGTCAGTCGGGTCGCAAATTCGACAGAAAATTTTTGGGTCATCAGCATATAAGAGACAATCGCATTCAATGACAGCCAGCATATCGTTTATAAAAATATTAAACAGCAACGGTCCAAGAATAGACCCCTGTGCAACCCCCGACGTAGCAAGGTACTCAACAGACTTAAAGCCCTTAAGGAATAGGTACATATTGTTTTCTATCCGATACTTAAATAAGATTGAAATAACTGTAAGAGAGAGGCGAAAATACCATACTTACAAAGTTTTCTCAGTAAGATTCCATGGTCTGTCGAATGCCTTTGAGAAGTCCATATAAACTACATCAGTCTGAATACGGCTGTTCATATTTTCAGAAATAACTTGCGTAATATGCATTGAATTAGTGCTTGTAGAGCGACCTTTGATAAATCCATGCTGAACAGGAGAGATCCTATAACTCATATATCTACTCATATGATGATGCAATAGAATTTCGAAAACTTTGCAAAAATTGCAAATGATTAAATGATGATGAAATTTATGTCAAAATTAGGTGCTATTTAGGTGCGCAAAACAAAAATTTGGTGCACTAACCGTTTTTGAAATATTTACGAAAAACCATGGGACCGCCAGCCTTTGAAAACCTAGCTGACCCTTAATAAAAAAAAAAGCGGTCCGAGTTAAAAAAAAAATTATAAAGTTTTTAGTGGTGACCTTCCGAATTATCCATTAAAAAAATACCGGGACAAGAAAATTTTACCGATTTTTAACTGTTCTTAAACTGCCGATGTCCATTTTGGTTCAAAGTGCAACAAGAAATGTGACATTTTGCCATACACAATCAATATATTCAATTTTAATACGTTTAATTTTTAAATTTTTAATTTTATGTTTTGTGTTTTAAAAAGCACTTAATTAGCACTTAATTTAGAGATTATTCAATCCTAGTTTTTGTTTTTTTTTTTATTAAGGGTCAGTTAGGTTTTCAAAGGCTGGCGCACGATAAAATCTGTAATGGTTTTTCGTAAATATTTCAAAAACGGTTAGTGCACCTAATTTTTGTTTTGCGCACCTAAATAGCACCTAAAAAGCACATAATTTTGACATTAATTTCGACAAATTTCTCCACTTTGGGTCAGCCACCTTTATGGGGGTACAATTACGTATAAGAATCTGCTCAAAAAAATAGTCCCAATACAGCATATCTTTAACGCAGTGCTCAAACTACAGCACTACCTACAGTCTTTGAAAGAACCTGTAATTCTACCTATCTGAAAACAAAGCAAAAACACCAAATTAGCTCAAAACTATAGGCCATTTTTGCTGTTAAATGTAACTACCAAAATTCTAGACAAAATCATTTTTAAAAGATAAAATAATGAAAAAAAAATCATAACTTGAAAACAAAAGAACAATATGAGTTTAGAGAGAACCATGGTACCATAGCTCAAATGATCAAATAGATTATGTAAAGAATGGTTTTAGAAAAGGTCAGAGCGTGGTACTAATTGCTCTGGATATGGAAAAGACATCTAACACAGGGTGAGCAGAAGAATTGGCGTATAAAATGTTACGTGCTGGTTTTTTGGAATATCTCGTTAAAATAATATTTAAATAACTTACCAGAAGATCATTCCAAGTACGTGTGTGCAACCAGCTTTCTTTGCGACAGAGAGATGTATGTCAAAATAAAAGAATCGTCTTCTGACCATCACAAAATCAACTTTGGAGTTTCTTAAGGGTATGTATTAGGACCGTTATTATTTATGCTGTTTATTAACGATCTTCCAAAATATATAACTAAATATATATCTACAACTAAGAGTATATTAATTCTATTTACAGATAATACATCTGTAGCTTTGTCAGCAGACACCCTTGGGGAATTTATAAACCTGATAGAGATTCTAAATTCTACTTTTGAAAAATGATGCTTTTCGTATAGTTTAATTGCAAACCTTGAAAAAACAAAATGCATCTATTTTGGTTTTCAAAATAAACAATTGCTTAACGCTTAATATTAATGGCACACATCTTACAACTACAAGTGCTATCAAATTTCTTAGAATCAATGTTAACAGTTGTTTTAGATGATCAAGTCAAATATCGCATGTAGGTACGCAAGAAATTAAATCAAGTTTACTATGCAATATCACGTATTCGCGTATCACCTTCTTCAATGTTACAAAACTCTAATTGATAATTCATTCGAAAGATCTATTAAAGCATACTACAGTATCAATGCATTTCTATCAGATGTGATGGCTTAGAAATAAGGATAGTTAATCGTGTCGTATTTTATTAATTGTAATTTTACGAAATAACTGTTTTTATATGTCTATGTAATGTTCGTTATGTTTATTTGTCTTACTGCTGATAAAAAATAATATTTTTGAGTTCTATAATTGAGAACTTAATTATTTAGTTGATTATTGGGTACTTTGCACAGATTTCAAAATATGAAACCTCGCACAAATCAAATTCACAATGTCTTCAATACTTAAAACAAACAAAATCATTAAATTCAGTATCCATATTTTCACAAATTTCAGAATCATTTTTGAAAATTATTGTTGTGATTAGTGGCTTTTGAATTTATTAAAAATTTTAATGTTTTTTATAATAATTGTTATTTTTAACATTATTAATTTTATTTTCAAAAAAGGACTGTTTAAGATTCCGGATTACATTAACAACATTATTTCTTTTTTGAGTATAAGCCTTAGATTTAGAGTGAGAACTTCGAAATCGGTTATAAGCAGCGTTACGTTCAGCCATAGCATTTTTTTTGCGGTATTATTAAACCATTCTTTTGATTTTTTAACTTTTCTAGTGTGCTTAGGAAAAAAACTATTATACCTGGATTGCAGTCCGTTGGCAGTGACGTCATTTGACGTATATGCAAGTAGATCAATACGCAGTAGGAACATAGAGATATAAGATATAGAGCACGGGAGCCAGCCGATACGACCAAGACGAAATAGAAAGAGAGAGGACAACTAGTGCGTCGGTGCCGATACGACCTGCACGAAATAGAAAGATAGAGGACAACTAGTGCGTCGGTTTATCTTTGTCTAATCACATGCGCAACAGGCGAGTCTCTCTCTTTCTATTCCGTGCTGGCTTTCACTTGTGTGCGTTCCTATGGCTCACGTGCTCTATATCTTATATCTCTATGGGTAGGAATGAATTGGTCTACTTGCATATACGTCAAATGTCGTCAATCCAACGGACTGCAAATTCAGGTATAATAGTTTTATATTTATAGCGCTCTATCCGCTAGGTGCGTTTGGTAGCGCCACTAGAAGTATAAACTAAAGGATTCAAACGTAGAACACTTATGTGAAATAATAACAAAGCTTTTATTGTTAATATAAATAATAAATGTAAAAAACAATTCTCAGTGATAAGTAAAATTTGTTGCTAATTTATATTTATGATATTTTTATGATATGTCAAAACAAACATTTTTGTGACGTTGTCACGTAGACTTGTGTTTCCTTTAAAACGCTATTAACTTAATAGTGCTAATAATCACCGCTGGTGTACTTTGATGTACAAGCATTGTGTACTTTTGGTACACTATTTGGAGTAGTACGTGTACTATACTTTCCCATCAATTATATTACACACTAGCGGCCGCCCGTGACTTCGTTCGCGTGGAGTTTAGTTTTTGCCACCGAGCTTCATATAAACTTGCAATCCCTATTTTAAACCCTTATGCGTGGAATTTAAAAAAATCCTTTCTTAGTACACCACTACGTAATAAAACAAATTAATCCTCCAATTTTCAAGACTTTACGCGTCTATCCAAATTGCCATGTTGGCCAGCAGCAGCGTGCTACCGCCTCACCGCTCCACACACCCCACACATTGATGCGCGCGTGGTATTAGACCATTATTTTTTTAATCATATAAAAACTCCTTAAATATTGGTTGAAATCAAATACTTAAAAAAAATTAGGGCCTACAAAACTTATTTGTACACAATATTCTTAACTAATCTCTCATTAGGCGCTAAAACTATCAAGCTACTGGGTGAACTTACTCGTATGAGCAAGCAGCATTAAACTGTCCATGAGTGAAGCAATGTTCTCTCAAGTCAATACCCGCAAATTTAAGAGTTTGCCCCTAAGACTTGTTTATTCTCATGGCAAAGCAGACTTTTAGGAGAAACTGTAATCGTTTAAATTAGAACGGAATATCATTCAGTATTAAGGCGATTCGTGGTATAAATACAGTTTTCTCTTTCGCACACCCAGTTAATATAGTGGCTTCCACTATATTGCGATGTAAAGCTTTCACTGGCGGTCTCGTACCGTAGTTATCACCATTCCTGTCGTGGGTCATAATTAAAAGCTTGCTCCAGTAATTAACCACATATCTGACAATTTCTAAACGCATCTACCTTGCTCTATCTTGTGTTCCGTACATTAAATGAAAGAGAGCACGAAACAAACATGCACCGTCACCAACAATAGGAACGACAGTACAATCTTCAACTTCTCGATTAACGTTCAGATTTTCTTTAGTCATTTTAAAAAAGTCTAACCTACAAAATCTATACTTAAACCAAACGAAAACAAAACAAATGCCAAATATAAAGCAAAGTCTATAACAATAACTACTAAACCAAAATATGCCAAGAAAATAACATCCAAAATCGTCAAATATAATCCGCTAGAAATATTTAGGTATAGTATGTACTATAAGATACGGCAGCAACCCATCATCGGGTATATGTAACTCGATGAAAACACAACGATAGCGCGGTTTAAAATACTACTAACGCCATCTATTGTCAACATTTAGAACTAAAAATTATTTAGTTCGTCTTAGTTTATTCGTTCCATTAGGTACTGATGGGTTCAAACTAATACATTTACATCCTGCATCATTCTTTATTTTATCCCCATGGGGGTTGAATTTATCAAAATCCTATTAAAGCGGACGTTTTTATCATAGTAGCTCCAATCTTTAATTTCAGTTTAATCAGTCGAAAATCTAAGAAGATTAATACAAACTTTTATCCCCTTAGGGGTGTAATTTATTAAAATCTTTTCTTAGGGGATGCCTACGTCATGGTAGCTATATGCATGCAAAATCTCAACCCGATCGGTTTAAAATTGACAAAGTTTCATACAAACTTTCATCCCCTATTTCATCTTCTTGGGGTTAGAATTTATCAAAATTCTATCTTAGCGGATGCCTACGTCATACCATCTACCTGCATGCCAAATTTTAGCCCGATCCGTCCAGTGTTTAGGGCTGTGCGTTGATAGATCACTATGTTGAGTTTTATATATTTAGATTTTAACATAAATTTTAATTTAGAGGTGGATATAATTGGTTCATTGAATTGTATAATTTTAATTATTCAGTAGAGCATGTAACATTATGTTTATTATGGGAACAATTAAAATAAAAACAACTGGTTAATGAATGTCGTAGATCATTGCGCAGTTTATTAAATGATTAAGGTTTTAAATGGAAAAAAGATGATCCCAGACAAGGCTAATGGAACTTAATCACGTTGCTTTACGACGAGTTAATATGTGAATAAAAAGGGAGCAACTTTGTACAAATTAGTTTTCTAAACAAAACGTGGATTTTTAAAAATGGTACCATATGGCGTTCGTGGCAAGACGATAATAAAAGAGTGTAAAAACTACTAACGTTGATGGCAATAGGTAAATTACATAGTTATTTAAAGTGTTGGCAAAAGTTTATATTCAAAATAATTATTTCAGATATATTCTACTTCACGCTGGCAATAATAATGGTTTTACTGTTGGTGCGAATATTATTTTTTCGTCAACAACTAAGCTTGCTGACTATCACGGAGAAATGAATCAAGAAATTTTTTTGAAATGGTTTGAACATCAACTTTTAAAAAACCTAAACGAACCTTCCTTGATTGTTATTGATAATGCTCCTTATCACAGAAAAAATGTCAAATGTTTCTTGGACTAAAGCAGCCATTCAAGATTGGTTGACTCGTAAGAACATAGAATTTTCACCACAAATGTTTAAAACTAAACTTTTGCGAATACGTAGTACGTAGTAAATCTATAATTCATAAATCTATAATTTTATTTTAGATAATAACTCAGATGTTTTTTAGAAATAAACCAGCTCGAAAATATTTGACTGATTACATAGCTGAAATATATGGTCATAAAATTTTACGTCTTCCCTCAATTTTTAACCCAATTGAGCTTTGTATGAGGGATTGCGAAAACTTATAACAAACATATTGAAAGAGACGGTAGGAGTGAAAAGATTGTTTGAACATGTGACATGAAGCTCTTTAAACGGTATCTCCTGATATATGGAAGAACCCAATAAAACATACCGAAAATGAGACAATTTAATGGTATAATCGAGAACATGTATTTGACCGACAAGAAATTCTCTCTTTTATCATGCATCTTGAGGATGATAGTTATGATTCGGAATCTGATTTCGACTAAATTTAATAATAAATCTCTGTAATAAGAACTGGTTCATGGTTGTTTCTTTTTATTTAATAAATAATAGTCTACCTAATCATTATGTTGATCCAGTAATTTCATTTGATAAAATCTATTTTTTATTCCATTTAATATATTATATTTGATGACGTGCAACGGTTTTTAATTTGAACCAACTATAGGTATATAATTAAGGGAAAGTGAATATTGTTTTTTATGAAAGAAATATTCTGGAATATTGTTCTTTAAGAAATTGATTATTTAATAAGCATTCGATAAACAACACAAGCTCTTACCTATAGACCCAGGTGTTGCCTTACTTTTTCTGCATACTCTGCTCTTCAAAACATGCCTTAGAAAATTTATGCTTTCTACAGTAAAATCTTAATAAAACAATCTTAAAATTAAAAATGTAGGTATTTATGGATAAAATAAAAATCGTTTGATATAAATATTTGTAATTTTTATTATCTATACTAAGATTATAAAGAGGAAAGGTTTGATTTTTTGTTTGTTTGTTTGTTTGTTTGAAATGAATAGGCTCCGAAACTACTGGACCGATTTCAAAAATTCTTTCACCGTTGGCAAGCTACACTTTTCCCGAGTGACATAGGCTATGTTTCATTTAAAAAAAAATAGGGATCCTTACTAAAATGCCATTAATGTAACCAAAAATGACCTTAAAATCCTTACATCGCGTGCGCTAAGAATACTATTGATTATAGAATAAAATAATGTACTACGATTTTGAAGAATATATAAATATCTACAAAAAATGCCGCGACAGCATAATAATATGTCTAACTGTTATAGTTACGTCACAATTACTATTTTTTAATTTTTTAAAAGTTTTTATCTTGGTAATAATCCTTATCAAAATAACTTATTTCATAATCACGACAGATATCACAAATTTAGCATGTGCAATGGGACGATGCTATTTATAAAGAAATTAAAGGACAATTAAGTTGTAGCAACCAATATAACTGAACCACCAGCTGGTCAACTAGCTCATACACTGAGGATACCGATGATCCCAAATGATCTACCAAATCCATTTAAACCGCTTCAATTTCCTATCAAAACATCTTTCGCTTTTACTAATAATAAGTCTCAAGGTCAAACCTTCCAAATAGTAGGGATCGGTTTTCCTCATGGCCAACCGCCTAAGGCGGGTCGGAGCACCTGAAAATTAATTTATCTTGCTGCCGAAAATAAAACAACATGTAATATTGTTTACAGGAAAGCGTTGACCCAATAAACTTAATGGCTTTTGTTATTTTTCTTTAATCCCCGTGCAAAGCCAGGGTGGGCTGCTAGTAATATATAATATCGTCATCCTCGTTTAAATTAATAATCTTCCCTTTTAAATATGATTTCCCTACCTCATAAATCCTGTATAATCTTCTCAGTACATTGAACTGTTTTAAACCAAACATTTCCTTTTTCAAAGCTTTTCTCCATACAGCTAATGTTTTTTCTGCTAAAGTACAATTCACTCCTACATCATCCCTGTAATAATTTTTGGTAATGTCCGATGTATGTTTTGTAGGGTTAAATAAACAATGAAAAGGAGATAGTCGAAGTACTCGATGTCTATATTTTTCTGCTGGGATGTCAGCTTCATAAACTCCAGTAGGTTTGATCCTACGAAATAGTTATTTATGAAACAGTTCGTGAAGTATGCTTTTTGCGCACGCGATGTTTAGGTCACGAGCGAAGCGAGTGCTATATATCGCGTAAGTGCGCAAAAAGCACTTCACGCACAGTTTCATACAATATTTTATCTACGATAAACAAATACAAAATAATTAGAAATTCAAATTTGAAAATTTAAACTACAAAACTGTCAGAATAACTTTGGTTGAAATGTAATGCTCTCATAGCCACACCATGACAACGCGAATGCTAAGGATATTTGATTATATGAAGGTGTGTCAAAAACAGTGCGAAAAAGTAAATCCCATTTAAAATACATTGTTACTTCACGCACACTTTCAATCCTTCACGCACTGCTGTCTATAATGACAGTTTTCACGAACTAAAAATTGATACATAATATGAGGTAGAGTAGATAATAGTTATTTATGATATGAGTGTTAAACGTGACGTTTTATTTTGTGAGTGAAAAAGTTTGTGAAATGAGCGGAGTGAATTGAACAATTTCACGAACAAAATAAAATCACTTTTAACACAAATACCATACAATGTTTTTTGTACAACTGCCCTATTTTGATAATGAAATGGGCGAATTTGCAATGACAATAAACTAAACCGTGTTAAAAGTAAACTAAACCGTGTTAAAAGTAAACTGAAGCGTGTTAAAAGTACTTTTAACACGCTGCCATGTAGACAATCAATTTTAACATTGTTTGCTATCATTAAAAGTCTCACTTTTAATGACATTTGTACAAAAAATAATTTTCTTAAACAATTTCATATTTTGTTTCACAATTACAACTTATATTTGTATCAGATGTAATATATGTGTTTTGATTCGAGTAGTTTCTGAAGGAAAACCATGTTCATTTAACCCATTCTGTAAAGCAACTTTTTAACCGACTTCAAAAAAGGAGAAGGTTATCAATTCGACCATCTTTTTTTTTATTTTTTTTTATGGATGTTACCGAATATCTCCGGCATTTATCCGATTTAAAACATTCTTTTTGCATTCAAAAAAGTAGAGTTTCCCATTGGTCCCATAGAAATTTGGTTATGTTCTGGTCATCAATGTGAAAGATATTCCAGGAAATACCACAAAAATTAACAGAATAAGCTCGGCAGTTAAGTTAATATGTTAATAATGATGTACAACATAAAAACATAATAATTGGCGCGATACATTCCCACATTAACCGATTTAAAACAAGAGGGGGTTCTCGATT
The DNA here is from genome assembly GCA_964028335.1 of Altica lythri. NCBI lineage: Eukaryota > Metazoa > Arthropoda > Insecta > Coleoptera > Chrysomelidae > Altica > Altica lythri. The sequence continues at coordinate 17,129,953 of OZ034805.1, forward strand.
CGACCATCGTTTTTTTATGTTACCGAATATCTCCGGCATTTATAATCCGATTTAAAAAAATCGTTTTGCATTCAAAAGAATAGAGTGTCCGTGTGATCCCATAAAAATTCGATTAAGTTTTGGTCATCAATGTAAAAGATATTCCAAGAAACACCACAAAAATCAATAAAAAAAGCTCTGCAGTTAAGTTAATATGTTAATAATGATGTATAACACAAAAACATAATAATTTGCCCATTACTGTCCCACTCTTAAGCCAAAGACCTCTTCTCACAAGGAGAAGGAATAAGCATTTCATCAATTCTCTTGCTCACTGCGTGTTGGTGATTTCAGACAATTAAGTCCACGTTTTATCACAATGTTTTCCACGTGCTTCGTGTTTTTAGCTGTTAGACAATTTACTTATGTCTCCAAAAAGTCACATTGGTACATGTCGGGATTGCTGGGGATTGAACTCAGTACATCTTGCACGGCATTCGGAAGGTTATGAAAATAGTACAACATGCATCAAGTAACAACTAAAAATGATAAAATAAAAACTTTTTTTAAAAAAAAATTAAACCGCCTTCAAAAAAAATGCCCTAAAAAGCCAGAAATAAAATCTTTCTTTCTTAAAAAAATTAGAAACAACTAGGCATCTGATTTCGATTTCCTTGAAGTCGGCTCCAATGGCAAATTACCCTCTACTTTAAACTTAGCTATTAAATCTAGATTTCGAATGTTAGTAACTCAAATCGTTCACAAAGATATAAAATATAAACCATTGGAGCCGACTTCAAGGAAATCGAAATCAGATGCCTAGTTGTTTCTAATTTTTTTAAGAAATAAAGATTTTATTTCTGGCTTTTTAGGGCATTTTTTTTGAAGGTGGTTTAATTTTTTTTAAAAAAGTTTTTATTTGGAAGCTCTTATCAGCACTTTGTTCATCACTGTAACTGGCATTGTCCATAAGGATTGTAGATGGTTTTCCTAAGTTTATCAGCAGTTCGTATTCAAACCAATACAAGAAGTTTCCTTTATTCCTCTTGGCCAAGGTAATCACCATCCTCTTTTTAAGAAGAAAAAAACCAACTCTGTTCCAAAAAAAAAACGGAAGATGTACTTGCATTTAAGCGACATTTTTTCAATTTCCCCTTAATGTCCTTTAATATATTCGTGTTTGTATACTTTCTGAAAACTTTCAAAATTTCAAAATTTTCAAAAAATCTAACTGTACCATGTTTCACTAAAAAAAGCAAATAAAAGTTTTTCCTTTTAATTTTAATTTATTAAAGTAAAAAAAATACCGGTTTTTCTTTTAAAGTTTGTCAGCTTATGTGTTCCTCGAAAGGTACTTACTTTAAACGATATGTATGTAATATGTTTGGATAAATACTTACTCTTTCTGTACATTTCATAAATTACATTTCGGAAAGCACATATATTAATTTCAACTGTAGGTGTTAAACATTGTCGATTCTTTGGTATAATTTCACCTGTATTGTGCTTGGCTGCAATACGATTTACCTTGTAGCAAAGCTTCTTCAACCCTCTGAAATATAAAATATTTAAATAACTGGGTCTAAGTACTTAACCTTTTATTCAAAATTGTTTTATTTTAATAATTTGTAGGTAGGCTATAAATATTAATACTGTTTCTTATAGCAGTAAGTAGTAAGTAAAAGGAAAGGACCCCCATTTTCAGATTCTGGTTGAAAATATAGTAACAAAGATGTTATAATCTCTTGACATTTGTGGGACAAAGATTTGGACATTTTTAATAATTTAAACTCGCAATACACAACAAATAGGTTTTAAAAATAACTATGTAGTAATAAAAATTACTGATTTTTTTGAGAAAACAAAACATAAAATTATAAAAGTGAAATCCACAGACTAATGCCGAACGAAAGTCGAAAGTAAACAATATGATAAGTGATCGTGTGAATATTTGTGATTAAGCTCTGACAACATCGTAAAGTGTTGCCAATCTAAAAACATTTAATATTATTCTGCGTTAGGATTAAATCACATTTACTTTTAGTTATTTTGATGTTTACTTTATTAAGAATAGAGTTAACTACGAATGACGTCATTATCAACTTATCTATCTATACTTATAATAAATCTGTAGAGAGGTCAATTCTGTAAATGAAATATATTTCCAAAATAACTATCAGGGGGTGATTAGGGATCAATACTGATGCCAAGAATGCAATCAGTAAAATTGTCTTTCTGTCTGTCTGTCTGTGTGTCTTTCTGTCTGTATAACCGCTATAGAAACAAAAACTACTCGACGGATTTTAACGAAACTTGGTACAATTATTTTCATACTCCTGTGCTGGTTATAGTATACTTTTCATCACGCTACAATCAATGGGAGCAGAGCAGTAAAGGGAATTGTTGGGAAAACGGGAGAAGTTACTCCATTTTTTAAGCTTCCGTTACGTGTGCAACCTTGATGGTTAAAGCTATACAGAAATTATCTTATTGTTATAATTTGGAGGTCAACTGTGAACGATTTTTACAAAATTTTACCCACAAGTCGAGTTGCGGGGGCGTGAAAAATAAAAAAAATTATAATTTAAAATCTATAAGTCCTACAGGTTTAAAACTTTGCACAATAGTTATTTTTATAATTATGAGGTCAATTGTGAACAGATTTTAAAAAATTCCTCCCACAATGGGGCATGCGAGGGCGTGAAAAATAATCTATACATATAATAAATCTGTAGAAATGAAAATTCTGTACATTAAAGATATTTTTCCGTCGACCGTTCATTTATGATGAATTTTAACACACTCAAAATCGTTGATTAATAACCCCTATTAATGAATGATTTTCTATAAATCAACGATTTCAACTAAAACATTTAAAATCGAGTAGCCTGTCTGTCATTGTTAGTACTAACTGTCATTATAGGCAAGACAACATGCATATCCTTTTTTATATTCACACTAAAAAATTCAAAATCAAGTAGCTCGTCTTGATACTAACTCTTAATGTTAGTAATGTAATAACTGTCATTGTATATCATTATTTACTTTATTTTGTATTTGAAAAATCAAAAAAAAGATATTTCTGAAAAGTACGGTCAACGGAAAAGTTTTGTAACGAACTCGTGAATTAAAATGGCGATTAACAATCTCGAACATTAAAGCACTCGCTATGCTCGCGCCTTAAAATATCTCGATTGTTGATCGCCCTTATTAATACATTTCTTGCTTAAATAACTATTTAAAATAATTAGCGGGAAGTGTTACTACATCGATATAGAACCCAAAAATTTGGTTAGATTTTTTGGTCTGTCTGTCTGTCTGTTTGTGCGCGCATCACATGAAAACTACTGATCGATTCGAATGCGGTTTCAAAGATGTATTTGTCTTCTTTCAACTTATATCTGGTATATAAAAATATCTCCCCCACTCCTTTAACGAATTCGGGGGAGAAATTTTTATATAAAAATCAACACGCCACGCGAACTACGTCGCGGGTACAGCTAGTCGTAAAAAGAGAATGTTTGAGTATTAAAAAAAATGTAAGTTTTATAAATAAGGGCCATTAAAAACTGTAGACATAAGCTAATTTAAACGGAAAAAATCTAATTAATGAAAAGAAATAAAATAAAAACATAAATATATTGCTATATCTAAGAGATTGCATAGTTTTTATTTATTAATTATATTCAGAAATATATCAATTATATTAATTTTGAATTTAATTTTAAAAGAAAAGATATACCCAATTACATAAAACTTAGGAGGCTTAAGTGTCTGAATTTTAGTAGCACAATCTACTAAAAAATATTCACACTGTAAATATGTTATGGATTCCTTATTAAAACTAGTTGATATGAATATTAAGAAAGAATCCTGAGAAAAATGTGTCAATATTTTTTAAATTTTTACTAAAGAACACAGTAGTTATAAAAATAAATTTCAACTAGAAACAAATATTGAAATTTTTTTTAATTATTATCTAAGACAGTCTGAAGAGAAGATATTAAATTGTGCTGCGAAACATTTAAACAATCTTTAAGTCGTCAGGTACACAAAGCAAGTACCCAACACTTTTGCTAGCCAAGTGCAATACCTTACTTGGTTATGCCGCACTGATGACGGCTAACGAGCCAGAAACATGCATGTCAGCGGTTACCATTCCTACTCGTTACTCTATATCCTTTTTGCGTACATGCCCAATAATTTGTCCCTTTTGTTTATATATATATATATATATATATATATATATATATATATATATATTGATATGGATTTTTCTTCGTGGTGCATGTTCTTTCAATGAAATGTTGGAACGTGGTCATGATTTTTAAGTCGGTTGTCTTGATTAAGTATTTTTTTTATATTGTATTTGTTTTTGTTGAGTTTAGAGATTGTTTGATGGATGGGGATTATTATTATTGATTAGATTGTCATTGAATTTGTAAGAGGGTTGTCATTAATAAAAAAAAAGTGCGACGAAATAAAATTGTAAAAAATTAAATATTGAAATTTAAATTAAAATAAGAAGAGTTTATAAATAATAAATAAATAAATAAAAAGGTAATTGGAATTGGATAAGAGGATACAGAGAGGTCAGAGTTGGAAAATTGTAAAAGAAGAAGGTATAGAGAAAGAGTTGAGCAGCAGAAAGGTATTAAATAGATGGAAAGGCAGCAGCAAGAAGGAGTTGGAAAGTAGTTGGAAGAGGAAGATATAGAGAAAGAGTGGAAAAACGGAGGAAGAAAGATTTAGAAAGATTTAGAAAGAATTATTTTTTTATATTTATAATTTTGTACTTTATTTTTAGGACAATCAATTTAAAAATTTTGGAATCCACGACCGATAATTGTATTGAAAGTGGGTGTTCCGGAAGAAGGATCCATATTTATTGGCGCCCAACGTGGGGCTGCTTCGGCACTGAGGGTAAGAGATTTTTCTTAACTGTTAGGTGTCAAGCTTGCTTTATTAAAAACAAAGTGTGTGATTCTGGAGTAAAAGATTAAATAAATTATAGGTATATTATATGAAATTAAGAGGGGGAAAGGAAATTACAGATAGAATGTCAGAACAAGGGGATAATATTGATAATCAGGAGAGTCAGGATGGACAGGATAGTCAGGGAAGTCAGGGTAATCAGGTTATTCAGGATAATCAGGGTAGTCAGGGTATTCAGGATAATCAGGGTAATCAGGATAGTAAAATAGGGGATAGAAGGGATTCATCATGGGAACAAATGATGGAAATGTTAAAAAATCTGAACAAAAATATTACAGAAGAAATAAACAAGAATATGGATTCTATGAAAAAAGAAATGAAAGAAATGAACAAAAATATTGAAGCAAATAACAAAAATACTGAAGCAATAAATTTAAATATGGAAACAATGAAAAAAGACATGAACAAGAATATGGATTCTATAAAAAAAGAAATAAAAGAAGAAGTCAAAAATGAGATAAAGAAGCAAATGGAAATGTATAGAGAAACATTAGAAGAAACAAAGACAGAAATAATAACTGAAATGATAATGAGAAAAACAGAATTAGAGGAATTACTTACAAGAAGTAAAAATTAAAACAATTATTAACAAGGAATGCAAAGATGAAATAAAAGAAATTAATGCTAATACAAATATAAAATTAAATGACTTAGAGATAATTATAAAACAAGAGAATGTGGAAAAGAAAAATGTAATAGAAGAAATGCAAACTACAATAAAGAAGATATATGAGATGAAAGAAAAAGTAGAAGAAATAAATGTAGTACAAGAAAAAGAATGTGAAATGTTATTGGAAGAAATGGAAAGAAGAAAAATAAATAAAAATCAAAATAATATGAAAATAAGTAAAAGTGAACATGAAATTAATGGAAATATTAATAAGATTCATCTAAAAATTTTCATAAGAATTGTGAAAAATAAGTTAAAATGGTGTGAAGATCATGAATAATTAAGAAAATACCTGCGTGAGATGTTAGATGGGCAGGCATTGATATGTTTTGCCAGTAAAGATGAAATATTTGTGTTTGAAAAATTTAAGAAGATGTTTTTGAGTTATTTCTGGGGGAATTTTGTTCAATCTAAATTTAGGAAAAAGTTATATACAGGGTAATATCAAGAAAGGGGAAAACAATTTAAATTAATAAAAAGTTTGTATTAAGGGAAATATCAAGGAAGGGGAAAGCAATTTAAATTCATAAAAAGTTTGTATCAAGGGAACTATCAGGAAAGGGGAAAGAAATTTAAATTTATTAAAAGTTTGTATCGTGGGAAATATCAGGAAAGGGGAAAGAAATTTAAATTTATTAAAAGTTTGTATCGTGGGAAATATCAGGAAAGGGCGAAGGTATTTAAATTTAGAAAGAAGTTATATATAGGGAAATATCAGGAAAGGGGTAAAGTCACATAATTTAAAAAAAAAAAATTTATATATAGGAAAATATTAGGAGGAGGAGTCTATAAAAAAAAATTATATGTATAGGTAAATTTCAAAAGAGGAGGAACAAATTTAATACTATAAAAAAATTATATTTTGATAAAAGTTAAGAAGGGGAAATAAAAAAAAATAAAAGAAGAAATTAAAATTAGATATAGTGATGGGAATTGATATGGTAGAGGTAGTGTATTTTATAGTAAAATTGAAATATTCTAAATTAAAAGCTTGACAACTGATGGTGAAGAAAAATTTCCTACTGAAAGGAAATTTGATTTGGCAAGGTGAAGTGATTCACCAAATCAAATCAAATTTGGGGGAAATTGATATGGATTTTTCTTCGTGGTGCATGTTCTTTCAATGAAATGTTGGAACGTGGTCATGATTTTTAAGTCGGTTGTCTTGATTAAGTATTTTTTTTATATTGTATTTGTTTTTGTTGAGTTTAGAGATTGTTTGATGGATGGGGATTATTATTATTGATTAGATTGTCATTGAATTTGTAAGAGGGTTGTCATTAATAAAAAAAAAGTCAGATGAAATAAAATTGTAAAAAATTAAATATTGAAATTTAAATTAAAATAAGAAGAGTTTATAAATGATAAATAAATAAATAAAAAGGTAATTGGAATTAGATAAGAGGATACAGAGAGGTCAGAGTTGGAAAATTGTAAAAGAAGAAGGTATAGAGAAAGAGTTGAGCAGCAGAAAGGTATTAAATAGATGGAAAGGCAGCAGCAAGAAGGAGTTGGAAAGTAGTTGGAAGAGGAAGATATAGAGAAAGAGTGGAAAAACGGAGGAAGAAAGATTTAGAAAGATTTAGAAAGAATTATTTTTTTATATTTATAATTTTGTACTTTATTTTTAGGACAATCAATTTAAAAATTTTGGAATCCACGACCGATAATTGTATTGAAAGTGGGTGTTCCGAAAGGAGGATCCATATCAATATATATATATTTATATATATATATATATATATATATATATATATATATGTTTGTCCAAGAACAATAGAAGGCAATAGGACAGACCTTGAACCAATCACCTAGAGAGAACACATCATTTATCAATATACATTCTAAAGGCACCTCTGTACAATCTAGCTTATTGGTTCTATCCTTAACTATATAGAACTAGGGTAAATGTAAGTTCAGGTTTACTGATTATAGTTTAATGACACAAATGTTGTCTCACCTAGGGCACCTGGATAACCATTAGCTTTCACTTCCTTTATTATTACAGTCTGAGTTGAAATCATCGTTAAAAAACTAATTTACCCACGACTCATAAGTAAATTGCGTATTTTTTAACCTATAACTCTGTCAGTAAGTGTCAAATTATTGAGGAGTTGTGTTATAGTTTCATTTACTAAACTAGTGGAGTAAGTAAATAGAAACCTGTATTATTATGTTGGTTACCTACAGTTTTCATTAAATTAAACTAGCATTTGACATTTCTCAGACAGAAGTGTGCGAAATCGAATACTTTGACAACTTATGCCAAAATTTAAATTTTATATTTGTTATTTTTAGTTTTATACAAAACCATTTGGTAAGTCGTGGGTAAAGCATAGTACTTCACTCGAGGAACAAATTGCATATTTAGCTCGTTTCTTTAGCCCCTTCGCTCGCAAGCTCGCTCATGGGCCAAACACACTCGCTGTAATATGCAATTTACTCCACTCGTAAAGTAATATACTATTATTAATCAACTGTGAATGGTAGCTTTTGTCATATAATAAGTAAGCGAGTTGTACCAAATTCTTATTTAATAAAGAGTAATGGTAAATTCTTACAAATTTATTTTTAAGTCCTTTTACTAAATTTAGTTGCTGCTTGAAGTCATAGTACGAATAAAAGTTTAAATATCTCCAAGACGAAATAGGTTTCTGATACCAATTCAGAATTGTGTTTGGATCCTGATTTCTGATTACTGGAGTATATAAAAAAGATACTCGTCTCAGTTCATCTTCTGTCTCTATGGTATTACAATAAGAGAAGATTTGACAAAACAACGTTCCCAATTACTTCAAACTCTAGCTTCAAAATATTTATATAACAATGTTTGGTCGTCCGATGGCAAAATTTTGTATAAAGAAGGAAACAACATAAGGATTGCTAGTGATACTACGAAACTGAACAAAAGTTTATAGATATTTTACAATTTTTATGCAATAGCACACTTAAGTATTCTTGGTTTTGCTTGAATTGCGATAGTTTGCTTTAGGCTTAGAACAGTTAAATTTGTTTTTTCTTTTTTTTAACTTCCCGCTAAAAAAAAAAGTTATTGGTTTCACCCCGTTTTTCGAAAATCGAGTTTTCATCGGATCTCAACGTTTTGAGGTCTTAGGAACCTCCCCTGACTATTTTTACGAGGGTGTCTGTATGTACGTGTGGATGTGTGTGTGGATGTATGTAAACCTCTTATAACTTTTGAACGGCTTGACCGATCGGAATGAAATAAAAAGAGTTCCATCTAACTTAGATTCCCTGTAAGTTTGAACCAATTCGAGCCAGTAGATTTCGAGAAATTTCAAAATAACCGAAAAAAACAATTGGTAAAAATAATGTTTTTTGGGCATATCTTTTTGGCTATTGCATCGATCAATTTCATAACCTAATCAGCTCTCAAGCTTAAAAAGCCACGTCGAATGCCGTTTTGCAAATTAAAATCGGTTGATTCGTTCGTGAGATATCGTTGTCGAAAAATTTCAAAAAAGTGTTTTTTTTTCATTAACTTAGAGATTTTTTGACTAACCGATTTTGCACTCCCGGTAACGTTTTTAGGTCTCAAAAATCTGCGTCGAATGCCATCTTGAACATCAAAATCGTAACGCGTTAAAAAGTTATGGCTTTTTAAACATTTCAAAAAAAGTCAAAAACGTCAAAATACGTCACGTTACTATAGCTTTGCGGTTAAAACTAGCGGGAAGTTGCAAGGATGGCCTTTAAGGTCAACCTCTTTTCAAATTTTTTTTAACGTAACTTGTTTTTTTTTTGTATTGTCGCGTTCTTCTCCATTTTTTTTTTTAATGTATGGCTCTTAATGTTCACTTATATTTTCTTTGAAAATTAACATATCATATGTCATTGCATTTTTTTTATGCTTGCTTCTTGACGTGTATTTTGAAATTTAGTTGATTTATGTTGTTGTTGAAATATTTTTTTTTCCTCTTAAATTAATCATATTTTATTATAACTGCTTGCTATATGATTTCTGAAATTTTCTAGTTAATCGTGACTGCTTTTTATTATTTTTTTAATTTTAATTTTGTTTTTGTTTTACAAAGTGCATATGACTAATTTTAAGTTTGCACATTTAAATATAAGGTCCCTCATTTGTAATTTTGGTCGTCTTGTTGATGCTATTGAAGGTAAGGATTATGATCTTGTTGCTGTGAACGAGACCTGGCTTACGGATGATATTTCTTCGGACTCCGTTCGTATTTCTGGGTACAACCTCCAGCGTCGTGATCGGGGGGGGGGGGGGTAGAGGGGGTGGAGTGGCTATTTACATCAAAGAGACTCTATCGTATGCTCGATTGGAGACTGATGATGGAGTTGAGCAGCTTTGGGTGAGATTGACTTATCGAGGGATGGTGGTCACCATTGGAACGGTTTACAGACCACCTGCATTGAACATTGATGTTTTTCTGAACACCTTTGAAGAGACAATGTCCACTTGTTTTATGAAGAGTGATTATTTGTTTTGTCTTGGGGACCTCAACATTGACCTTCTGGGTCGTGACGCCGAGTGCCAGCGGTTGCTTGCTTTGTTGAAAGGCTTTGGTTTGCATCAGTTGGTTTCTGAGCCTACCAGGATTACACATTTTTCGGCTACGCTGCTAGATTTGATTATTGTTAATTGTCGTAATATTGTTGTTGAGACTGATGTCACTGGCATGCACGGTACTCCAGATCACGATCTAGTTTATTGCTCGGTTAACTTGCCCCTTTCAATTGCTCGTCCTAAATATAAGACCTATAGAGACTTTTCACACTTTAATTATGACAGGTTTTCAGCTGATTTGATGTCCTTGCCTTGGCGCATAATCTATGAAATTACAGACGTTAATGAAAAGGTTGCATTTTTCAATAATAATATAGTTACTCTTCTAAACATTCATGCTCCGTTTAGGACGGTTCGTATAACAAAAAAGCCAGCACCTTGGTTGACGGACAATTTAAGGTTCATGATGTCCTTGCGTGATTCTGCATTACATCTTTTTAAAACTACTAAACAGGCAAATCATTGGACCTACTACAAGACCCTAAGAAATGCAACGACTGAGACCTGCAGTCGTGAGAAAAGAGCTTATTACTCAGATAGGTTGAAGGGTCGCCATGGTCGGGACCTTTGGAGGGAGCTTTCCGGCATGGGTGTGGGTGCTAGGGGGAGTGATCGTTTGCCGGACAGCTTATCACATGTGGAAGAAATAAATAATTACTTTTTTTCTAGTATACCCGATTTGCCACCGGATGAAGAATTGATTACTTTTTTTAATAATCATAAATCTATAGATAATTCTCTTGTTTTTAAGCCTGTAGATGAGTTGGAAGTTTTAAATATCGTGGCATGCATGAAGTCTAAGGCTGTTGAATTCGATGGAATAAATATATCTTCCTTAAAACTGTGTTTGCCCTTTTTGTTGCCACATTTAACACACGTAATTAACTCTGCTCTTCAATCGTGTTGTTTCCCCGATTTGTTTAAGGTTGCACTCGTGACGCCTTTACCCAAAAAATCAAATCCGCAATTTTTTTCAGACCTAAGACCTATAAGTATATTGCCTACTGTTTCTAAAATACTGGAGAGGGTAGTGGGTTGCAGAGTCAGGAACTTTATTGACGCAAATAACATCTTGCCCAAAATCCAGTCAGGTTTTCGTCCAGGTTTTGGCTGTTCTACTGCACTTTTAAAAATAACAGACGACATAATCTCCGCGAGTGACCGTGGCCAAGTAACGATTTTGACCTTGTTGGACTTTTCAAAGGCATTTGATAATATAAATCATCGACTTCTTCTATCAATTCTATCAAATCAAGGCATGTCTGACAGTGTAGTTAAGTTTTTTTCTAGTTATCTTTCTGCCAGGTATCAAGCGGTCAGAATGGGTGGTGAGATATCTACATTTCAATTGGTAAGTTCTGGGATTCCTCAGGGTTCCGTGCTGGGACCACTTCTCTTTGCTTTATATACAGCAAACTTTCCGTCAGTGGTTCGGTCGTGCAATGTTCATCTTTATGCGGACGATACCCAACTGTATAAGTCATTTCCCCCATTCGATGTTATTTTCGCTTGTGTTCAAATGAATAATGATCTGTCTAAGCTTAGCGAATTGTCCTTGAAATTTTCTCTTCAATTAAATCCTCTCAAGTCCAAAGTTATGGTATTCGGTAGAAAAAATGATTGACAACGGGTTCTGTCTGAGGTCGTTATCAAGGTTAATGGTGCACCACTGCCAATTTGTGACACAGTAAAAAATCTTGGTTTAGTTATTGATCATTCTCTTCGATTTACTGATCACGTTTCTTCATCTATCCGCAGAGCTTTTTCACAGCTGCGTGTTCTTTATCGTCAGAAACAATTTCTTACAAGGGATCTGCGAATTATGCTTTGTAATAGTTTGGTTTTGTCTGTCTTCAATTACTGCGATGCAGTATACGGTCCTTGCTTGAATTCGATTGATACTGGGAGGGTTGAACGGGTTCAGAAATCTTGTCTTCGATTTATTTTTGGTATGCGCAGGCGCGACAGAATATCTTTTAGCCTTTTGAGGTGGGTTGGCTTAACATGCGCAATCGTCGTTTGCTGCATTCTTCATGCCTTTTCCATTCTGTCATTCTTAATAAATCACCTCACCGTCCCTCGGCATTCCACTGAGTTTTTCAGACGGTCTTTCGGGCTCAACATTGCGATGGTTTACAATGCCTTGCCTGATGATATCAAGCGGGTCTCGGTACGGGACTTCAAGAGGGTGGTTAGACGGTGGATTTTGCTGCGGCAGCTGTGAATATTCTAATTTTCGTATTCATGTACATGTCAATTCTTTCATCCTTTTTTATGTCATATAATATGTTAAGAACTATTATTTTATCTACTCTACCTCATATTATGTATCAATTTTTAGTTCGTGAAAACTGTCATTATAGACAGCAGTGCGTGAAGGATTGAAAGTGTGCGTGAAGTAACAATGTATTTTAAATGGGATTTACTTTTTCGCACTGTTTTTGACACACCTTCATATAATCAAATATCCTTAGCATTCGCTTTGTCATGGTGTTGCTATGAGAGCATTAAATTTCAACAAAAGTTATCCTGACAGTGCTGTAGTTTAAATTTTTAAATTTGATTTTGTAATTATTTTTTATTTGTTTATCGTAGATAAAATATTGTATGAAACTGTGCGTGAAGTGCTTTTTGCGCACTTACGCGATATATAGCACTCGCTTCGCTCGTGCTCTAAACATCGCGTGCGTGCGCAAAAAGCATACTTCACGAACTGTTTCATAAATAACTATTGTTGTTGTTTATATTTTTTTTTTGAGCCTCCAATCTTGTTTCTGTGGAGAAATGTGGAGAAGACGCGTATAAGGGACAATTTTTATTATGGATTTTAGAATTTAAATTTTTTTTCACTCAATTAAATTAATAAATTTAATTTTGGTTGTTTAGAAATAAGTATTTATTATATGGTTAAATGTAAGAGCAGGTAACTGGTCTGCCAGTTAACCTGAATTTCGCCATTTTTGTAGCACAGTTTTTTGGTACAGTATTGTAAGCTTAATAAAGACATTTTGATTTGATTTGATTTGATTTGATTTGATTTGATTTGATTTGATTTGATTTGGTAAATGATAGAAATTAAAAATGTTTGGAACTTCCTCAGTGTTTCATTCTGGGATTGAGCAAATTATGTTACCAACATATTGCAGAATAAATGGAAAGGTCCAGCTATATTTGGGTAAAACTGTTCTTAGTAGATGGTTCATTGTAATGTCTGCTAGGATTGGGCTGATATTTTATCCCATTGGCGTTCGTTCCCGATTTCGGTTTATAATAAATATTTTGTATGAAAAAATTAAAAAAGATGAAACAAATAACATTAACCACTACTTTTCTGGGTACTTCAGTATTAGATATTATTATATCCCAGTGTTCTTCTATTATTTCTATTACTAATCTATTAGTATAAAGAGCGACTTTAAGTCATAGTCCCTACTCTATTATATTTTCATAATGGTAGCATAACCGCTTAAGCGACTTGGTAAATTTCGATATTTTCAATAGGTGGTATATAGGTACATATATAAGACCTTCTGTTCGCTTCATTAAGATTTTTAAGAAATTGCCATAACTTATCATAATGTATTAAACTAAAACAATTTAGTCATTTTTCATTGATTTCTATTCAGTAATATGTCCATCTAGTTTGTTGGCAAATTGAAAAATAATTTTTTCACAGACATTTCTAATTTTCTACAATTTTGTTTGGCGGATATTTAACAAAAAATAACACGAATTCAGAATGATTATCTTTATTAAAAATTTCCATGTTACTACTTCAAACGCTAATTTCATTCAAAACAACGGTTCTGTACACGTTATTGTACGAAAATAAAATTAGGTCTTGCTTTTAATAGTACGGATATTAAATTTTGTTTGAAAAATTATAGTGGGACTAACAAGTTCCTGTCGCATCTTATTCACAATTTAATTAAAATTGTTGGTTTTTAATTACAAAAAATTTTAATTAGTTTTAAAGTTGAGCTTTTCTTCGAGAATGCTTAAATAGTCTCTAATGAGTCAATGTAAGACATAAAATAATTATCATAATAAATGTAATTACGTACTTTTAATGATAGTAATGTTGAACGGATCTTAAGTTTTATTTCAATACTAGCTGACCCAGCGAACTTTGTAGGTATCGCATAACACTGATGTTTTTAACCATTTTTTTTTTAATTTTACGATTTTGTTTTTAAGTTTTGTCATTTTTTTTTCGTTAGTTACCAGTTTTAATTATTTATTTATAGTACTTTCTAATTTATCAATTAGATATATGATATATTAACTGCACTACCTTACGATGAGGTCATAGTAATTAGTTAATTAAGTTTTGGTCATTTAAATATATGAGATATCAACTTCGCCACCTTGCGGTGGCGTCATAGTACTTAGTTACGTAAGAATTGGTGGTGTAAATTTATAAGATCTTAACTTCGTCATGATACTTAATTTTGTAAGAATTGCTAGTTTAAATATAAAAAATATTAACTGAGCCACTTTGCGGTGGTGTCATAGTATTTGGTTTGGTGAGTATTGCTTACTTAAATATATGAGGTGTTAAATGCGCCACCAAACGGTGGGACCATGGTACTTAGTTTGCTCATTTAAATATATGCCTTACGGTGGTGTCATGATACTTTACAAAGTAGGAATTGCAGGTTTAAATGTGTGATATATTAACTGCGCCGCCTTACGGTGGCGTCATGATACTTACTTAAGTAAGTATTGTTCGTTTATACGGTAGCGTTATTGTACTTGATTAAGTATTGCTTTAATTCTTTGTAATTTTTTTGTTTTTTTCTTATTTGACTATTTTTTATTTTACTTTAGTTTCCTCTTTTTGTATTTATTTAGAAATTGAAAAACAACTTTTCTTTAATCAAGTAACTTTTTTTCTTTAAAGTTTTTGTGTAAATTTAATAGGTACTTTTCGAATTATTTGCTATTATAAAAATGGTCATTTTTCATCAGGAAATCCTATTAATTTCCTAAAAACCAATATATTAGTGTCTGAAAAACCTATGTAAACCCAATAACGACTGAGTTATTGCTCTCTGAAGGATGGTTATGTTCGAAGGAACCCTAAATTGAAAACCTTAATAGGGACCGAGCATCTAGACCGTCACGCCCCTCTGGTGATAGAAATTGTAAACTTATGGGCAAAAATATTAAGCAATAGTAGGTGATAACTTATTTATTTACCTTTTATTAAAATAAATTTTGAAATTATTCACGATGTCTTTATCAATAAAATCATGTTGTATAAAAGGCTGTACAGAATAGTCTCGCAGAGAGCGGTATATAAATTTACCTGTGAAATTTTATCCTTTTCTGTTAACTACCATTGGTGTCTCGTGGAAAGACATTTTGACCACGAATATTATCATTAATTATTAGTTGAAATCCGTATTTAGTTATTTTTTCCATTATTTATTAATTATGACGTTTGTTATTAATAAATTTTTGCCCATTTAATTCCTAATTTCCGCACTAGGGCGCGCGGCCTTCAGTCAAAGTGCTGCCTCTACAGTTGGAGCTCGGTCCCTATAAGCTAGTTGCTGTTCAAAGTTATTTCTATCTCGTGTTTATAAAGTCCGCTGTTGTTGACGTTCGCAAGTTGGATTCCGTCCCGTTGATGTTCGGTGTCGTTCGAAGACTACCAAGTTCGGCAATGGGCCAATCAAATCTCGTTATTTTAAAAATTGACAACTGTCAACTATTTTACGTTAGTAGGAATAGTATCGGTAATATTTGTTACTTGGTTTGGTCCGTTATTCGTTTTTTTTTTAATTTATACTCTGTTTTACATTATTACCATTGTTTTTTATGGTTTCATCGTGGGTATAGTGCTTTAGTTCAAAGTGATAGTTATAGTTTACTGTTGTAGTCCTAGTTTGTAACATTGAATTGAATTTTATTTGAAAAAAGGAGGAAGGAATTCCAATAGTGAACATAAATGTAAAATAATGACTAAATAATTTTTCATTGCCATTTAGTTTCATACTATTATTTTTTAGATAACATTTTAGTATTTCTTAAAGTAATTTAGATCCATGAATATTTATTCATCCTAAAAAATAAAAAATACAAAAATCAGGCACTCAAAGAAAAAGCGTGACAAGAGATAGCAAAAATAATTAATATGTCCCTGAAGATTGTAAGAGGCAGAGGAAGAATTCACGAGATCGATATACAAGGGAGAAGCGTAATCTCGCAAGTGTATCAGAAGCACCCGAGTCAAACTGGCCTTATTTTACGGAAATGCAATTTTATGCCAATTGTTGAAAAAGCGTGGCAAGAGATAGAAACAATAATTAATAAGCCCCCGAAGATTGTAAGAGGCAGAGTAGGAATTTAAGAGATCGATGATCAAGAGAGAAGCGTAACCTCGCAAGTGTATCAGAAGCTACCGAGTCAAACTGGCCTTATTTTACAGAAATGCATTTTTATGCCAAATATTGCATACCCGGAAACACGATTTCAAATATAAGGCCAGAGTCAGCAGCCAGTTCGAGTTCGTCGACGGTCCATCCGAAACTATTGCGCAGGACACTAATGATTTAGTCGGAAGTAGAAGAATTTGAAAGAGCACCATTTTATCTCCTGACACAGAAATAATTGATATATTTGTGGCTTTTTTTTCAAACAGATATTTGTTACTTTGTGCTCTTTATTCATTAATAAGCATTTTGCTGAACATAATTTTGTATCTATCTATTATTTGTATACAGGGTCAACGAAACATCTGAAGAGGAGAAAAAAACACCAAAACGTAGAAAAAAAAGTTATGTGAAGAAAGTCATTAAAGACATTTGCTACCTGCTGCCAGTGATACTAACAGATCCTTTGCTGATTTTTTATATAGTAGACTATGTGAAATGACAGCAAAGGAGGAAAAAGAAAAGAGAAAAAATTTTTAATACAATCGAAAAGCAAATGTATTATTTGAAATAAAAACTTAAAAATGAAGAGTTTTATTACCTTTGTTCGCGGAAGCGATTCTGTACCGGTTTGGTACCAATACCAAATTAATTATCGGTATTTAACTGCGCATGTTTGATACAAAACTTATCAAACTGACTATGACTAAACCTCCGCGAACAATTTTATGATTCCGTGACTCTTCTGCAATGAGTATTTGGTTAACTCATAATTAAAAATACAGATGTAAAAAAAAGAAGGGGCTGTAAAAATCCACAAAACTTATATCTTAGAGATTATACACTATATGGTATATAAATTGTCCTTGGTACGGCTATAAATACAAGAAAGTTATGGAAAATGGTAAGTTTTATATAAAGTTATGTTATACGTGCAAATAATTAATGAATTAATGAATAATTTTAGAACTAGCAGAATTTATTTCAATACACACCACAAATGAGGCTGAAAATACTGAAGAATTTAGGTGGACTCATGCAGAGACCCTTCTATTCTTAGAGTACTACGAAAAAAAAAAGAAAAGATGTGGGAACTCTAAAGTTAAAAAACTTGAAAAGAATGTACGAGGAAATCGCAAAAGAAATGCGACGATTACTACAAAAAAATGTTACCGCCAGTCATTGCGAAAATCGCTGGAGAGTTCTCGAAAGGAACTATAAAAAATATTTTGCAAATTGCAAACAAACTGGGGCACCTCGAATATGCTGAGAGACTTCACGAAATATTGGGGAATAAAAGAAATATTGAACCCGCCATTTTGTTGTCATCTAGTACAGATGAACAAGTTCCGGGATCATCAGCCCAAGAAAATAGATCCGATTTGCCAGAAGATGAAAAGCCCGAACCATCAAAAGAAAAACGAATAATAAAAAAAAGAAAGTATGATAATAAAATCACCAAATTTCAAATTCTGAAAGAAACCAGAAAAGATAGACAAAATTATTATGCCCTAAGATTGGCACAAGAAGATAAAAAAATTGAACAAAAAATAAAAAAAAATAAGTTATTAGAACAACAAATTGGTGTTCTTCAAGATATAGGGAATTGTTTAAAACCACTTTTTCATCAAGAATAAGGTGGAGTGTATATAGGCTAAATTGTTTTTTATGTTAGCAGTATTTTATGTCCCAGAAAGTTGGAATTATTGTTCATAAAAAGTTCTGTTATATATTGTTAAAAAAGTGTGGTTTAATTTAAAGACCTCCCAAGTAAAATCAGTCAAAAAATATATTTATTACATCACCAGAAACTTATAACAAAAATTTTAAAGAATTCATAACAATGTTTCTTTTTTCTACACCGTTTTGATTGTCTTCATTTTCAACAAATCTACCATCTAACCTCAAACACAAACATCAACAAAGACAAACCCATGACCACGGATTGTGCATGATCTGACTAATCGTCCAACCTTTCTTATGCGGATCGAGCTGATCAATTATATAGCAACTGAAAACTGACCGTTCAAATCGGTACCGCGAACGCTGGATTTTTCATCAGAACAATCAAAATCAGGGATTAGAGTTACCGCGAACACCTAAAAGAGCTTTGCGCATGTGAAATGGTTGCAGACTGGTACAGGATCGCTTTCGCGAACAAACCTATTATTAACGTAATTTAAATACATTTACAAGAAGAAGATGTAAATAATTATCTTCGGTTAATAATGGTATTTTGTCATTTTTTACTTCCATTCTTAGAAATAAAATAATTGGCTAAAGTTTCTCGATTTTGGTACAAACATCTTTTAGATATGCTGGCACCCAGTCTGCCGACAGAACGAAGACAAACTTGCTCTTCTCTCCAATTTCTATTTTCCTCATTAATGGAGTCGACATATTCTGGAGGTCAGTACATACTGTTATCTTTAGTAGACATGTCGGATTGACAATAATTGTGCAGTACAACAATAGTTTTCACTATATTGTCAACGTTTTCTACTTTGGCATTATTATAGTTTTCAAAATTCTCCACCTTGCTACCATGATGCAAAATGTATTTTCTATTACATGGTTGGCTCGCGATAGCCTATAATCGAAAATTCGTTTCGTCTAAGAGAGTTGTTTACCCGGAAATGACCTCGTGTATTCTCTCAGCAGAAAGGCCTTAGCAACAAAAAAATATGGTAGCTTATCCGAGTTTGGTAAATTACTTGGTGAATGTACATGCATCGAACTACTTTCGAGTTTTGTAACAAAATCGCATTTTCTAAACACTTCCATCACTTTGGGACCCATATACATCAATACCAACTAATGTGAAGCGATAAGCACTATCAGCTACAGCCAGAAGAATTATATTAAAATTTGTTTTTATAATTGAAGTAAAGAGACACACTTGTAGCTGGAACGTGAATATTTATGTGTTACTAATCTTTCTTCTGCACAAATCGTATCAGGCTTATACTGTTTGTGCAATTTAGGTTTTATGCAATTTAATAACTTTTCAAACAGAGCATCCCAGCTTTGCCGCATACAGACACAAATTTGCACCCAGTGCAGCTAAACGTTTACGTTCACTCATGTAATATTTGATGAGTTTATATTTGAATATTGTCTGTAACTTCTTTCTGGCATCAACTTTGAATATTTACTTTTTTTATTGGGGAACTTTTGCCATTAAAATCAAAATAATAAAATAATTAATCAATATTTTGAAAATGACCCTTGCTTATTTATCTTGATTGATATGTCAAAATTGTCAAAAGTCCTTTTTTAAAAACTGAAAATGACTAACAAAAATTAAAATAATTTTCCATTCTGAGCTTTCGACAACCGGATCGGTTGTCGTTTTCAAGGATAAAAACTTAAATGTACTTCTACTTGGTGGAATATTTTTATTGCAGACCTATATAATCAGTCGTGGATATCAAATACTATTTCTTAAAATATAACTCTAGATCAACAAAATAAAATAAAAATTTAAAATTTTGATTAAAATATATTATGGTTAACTTGAATCCATAGGCTTTTTTCTTTCAAACAATATGTTCAAAACTGATTTATAGTATAAAAGGATGAATTTTCTGCCACATATTTTCCTGGACCATAACACCCAAAGATAAACGAGAAAGACTTCCTTAGTCTTTCCGGTCTATGCAATCGAGTCGTGGTTGAAATGAGGTTGTAAACCTAAATGCGAGTTGCCATCAGCTATTTTATAGCCTTATAATTTTCATCGGTGGCACACTAATGACAATAAACAGAAAAATAACTTAATTTCATGTTGAATAATTTATAAACCAACTGATCAATAAACTGCAGAATTAACAAATTTACGTTAGGTGTTATATAATCGTGTGTTACTGCATTAAAATGGTTGGAATTATAATAAACGAAAATGTTTATGTAGCAAAATCCAAATAAAAGATTAATTTAAATGTTTTATTGATAAGAATATAAATATATAGTTTTTTCTTAAAATTAATTAATTAATAAATTGACATATTTAAATTTTTGTAAAGAATCAAGACGTTAATGATATTGTAACCTTTTTTTATGGGTGTTAATGATGTTAATTGCTCGTTAAAGGTTCCCTTATGCAAACGGCATTCAGTTGTTTTGTGGAAAGCTATGCGTAAAAAGTTTAAAAATAACATTAATAAAATGAAAAAATATATATATATAAAAATGCACTTATTTTTTTATCCAATTGATGGAAAAGGTAAGAAACCCAGAAAAATGTATAATTTAGTTAAAGTAACTATTATTAAGAAAATTGAAATCTGAAATTCCCCACATAGTGACCGAATGATAAAAATAATTAAGATGGTACTTACTATCCTAAAGTTATCCTTTGTGGATTAAAAAAAAATCACAAGCAAATTTAAGATACATCAGAATTTAGGTATCTTTTTTTTTAATGAAAAGTTCAAAGAAAATATTGATCTGAACGACACACACTAGTGGGATATGATAATATCTATTAAAATTTAAAGATTATTCAGTTGTTGAATAAATAAATAAAATAAAAAAATAAAAACGAGTGTGACAGTCAGTGGGACTGCCGGCAGAAGTTATACTTCTATGAATGCGCCCGGATTCATAAATTTGTATGCGAATGATTTAGTGAAATCATTATACCTGTATGATATTCGTGTTCAGCGACCTCAATAACCTCCTAGTACCGAGTGCACACTTAATTTGTATCGAATTTGCATAAAATTCCTGGAGACGAGGTCCGTCTTAAGCACCAGGTATTTCGGACACCATCGCCATTATCATATTCGTATTCAGCGACCCAAAAACCGCCGAGTTCCAAGTATGCACTGATTTTGTACAGAATGTACATTAAACCCCAAGAGAAGAGGTAAATACTCTTGGCACCAAGTGGCGCGGAGACTTTCGACATTATGTTATTCGTGTTCAGCGACCCCAAAAACCCCGAGTACATAAATTGAACCCATTTGGAATACTTACCGAGTTGTAATTTTTCTTTCTATTGTCTGTTCGGAATGCACTTTTCGACTATTCTTAAAAACTCTGTTTATGTAGCCAAAAACCTCAAAAACATAGTGCAGGATATAATGCAACCATGTGACGTTACTATGGACTACAATACAATACTCATTACTGAATATTATTATTATCAATAATATAAAATACTAAACTTTATATGTATACTAACGTGACAGAATTATAAAATAATCTGTCAAACACAATGTTATACGTCACTATGATATTCAAAACATTAGCTCAGACTGTTTTTTGTATATCTATCTCTTTTCAATGTACTGAATGTTTAAACGGTATTCAAAGGACTTAACATGTGATAAATATATCATCTTTCTTTTTACCGACCAATATACCTTATATGTGTTTCTGTCTCTCTCTTACTCACACCATTACATATGTAATGATTTTTCCAATTTAACCCCACACAAATCGAGTGCATGAATAGAAGTATAACTTCAAAAAATACATACAATATTCCTATTAAGTAAATTTTCAAGATACACTGTATCGTACACATTTAATAATAACAGCTTAGGATAAATATTGCTATCTATTTGTTTTCAAAAAGAAACTGAAAAGTAAAAATATAAATTTTTTTAATTAAAACTTTTTATTAAAAAACATTTAAAATTTCGTTTGTTTCACATTATAGCTTCTGCTATTGATTCAAGTTAATTGAACAGGTACCCACCGGCACTGCAACAAAATTATTTCCAGCAAGCACACTGGTAAAAACATTGTAGTTCTTAAAAATAAAACAAAATCCAAAATTTTCAAAGAAGTAATTGGTATTTTTTTCTTTTCTTAGGTTTACAACGAAAGTTGCATTTGCAGTGGTTGCATTTACTAAATGATCAGAAATAAATAGTAAGAAAATATAAAAACTTACAGTTAGCTTCCAAAGAGCTTTTTATATTCAAGAAAGAGGTAACAAAACTCCAGCACTCGTAGATAAAAGGTAAAGATCGCTAGTTAAAATTAACAAACATTTGAAGGAGGTAATTTTAACAATCAGGAAAATTACCACCACCACTAGGAGCACAAACTAGTGAAAAACCAGTAAATTAAAAAAAAAATACTATCGGTTTCTCGCTAGTCCAAAAATGCAGTCCCGGCTATTTAACAGGGAAATTATCACGTAGCTTACAGGGATGATCACACCCCGATAAATGATTCTGGTTGGTTAATCATAGAGTTGCACCCGAAAAGCACGTGATATGGTAAGATATGTCTTTTTGCAGGTAGGCTTAAGGGTACTGCGTAATTTTGAGAAATAATGGAAAATAAAAAAGAATATTTTCGAAAAAATTAATGTAATTTTTTTAAAAATGCTACAATATTAAAATGAGGTATTAGGATTAAGGGACATTTTAAAGTGACTGAAGAGATGTTAGAGGGAATTAATGCGTAACTGGAGAGATATTGAAGAAGTTTAAGCTACGTTAAGCACGGTAGCTAAATTAAACATGTTTTCTTTTTTCGAGAGACATTTGGGAGATTTAAAGGACATAAGAACTACTCATGAAACACTATTAAGATAATTTTGGGAGATTAAAAAAATGTTAGTGACGCTCTATAGATCCTATGGTAGAACACAAGCGTGATAGAGATAC
This sequence comes from Altica lythri, assembly GCA_964028335.1. Lineage (NCBI taxonomy): Eukaryota > Metazoa > Arthropoda > Insecta > Coleoptera > Chrysomelidae > Altica > Altica lythri. The sequence continues at coordinate 17,153,161 of OZ034805.1, forward strand.
TTGAGAAACATTAGGATCACTTAAATAACGTTAGAAAGACTTTTGAAAAGTAAAAAATTGTTATCAATATTTAAGAATAGCTAGGGAAATCTGCATATCGCTAAGAAGATTCAAGAAAAATAATAATTAATTTTAATAATAATTTCATTAAAGAATCATTCAATTTCAAATAATTTGTCGATACTGTTGCTATAGATAATAACTACTTATTATCATCTCATAAAAAAATATCCACTAACATCTCAAATAATTTGGTTTCAAATACAGGGTTTCTCATTATATTCTGACTGTTTTTAGGAGCTTATATCTTCGAAATGGTTCTAGTTAAAAAGATGCCGTTTTCACAGTTAGGTTTAAAATTACTGTAAGTTTTGTTGTGACTGATTTATATAAATGGCCTACTTCAGGTTGACACGCTAGAAAATTGACGTATTTTCAGAATACAGTACCTAGATGTAATTTTTTAAATGGAAGACCCTATATATTAAGCAATTTCATATGAGACGCATATTTTTACTTTATAACGATACCTTAAAGTTTAAAATCAGTGCACAGGAAGCGAAGTTAGATAACTTTAACTCGGATACTGTAATGATTCAGATGTAAAGTTGGAATTGTTAAAAACAAAAACTTTATTCGCTGGTAACTAAAAGTGAACAGTAAAAAACAAATAAGAACATGTTTTGTGACACTCTAAAACAAATGTTCGATGGGTCTTCCTTCTTGGTCTATACATTTGTGGAATCGAACCATTAAGTTGTCAAATGCTGCTGCCAGCATTTCAAGATGAATATTTTCCATTACCTGTATGTTATTTTTTAATTCCTAAATAGAAGCAGGCATCAGGTTGTAGACTCTATCTTTCACATATCCCCATATAAAAAAAATCTGGAACAGTCAGGTCTGGACAATTAGGATCGCATTCTAGTGGACCACTTCTACCAATCCAATTATTTCCAAATTGTTGGTTAATAGATTCTCTTGCTATGTTGGAATAATGGTCTGGAGCCCCGTCTTGTTGAAAGTAAACATTTTGGTTTAAAATACCATCTTGTTCTAACTGGGGATAGAAAAAGTTTTCCAACATATCGGTATAATTATTACCACAAACTGTATTTTCTGCAAAAAAGAAAGGCCCATATAGTTTTTCACGAGTCACTGCACACCAAACGTTAACTTTAAAAGTATCTCTTTCATGTTGATAAATGTCTTTTGGATTTTCTAATCCCCAAATTCTATAGTTATGTTTCTTAACTTGTAAATTTATATGGAACACAGCCTCATCAGATATGATAATTTTAGAATTTGAATACCTATGTTCTGTACAAATCTGTTAAAGTTTTACACATAAACACTCTTTTAGCATGGTCCCGATCGTTAATTTTTTGTAGAACTTAAATTTTGTAAGGTTTAAATTTGAGAACTTTTTAAAAATTCTAAACAATTTAGTTTTGTCCATTTCCGAATTTGATGCTATTTTTTAATTAAAAATTACCTAGAACCGTTTCGAAGATATAAGCTCTTAAAATTAATAAAAACTAGAGACAAATTAAAAAGGGATCCTTTAAACATAACTTTAGTAAATAAATATAAGAAATATAGGAATACCCTAAACAACCTAAAATTAGAAAAACTAAATATTCCTTCTTTAAAAACAAATTAACAGAAAATCAAAGTAATATAAAGAGAGTATGGGAAATCGTGCAAGAAGCGTCAAACATAAACAAAAGAAAAAATTCTAAATTAAGCTCTCTGGTTGGAGATAAACTTATAACTGATGTTAAAAAAATAGCAGATATATTCTTAAAACAATACTGTAACATTGGTAAAAAATTAAGTAAAAAAATAAAAAACAATCAATATAAATTTAATTATAAAAAAATAAACGCAATAGCACATTTCAATGAGATAACAATTGAACAACTTATTCTACAAATTAAATCTATAAAAAATAAGTCTCCCTGTGAGCCTGACAATATATCAGCTAAAATACTTAAAGAAAATGTAAATAACCCAGTTAAGCCCCTCCTTCATATTATAAATTTAGTAATTAGAATGGGAATTTACCATAAAAAACTAAAAAACTCTATAAAAATCCCGGTGTACAAATCTGGCGATAGACAAAATAAAGAAAATTATAGACCGATAGCAGTGACAGGCACCATGAATAAACTCCTGGAAAAATGTATAAAATTAAGATTAAACAATTTCCTGGAAGATAATGAAATTTTATCAGACTCACAGTTTGGTTTACGAAAAAATATTACTACTGAAGATGCTGTACAGAGTATGACTGAGCAGATAATTATAATTTTAATAAGGGTTACAAAACCAAAGGAGTGTTTATTGATTTGGCCAGGGCTTTTAACACTGTGGCATACCCAATTCTATTACAAATGCTCAAAAACATAGGAATACAAGATAACGAATATCAACTACTCAATTCATATATAACAGAATAAAACAACAAGTTAAAATAAACAATCATATGAGTGTTAAAGGAGATATGGAATTCGGTGTACCACAGGGAACAGTCCTTGGACCAATCTTATTTTCTATTTATATAAATAATTTAATTGCCAAATAATGACTGTTGGATTGGTTGCTATTGCGACGATACTGTATGCCTTATATAAGCCAGAACATGGGACCAAGCTTTTACTTTGGCCGAAAAGTACATGTCAATTATAAAATTTTGGTTGGACCAAAATGTATTAAAGTTAAATGGTACCAAAACACATTTTATAAAATTTCAAATCAGCTATCATAACAAAATAGAAAAACACACTCTAAAAATACATAACTATGACTTTTTAAAATGGTAACTGTAACACAACCATAGAATCTACAAAAAATATAAAATATTTGGGGTTATATATAGACAATAACTTAAAATATAATGTACATGCTGAATATGTAACTACAGAATTGAGGAAAACTACATATTTATAAGTTTTACCAACTACCTAAGGGAGTTTTCAGAATAAATACAAGAATCAAACTAAACATAATATTGTTACTAGAGCTATAACAAATCAAACAATAAATATCATAAGAATGGAATTTGCTTGCTGTCGGACCAAAGCTATACAATCTAGTACCTAGAGAAATTAAAGAAATAAATACAAAAAAGGCTTTTATTATTAAAATAATCGAATAGTTAAAAAATAATATAGAACAAACAAAAAACCACTTTCTGATTTTTTAAAGTGAATGACATTTAACCATGGTGAGAGACTCCACTTTTGCCAAATTTATTAAAAAAAGAAATTAAATAAAAATACTAACAACATTCTAGTAGTGCTTCTTCTCTTTTTGTTGTTTTGTGTCGTTTTTATATTATATTTTATATTTTCTCCTTAATAGTTGAAGTATGACTATATGTATCGTAATATTTTTTAATAATTTCTCTGGCTATGTCATGAAATGTACAATTACAAACACCCAGTGCCGAGCCGACCCCTACCAGCGCCGTCGGGCAAAACTTACGAAGCGCCTTTCTTAAAATTTGTTTAATTTTTATAGACATTTAATTACAGTCATAAATACAAAATTTCTGATTTTTCTAAATCAGGATGTCATACAACTACTTTAAAAAATAAAACAAAAATTAACGATTGACTTAAATTTGTGCACTTTTTATAATTATTAAAATGAGCAGTATTTTTTTCGTGTTTACTGCATGATTCCGCCAATTGTTTCCAATCGTTTGTTCCGTTGCAAAATGGAGATTTGTTTTTTCAATCGAATAATTTGCAGCATAAACAAAAAAAACGCATTTTTTGATTAAGAATAAAACAACCACTCTCTATGAAACTTTTCACCATTTCTTAAATGTCTTTCATGATAACAATCCGAAAATTTTCGTCCCGAAGAATCACGCGGAAAATTATAATTTTTTACTTGCATAATCGGGGTTTCTATTAAATATTCGACCATGTTTGAAGTCAAAACTTCTGGCCAAAGTCCTGGGTCACCTTTGGGAAAAGCTGGTGCTGGTGTTGATCTTTCTTTTGGTGGCGGCGGTACATCAAGCGCAGGTCCAGGCAATTCTTTAGCTTTAGGCGCATCATCTTAAAATACAAACACACAAATGAGTAAATATCGCCCACTACAGGTACCAAATGCATTGATATATTTATTTAAAATTTAAATAAAATGCTGAATTTTTTATAGCTTTTAAATATATATGTATATCTTTAAAAAAAGCACATACCACTGGACACATTTTTTAATTCCTCACTTTCGTAAATCTCTTCCTCGACACCTAGCGATTGTTTTGATGTGGACGGTGCCGAAGACACAAAATATTGCTGTATTTTTGCATGTGGCATTCTTATCACGTTCTTCTTCTCGTTTGCGTTTTTTTTATTAAATTCTGGTAGCCAGACAATTTCTTTTTTATCACTCATTACAATATTCACAATTATTAAGTATCGCGAAAACACAAATACTAAAACAACTTTCGTACTGCACCATGCACTCACTTTCGATAACTGAGAATTCTTTTTGGTCATCTGTTTGCTAAACTCCAAAATTTGTTTTGCATTTTGTCAGTATTTATAAAATGTATCACCTCGGCGCCGTCGGGCGCCGCCCGACTTGCCCATATGGACGGCTCGGCACTGCAAACACCTCGACAAGCCACTACGTGGCTTAGAGGCTCTGTGTTGTTCTATGTTAAATTTGTACAAAACTCTATGACTGTGATTATACGTTAATAAATAAATTAAAAATTTGTCGATGACTGTTTAACAGTAATGCCAAAAAATAAAATCAAGGATATATCAAATGCATTCAATAGCTTCCACCCCAAGGAATAATTTATAATAAAAATTGAAAAGAACAACCATATACATTTCCTTGATATATTAAAACATAGTAAATATTAAAAATTAAAAACTAAATAGTATGCCAAAAATACATGGTCTGGCCGTTATCTTAACATCAACAAATTAGCGTCATAATAGATCTTACCGATCGTGCCATTGCTTTAACCTCAGCAGAATATCGACCAGAAACCTTACCAAAAGTAAGGCAAGCAGTAATAAACAACCACTATCCGAACAACACTATTTCTAGAGCTATAAATCAAAGGACATATTATATTTTTTATAATAAAAGAAAAAGAAAACCAATATATTACTATGTCGTTTACTGAAAGTCTTTTACAACAAATATGCGTAACATAATTGTTTGTCATAGTCATAAAGTTAATATACCAAAAAAAAACTCTAATATACTTCATTCCATGCCTAAATTGTCGGCATGACAACACAGTATGTAACTACATAGTAATTATTTGGTATATATGTTACGGTCAATGACGATAATTGGGCATTCACGTTAATAGCCAGCCATTGAAGTGAATGCCCATTTCTGCAGGCCAATAATGTTAAAGACCGGGCATTCTCGTAACAGCCCGTTGTTAACGGCCAATGTTGTTAATATTTCTCATATTAACATCTTTGGCCGGTCAATAACGAGAATGACCAAAAACTGCTGGTCAATGTTATCATCAATCAAAGGAATGATTATTGAAACTAGGCAATATGATATTTTTGATTTTATTCGACAAAAAAAATATAATAACAAACGGTAAAAACACGACTTATCAGTCATCATTTTTGTTTTGGCATTAAAGTGACCCATGGCACTTTGAATTACAAAGTTTCTTGCTTACGCGACATGCGCATTTATTATTTTTGCATCCTCCCTTGCAGTGGCAACGCTTGTAACCCTGGCCTCCGAAAATACTATTTGCGGCTGCAACTTCTCTAAGGGTTATTTCTTTGTTTTTTGCGAAATCGCTGAGATTCTCGAGTAAAATAAGCTTTTCAACGCAGGGATTAAACTCGGATCTGGTGAACCTATGCTTTAAAACACCATGAGTTGTACCTAAAATCTTAACATTACTTTCTAATTTAAATTTTAATCGCATTTTTACCAAGCTTATAAAGACCATCTTCCACACTACTAACAACAGCTAGAACATTGCGGGGAGAACCACGAGCTCTGTCTACGTCCGGTATAGGTACACGAACCGTAGTTCCAACATGAACCTCAGAGAATTTTTGGTTAGATATTTTCAGCATTTTGGTGGCTTGTTTTTCCAAAGATTCTCTGGATCTTTTACGCTCATCGACAATGTTATCTTGTCGCTCACAATTGATGCATTTTTCTTCATTATTAACTTCTTCTCCAAGTGGTAATACTGTGAAACACTGGTCGCAAATAATCATTTTTTCAATATCTACGGATATACTTTCAAGTTCTAATTCATGGTTCTCTGAAACTATATTCTTTTCTTCATTTTCTATGTGTGTACGCTCATTGTCGTTAGATTGTCCTTCCATTTCTCTTAGAATGCTTTCAAAATCTTCTTCAGTAACTAAGTGAGCGATTTCATCTTGTGGAATGTCAGCTGAGGCAAGTCCTACTCTAGCCGAACATCCGAACATTGCCTCATATGAAGATCTTTCAATTCCTTGTAAAAAATTATATCTTAAATGATTTTCAAAATTACACGACATTGCATAAGGTAAACACTTACCTGAATGTAGTGCGCGGTTTTTCTTAAACTGGATAAATTTGATTCCTGCAGGCCAGTCCTTGGTTTTATTTTCATCCATCCATGCCCCTAACATTTCCTCAATATCTCTATTGGCACGCTCAACCGACCCTTGACTGTGGCTGTGCCTAGGCTTTCCGTGAACAATTTTTACTTCTGGCCACATCGTATGCAATTCCACTAGAACCGAGTTCGCAAACTCTCGACCATTGTCAGAATGCAGAATTAGAGGTGCTCCAAAAGTAGTATAAATCTCTAATAAATGAAAGGCGACTTCTTCCGCCCTTTTGGATTTTAAATCTTTTAGCAACACAAATTTCGTTAAGTGGTCTTGATATACCATAATGAAACGATAGTCGTTGTAACTTTGAGACTGCATGTCTATCAAATCAATTTGAGCACGTGAATTAAAATGAGAATGTAAAATGGGTTTTGAAACTAGTCCTTTCTTTGGCGTGCTACTTTTTTTTTGACACTGAGTGCAAAGTCGTAGGTATATCATGATAGTTTCCTTGGTAATGTTACAATAATGTTTATTTATTTCAGAAATCAACCGATTTCTCCCACCATGTCCGATTGCCAAGTGAGCATTATGAATAATTTCAAACAATTCTCCATTCGTTACGTAGTATATCACTTTAGATTTCGCACTGTCAGTAACAGGTTTAATTAGGCTGTCTTTTTCGTTTATTGTTATAACATCATATTTCCGTACCAGTCTATAGTGTTTCATTGTTTTTTTTGAACCCGCTGTTGATAGACAAATCTTCGCCTCTTTAACCTCCGCAATACGTTTCATGTATTCGTCATTATTTAAAAACGATTTATTGTCATCGCGTTTGGATTTTATGATTATATCTAATTTCTCAGTAAATCGACGACGCATTTCATCATAATCCATGGCTGGATTTACATTATTTGTCCCACAAACACAAAATTTAAATAAACATAACACAACACTAAAAACAAATAATTCGCGTTGGTCGTTATTTACAAATTAAAAGTTTGGTTATGTTACTTTTAATGCTTTCACGTTCGCTTGAATTTTTGAATTATCAACATTGTCAAAATTACATGGCCATTCACGTTATTGGCCGGTCATTGACGTGAATGTCTAATAAGAATGATCATTCACGTTATGGACCGGGTATTCACGTTATTGGCCAGATTAACGTCATTACCCGTATTATATACACATAAATAACGCTCCAAGAATCTTACCTGTTAATAGACCAGTCGGTATCTGTCGAAAAAAAGGCCATAATGGACATTTTCTTAGGGAAGTTATTTTTTTGCTCGAATCCCCTCAGGATGTGCCCAATAACGATAATCACGATATGCACCAGTTCCAAACCCTGTTCCAGAATTTTTTATTTAAGAAAATCTGAAAAAAATTGAAAAATTTGCTTCTATTTTCGTGTATAATTTAAAAATATTGCTCCTAGAGAAAATATTATAAAAAACTAAAAGTTTCATTATTTAATTTTACACAATATTTCATTAGTTAGAAATTAAAAAATTAATGTTTATTGTTTAAAAATAATTGGGGAAAAAGTACAAAAAAGTTTATTCTTTAATTGGTTTCGACCCTCTAAACTTGATTTACAACCTCCACATTCCGCCAAGGAAAACGCCTTTAGTATTATTAAAACGTGTGCTAAATTTCGATAAGATCGATCTGATAGTTTTTGCATAATAATTTTTCAATCCAGCCTACGAAACAAACGCAAATTTTAAAAGTTATACTAGGCCCTAAATAAGGCTCTCAGATAGGTGCCATTTTTTTACAGATAAAAGAAGGCTTAAACTTTGAAACGCTTTTTGTAAAATTAAAACCACTTTTTAGTTTTATAAACAATTTGATTAACTTTACGAGCTTTAAACATATTAATTTAAAAATATAGGAAGCCGAGATAATCCAATTTTTAGTGCGCGGTTTATTTGTATTTTTATGGATGTTGCCATAAAGCGCATAAGGTAAATAAATAAATAAAAATGCAAAAAAAAGAAACAGAATACACATTAAGAAATAATTATTAATTATTTACAGACCTCCATACAGTAAATTCGGGCATCTGTAATGGGAAAAATATATTAGTTTTATGTTTTCAAACTTGGGTAAATGTTTCTAATATATGTATCTATAATAATAATAAATATAATTGTATTTATGCACGACCGGGCGGTAAAGTACAGATTATTACATACATTTAGCGGGCGTAAAGTGCCACTTTAGCGCCCGTGGGCTACTTTACCGCCCGCCGTGTAAATGGCGGGCGGTAAAGTAATTTTTTGTCTTAAATATTGAAATACTTGCAATCATCCAAACTGACAATGAGTCTAAATAAAAATGGCCACCACCTATTTTGACTTTGTTGTTAGGGTAACGACAACATAGGTATATAGATTATTGTTTTAAAATATTATTTCTAGCAGCCTTTGTGCATATTACTTTCAATCAAATTATTTATTTTAAATAACGAATGAATACAAATTATTAGGTGAATGGTTATACAGGGTAAGTTGTTAATAATATCGAGGTTTGAGGTATAAAATTCATGCAAGTTGAAATGGCATTTATATTAAATTGTTCATAAAAAATAAAAATAAAAAATATCCTTTATAAGTATTATTATTAAAAGAATCGTTGACATTGACAGTTGATATTTGACAGCTGACAGATAATATTTTACATGTGACAGTAGAGATTTGACATTTCAAATTTGGCATTTGACAGTTGACGTTTGATATTTGACAGTTGGCAGTTGCCATTTGAAAGTTGATATTTGACATTTGACAGTAGACTTTTGTCAATTGACAGTTGCCATTTGACAGTTGAATTTTTTCAATTGACAGTGCAATTTTTTTTATAAATAATTATTAAATCGGTCGTGCATAAAAGTTTGTATGTATTTCGGGCGTAAACAGCGTTTATGGACCTTACGTGTTAATAGCCCTCGCCTGCGGCTCGGGCTCTTATTTACACGTTGCGGTCCATAAACGCCTGTTTTACGCCCTTGATACATAAATAACTATTATGCACGACCGGGCGGTAAAGTACAGATTATTACATACATTTAGCGGGCGTAAAGTGCCACTTTAGCGCCCGTGGACTACTTTACCGCCCGCCGGGCGATAAAGTGTAAATGGCGGGCGGTAAAGTAATTTTTTTGTCTTAAATATTGAAATACTTACTTGCAATCATCTAAACTGACAATGAGTCTAAATAAAAATGGCCACCACTTATTTTCACTTTGTTGTTAGGGTAACGACAACATCGGTATATAGATTATTGTTTCAAAATATTATCTCTAGCCTCTATGCATATTACTTTCAATCAAATTATTTATTTTAAATAACGAATAAATACAAATTATTAGGTAAATGGTTATACAGGGTAAGTTGTTAATAATATCGAGGTTCGAGGTATAAAATTCATGCAAGTTGAAATGGCATTTATGTTAAATTGTTCACAAAAATAAAAATAAAAAATATCCTTTATAAGTTTTATTATTAAAACAATCGTTGACATTGACAGTTGACATTTGACAGCTGACAGATAATATTTTACATGTGACAGTAGAGATTTGACATTTCAAATTTGGCATTTGACAGTTGGAAGCTGACGTTTGATATTTGACAGTTGGCAGTTGACATTTCATAGTTTCCATTTGACAGTTGACATTTGACATTTGACAGTTGACATTTGACAGTTGGCATTTGACAGTTGATATTTGACAATAGACTTTTGTCAATTGACAGTTGCCATTTGACAGTTGACTTTTTTCAATTGACAGTGCAATTTTTTTTATAAATGATTATTAAATCGGTCGTGCATAAAAGTTTGTATGTATTTCGGGCGTAAACAGCGTTTATGGACCTTACGTGTTAATAGCCCTCGCCTGCGGCTCGGGCTCTTATTTACACGTTGCGGTCCATAAACGCCTGTTTTACGCCCTTGATACATAAATAACTATTATTTTAAAAGTGGTGTTTAAAATTGTTAAACGGAATTTGTGTTTTTTTATTCAACCCCACGGATAGTTAGTAACCAAATACAAATTAGAATTGTTAATTCAATACTTCTTTCACTACAGATGTCCTGAAAAAGAAATAGAAAAATTCGATAGCTAGAAAGACAATAAATGTTTTCTTTACTCACCTTGGCCAAACAGTTGACTGCAACTCCTTTATTGACGTTCCATTGTATTGAACCACTCATAATACCTGTTATATATTGTTACGGGATTACCGAATAGGGAAAGGACCTCTACTTTTAAGGTTATGTAGCTATTTTAAATTGGTGTCAGGTGTAGGCTGAATATACAAGAATGCCTGGAAAGAATATAAATGAACTATTGGTGGCTGAGCTCAGAAGAAAGCTTGAAAAATTAGAGTTGGAACTACTGGGTGCAAACCAGTATTGTTGAGTAGGCTCCGTGAATACCACGTGAGTAATAATTTGGACCCTGACGCTGTGGAGTTCGAAGACCTGGTTTAAAAAGCAAATTCTGAACTAGCGCAACAACTGTCCAAGCTGTCGCACCGAATGGCGAGCCTACAAAAAGAGCTATTCAGTCAGATAAGGAGCCAGCGCGAAAATATGTCCCAGCTATCGCAACGAATAACGAGCCAACTAGAAAAACAGACACAACAATTTTTCCAGCTATCACAACGAATGACCGAACCAGCAAGAAGAACAGACGAAATCAACCAGCAAATGCAGTCCGAGATAGCTTGTCACCAAAACCAAACCATCCACCACGGCGACGGAGATGCAGAAGGATGGAAACGTGCCACTTAGACGTCGAACGATGAGGAAACGAGGAGGCGACCTAGGTACGAACAACGATAAAACCTTTGACGGAAAGACTGGCCTAATTATCTTGTCGCAGAAGCCAGAGCAAATGGATGGTCATCCCAGAAGAAGGCATTTTCCATAACCATAGCTCTGCGAGGCGAGGCTTTAGACGTCCTGCATTCATTGACTCCAGATGAGGCTGACAGTTTATAGTTATTGGTGAATCGTCTGGAGATGCGTTATAACCAAACTTATCTACAACGGTATACAGAATGAATTTAAAGAGACCGAAGCAGAAAAATGAGAAAACTATCCAGGAGTTCGAGGCAGAAGTGGCGGTTTGCGTATCCAAATGCGGCAGAAAATTTCCTGGCGGTTTAAACCTTTACCGATGGTCTTCGAGACGCTAAGTTGCAACAGGCTGTACGGTTGGCGCGGCCAAGGTCTCTTGTGGACGCCTTGACTATTGCCCTGGAATTCGATGCAGCAACGGAGGCCTTACGTGGAGTTACTCGACTAAGGGAAGTCACGGGTAATCACGACCATGCCATTTATTCCATCAACAACGTCGAGGCGGTAGTGGAGAGGTTAATGAAGGTATCCCCAAAAAGAAGGCGTTCAGTGAGATGCTGGAACTGCGGAGAACTAGGCCATATAAAAAATACCTGCCCCCAAAAAGTAAAATCTCTTGCTGAAGTTCCCCAGCAGCAGGAAAACTAAAACGGGTCGACACCTGGAGTGCAACATCGACTCCAAACAATCCCGAAGCCATCACACCATTAAATTAGCAACTCTGAGACACCACGTGGGTATCTTATGTGTAGATTCCTTCATTGATGGAAAGAACTTCAACATGCTGGTGAACACTAAAGCTACAAAAACTATCTTGCGCCCAACCATCATTATGCAGAGGAAGATGTTGCCTACCAGTTGATGACTGCTTACCGATACTGGTAAATATGCTAGAGTCTACGATCAGATACAGGTGACGCTACAGTTTGGTTCAACCCCTTTTGTTCACTCAGTGGTAGTGGCTGACGTTGATCGTTGATATTATGTTGGAAGACGATAATTAAGACGTCTCTGGAACGGAATCTGAAAACACGCAGAAATTATGACAAAGAAACAAATAAACCGCACGGACTCGTGGAGGTATGGCAAGGCATTTGCGATCGGGGGGAGTGCTGGATACGTGAGCTTTTTCCATTTTAATATTTCTAGCCTTAAAAATAAAATTAATATCTTTTCAAATTTTCTATTCGAAAACAACTTTGATATTGTAGCTTTAACGGAAACCTGGTTAAATGAAAATAATGTAAATAATTACCCAATAGAGGGTTATATCTTGGCAAATTACAGTGGCCAGAGAAGCAGAGTGTGTGGTGGTACTCTTATACAGGGTGTCCCAGAATTAACTACGGAAACTTCGTATACGTATTCCTTGATGACAAATAAGTAGGGTCTTTCCTATAAAAAAAATTTTTTTAGAGACTCCTGTCAGAGTTATAACCCTTTAAAGAGGGGTGGTAAAATACTGTTTTAATTTAATATCTTCTGATTGGTCCAAGATAAAAAATTAAAAATTTGGGTGAACATCATTTTTATAAAGACGCATTTCTCCTGCCACTTTTCACCTGCCCTACCCCATTCTAAGGGTGCAAATCAAGGAACCCCTCTTAATATTTTTTTTGTAACTTTCTTAGCAATTAATATTTGCAATAACAAAAAACTATTTTAGGAAGTTTTGATTATTTAGAAACTTTTTTGTTCCTTGTCGTTTTTTGCGAAATCGTTTCGGTTTAGAGTAAAAAAATAAAATGTAGGACCATGTCAATTGAGTATTGTGTATCGCGATCAAGTAGCGCACATTTTACCATTTAAAGAGTTAAAGGGTTATAACTCTGACAGGAGTCTCTAAAAAAATTTTTTTTATAGGAAAGACCCTACTTATTTGTCATCAAGGAATACGTATACGAAGTTTCCGTAGTTAATTCTGGGACACCCTGTATATTTAAAGCATCGCTTTCAGTTTTGTAAAGTTAAATGTCTGGATAACATAGACGTAGATAAAGACGCAGAATTTGCTGCAGTTTACTCACCCTTATTTAAATATATTATCATTGCTACTTACAGACGACCAAACGGAAATTTAAAGTCATATATTGACTGCATGTCTGATATATTAGAATCATTATCCACAAAGTATAGGTGCAGCATGTTTCTTCTGGGAGATTTTAATGTCCGTCTCGGGGAAAATGATTCATCAAACGAATTAAAGAATTTACTTTCCTCTTTTGGTATGCACCAAACCATTGCTGGGCCGACGCGCGTTACCGGGAGCACCAAGACATGCATATACAACATATTTACGGACTTGGACATTACCGACGCGTGGGTAACTGATGCACGAATTTCTGACCATTATGCACAATGTGTGACGGTGCCCCAATTAACTCACCAGTTAGACCGCCTTGACGACACGGCGAGCCATAGATGGTTCAGCCACAAGAATAGATTACTATTCGTACGGAAATTGGGGTTTGAGGATTGGGAATGCTTAAATAATTGTAACGACCCTAACTTATCATTTGACAGGTTTTTCCTTACCTTGCAAAAACATTTCAAATTATCTTTTCCACTTTCTAATAGAAATACAAACAAGAATATAAATAACAATAAATTTAAACAGGCCATAAAAAACGACAAACTTATTTAACAACAAAAACAACATGTCAATATTTGCCAAACAATATATAGCGTTACAAGAACAAATAATGATAAAGAACTTCTAACAACTGAAAAAAAGAAATACGAACAAATGTTAACAGCAAAGAAAAAAGAAATAAATTTAAATTACATCTTTAAAAACGAAAACAAATCAAACGCAATATGGATAGTTATCAACAATGAAACTAATAGAAAAACTACAAACCATACACAATCTCACAACACAGCTGAACAATTCAATAATTTTTTTGTTAGTATTACAAATTGTTACAAATCTAGATATGCCTACAGTTCATTACTTAAATTTTCTTGACAGCAAATCATCAAATATAAATTCACTTTTCTTATCCCCAATTACAGAAAATGACATCATTTCAACTTCTAAAAAAATAAAAAGGAAGTACAGCAAGGATTACTACGGATTTAGTACTGACATTATTTATTCAAGCATACATTTTTGGAAACTCCTCTAGTACCTACATGTTATCAATTCATGTCTTGTGGCATGTATATTTCCAGAAAAACTTAAAACAGCGCGAATTCTTGCGCTACACAAATCCAGTGACTTACATGAGGAGAATAACTACCGCCCAATCGCTGTACATCCTGCTCTACCGAAAATATTTGAAAAGATTATTTCACAACAGCTATTATCCTTCTTTGCTAAAAATTCAATTTTAAACGAGCACCAGTTTGGCTTTCGGGAGGGTCGCTCTACGTCATGCGCTGTCGTTCGGTTTGTAGAGAACGTCCTTGGCGTGCTGGAGGCTGGTGAGGTACCGATGGCTGCCTTCCTGGACCTCAGTAAGGCCTTTGACTGTGTGAACCATAGTATACTTCTGTATAAACTGCAGTTTTATGGTGTGAGAGGAACAGCATACAATTTAATGTCATCCTATCTAAAACAGATAGTATCGTATAATAACATAGACAGCAGTCTGTTGGATATTAATCGGGGTGTCCCTTAAGGGAGTATACTTGGCCCTTTACTTTTTTTAATCCATGTTAACGATCTACCTGAAAACTTTCCATGCAAAACATTTCAATTTGCGGATGACACTACCATTCTTAATAAAGTAGCTCCTACCGAGAACAGCCTTTCAGAGTTCAACACAACCGTCAAAAGTGCGAGAGCTTGGTTTCTAAGCAACAAACTCCAGCTTAACGCTAATAAAACAGAGTTTCTCCGATTTGGTTTCGGAACGAAAAATAAAAGCGTAAAGTTCTTAGGAATATACATAGATAGCCACTTAAACTGGAATAACCATTGTAACTACTTAGCTGACAGATTGTCCAAGGCCATATATGCAATTCGTAAAATCAAAGATTAGGTACGTTAATGAAGAGGTCACAATAACAACTTATCATTCGCTATTCCATAACATTATGACTTATGGATTACTGTCTTGGGGAAATACAACCAATACTAACATCAACAAAATATTTCCACTTCAGAAACGTGCTATAAAAGCGATTTCTAGCACAAGACGAACTGACAGCTGTAGACCATGGTTTAAAACATATAATATCTTGACGTTGCCCTCCGCTATTATATATATTAATTTAATAGATACAAAAAATAATATTGCAAAATTCAAATCCTTTAACCTGATACATTCATATAACATCCGTAAGAACAATAACCTTATTTACCCAAAAAACAAATTAACAGTCTCAAACAGAAACTTGCTTGGTCTGAGGATTTCTAATCAATTACCCGCCAAAGTTCGTGATGTTAAGGAGCAGCCTTTTAAACGACAAATTAGAAAACACCTTACTGACAGTGCATATTACAGCATATCCGAATTTAAATTTTGTTCATAATGGAGGGCGCATCCGCGTTTTCCCGGTCAGCGTGTGGGTTGCGCATGCGTCGCCAGACTTACTTGTCGCCGTACTTACTTGCTTACTGTCCTCGATACCGTTTAAACTATATAATAAACTTGTTGCAGGTTATATTACCAAAAAGATTTATACTTTTGTGTTCTATTTGATTGTAATCTTTATCTATATGGCTTTGTATTTTTATATTTAACATTTTATATTTTGTATTTTTTTACTTTTCTTTATGTACAATGTAAATACATTGTAAATGAAGAACAATAAAATTTAAAATTTGAAGATGTTGTTCTGGGCATGGACGTTATGCTCAACTGTGGTAATCATTTGGATCTTCGCCGACGTATCCTTCGTACTGATAATGAAGAAATGTTCCTGCATCGAAAACAAGTTGACGATGCTAATCCATGATATCGAGCTTCCGGCGAGCTGCAAATGTGTCATAACAGCGCGGTTGGATAGATTGGAGCCAGATGGAGCCTCTGCCATGATAGAGCCAAAAAACCATGACCATGAATTGGGAAAAGGACTCCTTGTTGGCCAAAGAGGTACCCATCCGAGTCATCAACTTAAAAGATTATCCACTTCTTCTTCAAAAAGACACTAAAATGGAAACTTTAGAACCGGTAACGGCCGTAATTCACAAGGTGAACGTTATGGAAACAGATGAGATTAACGGAATCGAACAATTACTGACAAAATTAGATCCTTCTTTGTCCAAATTAGATAAGAAACAGGTAAGAGACCTACTTTACCGTAATAAACCTGTATTTGGCTCTAAAAGTAAACTTGGAAGAACTGATGTTGTTTAACATAAAACTGATACTGGCAATGCACGTCTGATTCGTCAGCTGTTCCAAGTTAAGAAGGAAGAAGCAGACAGAAATGATTCGATATGGCATAGTCAAACCATCCAGTAGCCCATGAGCTTCTCCTGTGGTATAAGTGAGAAAGAAAGACGGATCAACGCGGTTTTGTGTCGACTATCGAAAGCTAAATTATGTCACTAAGAAGAACACTTATCCTCTGCCAAGGATTGATGATGCTCTTGACGCTTTGGCAGGTTCTACCTTGTTTTCTACCTTGGATCTTTAAAACGGATACTGGCATGTTAAAATAAATCCTGCAGACAAAGAAACAACTGCCTTCACCAGTGGATTAGGGTTATGGCAATTTACTTTATCGAAGGCTGAAAAGAACTACTGTGTAACTCGGCGGGAACTGTTAGCAGTTGTAAAAGCCGTTGAGCACTTTTATAAATATCTGTATGTCAGAAGATTTCTGATCAGAACAGACCATGCCAGTTTAAAGTAGCTACTTAGCTTTAGGAACCCAGAAGAACAGATAGCAAGATGGCTTGAAAAATTGCAGGAATATGATATCGAAATCGAGCACAGACCTGGAACAAGACACCGTAATGCTAATGCACTTTCCATCAGGCCATGTCGACCGAGGGCAAAGAAACAAGGAAACAAATAGTGGTCCCAATGAATGCCGAACCAGATATTTTGAAACAGATACATAATGATAGTTCTGGAGGTCATCTAAGTATCACGAAAATGGCAAAAGGTTCGAGATAGATTTTACTGGGTAATTTGCTCTAACGCTGTTAAAGATTGGTACCGTAAATGCACTACATGTGCTGCTAGTAATGGCCCGCATAAAAAACCGAAGGCGGAAATGGAGCAATACCTGGTCGGAAGTCTTTTTAAAAGAATTGCAGATGTATTGGGGCCACTTTCACAGAGCGATGTAGGAAATAAGTACATCTTTATTGTAATGGACTACTTCACTAAGTGGGTTGAAGCCTACGCAGTTTCCAATCAGAAAGCCACCACTTTAGCAGATATATTAGTTGAAGAATTCGTAAGCCGTTTTGGGGTACCAATAGAATTACATTCAGACCATGAGACTTGGTGTTTGGTTGTAAACCTGGTGAAGAAGTGGCCCGTGAAGAATATGTCGCCGATCTTCAGATTCGAATAAAGAATATACAAAAACTGGTGCGATTTAGCGATCGGATGAATAGGTACTATGACATGCGGACACTGCAAAAGTAGTTACCAAGTTGGGGATTTAGTCTGGCTCTATAACCCCCGACGGCGTCGAGGCATTTGTCCCAAATTACAGAAGAACTGGAAAGGTCCATACACCATCAAGAAAAAGATTAACGATGACAATTATCGAATCGTGAAAATTCCCAGAGGGAAGCCTGTCGTGGTTCATCGTGAATGGTTAGCGCCTTACCAGAGAAACTACAGTAGGAATGTGCAGCAGCTTCAAGAAGATGATTTGGCTGGCTCAGGGTGTGTGCGGTTTCTCTAAATTTTTCGCCCAATTTTCCTAGGTATCTATGATAGGCGTATTAGGGAATTTTATATTAAATAAATTACAAACTTCTTGTTGTGTTTTGCTTTTTTATCCATATCTAACCATAATTAAGTCTTTGTGTTTTAGTTACTTGGGCCATTGTTATAAAATATTTATTTACTTATGATAAACTAAACTAGCCTTTATAATAAAAAAAATTAAAATCTAACCTAAATATGACTCAAGCCAACTAGTTGTTTTGGGTAATATCGAAATTTATTTTTGTTTCTTTTTTTATTTCTTTGTTCAGATAAACTTAAGAAACAATTTATTTTTTATTTAATTCAATACACTGTATAACCAGATTAAAAATTCGTAAAACTCCAGAAATGATCTTCAATAATTTAGAAAAAATATATGGTCAGCGTAAAAGGCAGGTAAAGAACAATTTAAACAATTAATTTAAGCGAAAATGAAGATTTCATTCACTTTTATTTAATTTAAAAATTACTTTTTTTGCCACCATATAAGTATAAATAATTTATGTGTTAATAATTTATTTTACTTCATAAACAATTATTAACCTTTCAAATCAAATCAACCATCACACGACGTCATCACGCCCAGGTGGCTTTAAATCGTTAGGAAGAATTATGAAACTTTAGAAATATCCGAAAATCTTTATGAAGACTCGACAGACGTTAGGGAAAATAAGAGGGAAGTTAAAGGGACTCTATCAAGAAGTCTTGAGAAACCTTACGAATACAAGAACGATTATGATCGATACTAAGTAGACTTGATAGATGTTAGGAACCTTGAGAGGTATTGAAGATACTTAAGAGACATTAAGGATGTTAAGAAAATTCAAGCATGATTAGAAAAGTTTTAAAAATTGCCAAAAAATATTATGCAGATTCGCTGGGAAAATTTTATAATTATTATAAGTCTTTTATGAGAGGAAAACTCGGTAGATTTTACAAAGACTTACGAAACTTAACAAAGATTCCAGAGACATTATGGAAAATATAAGGAAGACTTAATAGAAATTAGACGTGCAGGAAACTTAATAGACGTTTAGAAGGCTTGAGAGACTGTAAGAAGAGTAGAAACTTAGTTAGATACTTTAAGAAAATGCTAAAAAGATTTAAGGGGTTATATGCACTGTAGGTTAAAAGACGTTAGGAAAAATTAAAAATCTTACGTTATGTGAACTGTAGGTTACAATATGTTAAAGATATATAAGAGACATTTAAAAGGCTTCAGAGGCGTTCGTGAGACCTCAAATGGCATCAAGAAAACTTAAGAGTCATTAATAAAGAAATTTCATAATCGTTGTAGCTGCTTATGAATCGTTAAAAAGACTTAGGAATCGTAAGAAACATCCGAGAATCGGTAAAAAAAAAATAAATAAATACTTTGTGAAGCGGTAAAAAAATTTTAGTTGACGTTAAACTAATTCTAGAGAAGTAAGATCAAAAACAATTTTTGTTTATATTGTTTACATCTTGATACGCGGTTATATTTTTGCCAATGCATATATAATCGTAGTGAGAATATTGGATAACAGATTCCCAATGATCCCTTACACGTATTACAATTAATGATTTGATGTAATCACTTCTGACAACTACACCAATGCAGCTCCTTAGTGTAATGTACTAAATTTCACAAGAGACGAGCTATTCGACGGTCTATTTCGATTACACAACTGTAATTGCAAATTGAGCTCCACAAACTCACCTTCTAATATTACTCTTGGTCGAATGATGTCGGCAACCGCAATTATTATCCTTTGTCAAATTTCTACCTTTCCTCAAGATAGAGATCAAAATAATTACTACACCAACTAGAACTTAAGCTATTACTTTTTCTAAAATACGAAAAACTTGTCATTATTTAACGTATTTGATAAGCTTTAATTAATAAAAAAATGTTTGTTAACTGTCGTTTAAGTAAAGATGTACCGGGTGGTCCTCTAAGAATGGCTCTCGGCCATATCTCTAAAACGAGTCATCGTAAAATTTTGAAAAATATTTTTTTTTAAGGAAAGTGACCATAAAAAATCGCTGGAAAATATTTTTAAGTTTCTAAAATGACCGCTAGGGGTCGTTATTGCTATTGGTAAACAGAAAATTGAGTTTTTCTTCGTATTTTGCTATATTAAGTGACAATTAAAATATGTGCAATGTAATCTTTGATG
Source organism: Altica lythri (assembly GCA_964028335.1). Lineage (NCBI taxonomy): Eukaryota > Metazoa > Arthropoda > Insecta > Coleoptera > Chrysomelidae > Altica > Altica lythri. The sequence goes on from OZ034805.1 coordinate 17,173,609, forward strand.
AATTTTAAACATTTTTTGTTATATACTTTTAATTCTATCTTCAAAAATAAAATGGTGGGGAAGGCGTCAAAGGTTTTTTTTTTAAACGTCTGTAACTTCTGTTAACCTTAACAGAATTTAACAAATTTAGGCTCATTGGACTGACAATTTTCTAATCTATCGATTGTCGATTTAAAAATTTTAATATTAGTCATCAGGTTACCGCTAGAGGGCGATTTTTGAAATAACAACGAATAATGCCATTTTCCCGAAAAAAATTAAATATAACGATATGTTCATTTTTATACCAAAAAATAGAGTTTTGAAAGTTTTAAAAAACAGTGAAAATCGCAACTTGATAGCTTCTCTCTAACGGTAGATATTAATGGTCAAAGTTAAAAGCACCGTGAAAACTGAATTCTGCATTTAAAACGAATAAAAACTAGCAACCCATGAAGATCAACCAATAAAAATTCAACTGTCAAATTTTAATTGTCATTGTTAAATGGTTTGCGTTTGTTTTTTGTGGCAATTAATTTTAAAATCAAAATGAATCTAACAAATGAAGAAGCCTTTGAAATGTTAGAAATTTATTTCCAATGTAACAGAAATGCAACTGTTGCTGCCAGGGTGTATGCAGCTCAATATCCCGAACGACGACATCCCAGTAGAAAAGTCTTTCTTCACGTTACATATAACTTACGAACTACTGGGAGCGTGCATCGTCCCGTATATAGAAGACATCACCAAGCAGGTGTCGAATTACTTAAATTTTACAAAATAAACAAAACTAAAAAAATATTAAATTTAAAATAATTAGTGACGCCCCAAATGTTCGAATTGGCGTCCATCGTTTTCGATACACGCAATAAGTCGCTGGCGAGTTGACAAGACGGCAGCCTCAATTTCAGCCCTTGGAAGATTTCTGATGGCATTTTGTATCCCGCCAATTAGCTGTTCTCTACTTGCTGGTCTAGTTTGATAGACCAGATCTTTTAGCCTTCCCCATAAATAGAAGTCGAGGCACGTCAAGTCTGGGGATCTGGCTGGCCAAGCAAATAAGCTTCCACGTCCTATCCATCTGTCAGGGTATGCATTGTCCAAATAATTCCGGACATTTCTAGCAAAATGTACGGAACATCCATCGTGTTGAAAAAACATTTCCCTGCGAATTGCTAGAGGTATATCTTCAAGAAGAAGTGGCAGTTCGTTCCTCAGAAAGAATAGGTAACGCTCGCTACTAAGATGTTTATTAAAAATAAAAGGGCCAATTATTTGACCATTTAATATGCCACACCATACATTGACTGACCATCGACCCTGATATTGAACCTCTTGCATCCAATGCGGATTTGTATGCGACCAAAAATGCATGTTATGTCGATTAACAGTCCCATCGCTATTAAATGTTGCCTCGTCCGACCACAAAATGTGCGACAGTACCTGAGGATCATCCTGAAGCATATCAAGCAGCCAGTTGCAATAATTCAGTCTACTGTCACAATCACGATCATTTAGTGCTTGATGAAGCACCATATGATATGGATGGAACCTAAAAATACATAAAAATAAATCTAATATTCTTTTTAATTTTATTATTTAGAGGTTAACTGTAAACCTCAATTTACCCCCTAAATAATAAATATAACTGCATTTTTTTAATTACTATAGCCCGGTTGCTCGTACGCGGATTAAATTTGGGATCAACTAATCTTGGATTAAATACATGTTACTTGATATAGCAGCCATATTTGATCTCGGATTAAACTTGGCTAATCCTGGATTAGCGTACTAGCAACCGGGCCTTAATGATCTTAAGTAAATCGGCTTACTTATATTTTTTCAAAATCCTTAGAACGGTTGTTTTGGAGATACCCAAGTCTCTAGCTATTGCTCGCGTGCTTAGATGAGGATTAAATTCGACATAGGCTAAAACGTTTATAGCATTTTCTTCGACACCTGCTTGGTGATGTCTTCTATATACGGGACGATGCACTCTCCCAGTAGTTCGTAAGTTATGTGTAACGCGAAGAAAGACTTTTCTACTGGGATGTCGTCGTTCGGGATATTGAGCTGCATACACCCTGGCAGCAACAGTTGCATTTCTGTTACATTGGAAATAAATTTCTAACATTTCAAAGGCTTCTTCATTTGTTAGATTCATTTTGATTTTAAAATTAATTGCCACAAAAAACAAACGCAAACCATTTAACAATGACAATTAAAATTTGACAGTTGAATTTTTATTGGTTGATCTTCATGGGTTGCTAGTTTTTATTCGTTTTAAATGCAGAATTCAGTTTTCACGGTGCTTTTAACTTTGACCATTAATATCTACCGTTAGAGAGAAGCTATCAAGTTGCGGTTTTCACTGTTTTTTAAAACTTTCAAAACTCTATTTTTTGGTATAAAAATGAACATATCGTTATATTTAATTTTTTTCGGAAAAATGGCATTATTCGTTGTGATTTCAAAAATCGCCCTCTAGCGGTAACCTGATGACTAATATTAAAATTTTTAAATCGACAATCGATAGATTAGAAAATTGTCAGTCCAATGAGCCTAAATTTGTTAAATTCTGTTAAGGTTAACAAAAGTTACAGATGTTTAAAAAAAAACCTTTGACGCCTTCCCCACCATTTTATTTTTGAAGATAGAATTAAAAGTATATAACAAAAAATGTTTAAAATTCATCAAAGATTACATTGCACATATTTTAAATGTCACTTAATATAGCAAAATACGAAGAAAAACTCAATTTTCTGTTTACCAATAGCAATAACGACCCCTAGCGGTCATTTTAGAAACTTAAAAATATTTTCCAGCGATTTTTTATGGTCACTTTCCTTAAAAAAAATTATTTTTTAAAATTTTACGATGACTCGTTTTAGAGATATGGCCGAGAGCCATTCTTAGAGGACCACCCGGTACAAAAACGCAATCTTGAAAAATGTATCCAAAATAATTTGTATTAATTTAGATAAATTTGATGAAAGGTTTTTAATCAAAAAATTAATTATTAAAAAAATACACAAAAATCTATACCTATCCGAAAAATGTGATTTTGGTGTCAATCGAGTTGTAATGACAAATTGAAAAATGTTCCTGAATATCAAAATATTTTTATTTATTAACAATTTAAGATTAAAAAAAAGGGGGTTTACTTTTTTAATAATAACTGAAAAACTATATTAGCTAGAACAAAAAACTGAACGAATTCTTAAAGGGCAGGAAATTTCCAACAAAAAGGTCCTAACTCCCCTAATTGTAGCTCAATTATTAACAGGTGTAAATTAAAGTTTGAAATGCCATAAAAAACGGGCGGCGCGGCAGCAGCGCGTCACCGCTGCAACGACCAAATAACATAAATAATTTTTTTTTTGAGTAAGTAAATATTATTAAAAAAAATTAAAAAATTCTAGCACTAACAAAACATATCAGAGAACAAATTTCTGCAGTCAAAACATTTTTTTCGTTATTTTTCACATTTCTATCGATTTGTTAATTAGAAAATTACATCTACATTGTTACTAACTTAAAATTCGTTACTGTGAGTAAAATAAAAACACAAGAATTTTTTTAACCCTTGGAATCTTTTATCATAAAGCTACTGAACAAAGTTACATAATAAAATTTTAAAATTTTTAAAAATTGAAATTGTTATTAACAAACAAAGTAAACAAATGCGATTTTAGATGTGAAAAATTAAAATTTTTTTAAACAATTGTTTACAGTCGTTTTTAGTACGAAAAAAACAATATAAATCCATTTTTTTTTTCATTTTTGTGACCAATTGTTTAAAAAATTTTTATAAACAAATGGCTTATTAAACAATTTTTAAAAATTTTTTTTTGCCATTCTATTGTTTATTAAAAACCATGATTTTTAAAAAAAAAATTTTTTTCAAAAAATTTTTTAATTGTTACTTAACGTTATTGTTTATTAACAATTGTTTAAATTTAATATTAAGAAATGAAAAAACTTCTAAAAATCATAATTTTCTCTTCTCTACAAACTGATTTTTTTTCGGATTTTTCACTTAATTATTTAATTGCTTATTAATTAAACAATTTGTTATAAACAATTGCATCAACAATTAATATTTTTTTTTATAACACCTTACAACATACTGAATACGATGGTATACGTTTAGTTTTTGAAAAAAATTGTTTTCCATGTTTTTTTAATTTTTAAAATTTCATTTCTCATTTTTTAATCTGAATTTATTATGCAGCAATTGTTTATAAGCCTATAACTCATAGACAATGCAAGATATGTCAAAAACTTTTTCAAACAATTTTGTTCAGGATACCCTAACAAATAAATCTTGACTAGTTTTAAGTTGATTACATTATTTGTTTAAAAGTTATACATATTTGTTCATAAAAAATCACGGTTTTTTCCATGTTTCACCCACTATTTTCATTTATAACTCATGAACGAAGCAATTTACGTCAAAAACTTTTTTAAGCAATATTGTGGAGTATTTATAACTTAAAATTTTAAGCTCAACCGGAAGTCTCTATCTTTATTATTAAAAAAGTTATGATTAATTGTTACTAACCTGTCAATTTTTTTTTTATTATATTATGTTTATATGTACATTTCGTGAACATTTATGATTGTAAAAATAATTATAATAATTATAATAACATATATATATAAAAAAAGAAGTTCAAATGTAAACTTAAATATTTATAAAATAAAGAGAAAAATAAAAAAAATAGAAAAATTGTTTTTATTTTCAATAAAATTGATTGTTACATAAACAAAAATTATAAAAAAAGTTTGTAAAGGTTATTATTTTATATAGGAACCTATAAAATTATTTCCTGCCCTTTAAGAATCCGTTCAGTTTTTTGTTCTAGCTATTATAGTTTTTGAATTATTATTAAAAATGTAAACCCCCTTTTTTTTAAATCTTAAATTGGTAATAACAACAGGAAATTTGTAAAAACTATTTTGATATTCAGGAACATTTTTCTATTTGTCATTACAAATCGATTGACACTAAAATCAGATTTTTCGGATAGGTATAACCCAAATCCGATTTAAATGACTTCTCAACCAGACTATATAAGACAGTATACTACAAGAAGAAACAAAAATATTAAGTAGTATATTTAAGTCAATTTTTATAAAATAAACTTTCTGCAATTTCAGCAGAAGGAATCAATGGACCCTAATTTTTTTAAGATTCTCGCGGCCTTTCAGTTATTGTTAATTCTGCTAAGTATGCGAAATGTGACGGGTGTTTTGGCACCAAAGCTACTGGAATTTCCTGTCACGGTTTCAACAAGATAGAGCCACTTGCCACACATCTAATGAGTCCCTGCCGGTGGTCAAAGACATGTTTTCAGAAAAGCTGATTTCCAGACGGGACCACATCCCATGACCACCCAGAAGTCCAGATTTGCCCCCAGCAGACTTCTTTTTATGGTGTAATTTAAAGAGTCGTGTCTACATTACTAAATTTAGTACACTACGTCAACTAAGAGAAAAAATCAGCGAAGAGATGTCAGTGATCTCACGGTCTTTTTGCCGGCTGGTATACGAAACTTTCGGTGCAAAAGTCGAAACGGTGTTCATTTAGATGTAGCAATTTTTAAAAAGTAAAATTCCACTCAATAACTTTCTTGTATATAAAACTTTTTTTAAATATGTCAAATGTTAACTAAGTCGTGGCTCACCCTGTACAAGGCGACCGAAAGTAATCAATCACTAGGTCGCTCACTGGGTTCTTTTTTTGTGGCGCATAGCGAGTTACACATAACCTCAAAACTGCGACTTGGGTACTTGTTTATATTTGGAATAAATATAAATAATAAGTATCTTAATCTAAAGATATTATAAAAGCGATATAGCCAAGAAGAAAAAAATGACTGAATTATCATCATCAAAAGAATCTATGAACGAAGACGAAGTTTTATGGAACTTGTCTGCTAAACGTACTTGTGTTGGTACAATAGTTTATTTAAAATTGTTTTATAATCGTACTATCGACTAGGTTTAAGGAAAAATAGAGTACACTACAAGGGCAGAAGTTTGAGAGTCCTTCTTGTGTAACATACTATGGTTTTGGATGAGACCATGAGTTTAAGTGGTTTCAAAGTTTATGATTTAAAGGATTGTGGTAATCAAAGCTATAGCAGAAAGATTTTATGAACCAATAACAAAGCCATTTGTGGAACTTATTAGAAAATGGTTACAAATCATAGTATGTAAATAGGCACCTATTCTTTAATGGTCTAATGCCATCATTGGGAAGCTCTGTAATTCTATAAATTGTTAAAAATATTTTAGTTAAGAAAAAATGCTTGATGTTTCTTACAGCACTGATTTTTACCAGCTTTTAAAAATTCTACATCTTTGAGTAAGGAATTATATAACACTCGACTAATTTAAGAAGAATGTGGCAGTAGAACCGCTTAATGACAGATTTTAGTTGAATTACCACTTTATCAGTATTTTATAAATCATAAAAGCTATAAAAAAATCATTTATACCTAGCTAGCCACTACATTTTGATTCGTCTAAAAGATACAATATACAAGATACAATATACAACAACAATTGCACACCTATATTAAGAAGAAAGATCAATCTTGTGGCAGCTTACTAAATAAGTGCTCCTGCTCGATGCGGTGACTTGCAATTAATACCGCTATTGAACTTTTTCTACTGCGTCTTTAATACGCCAGTAAAAATAGCCGTTTTTAAGGGTCAACTTTGCACTAAATTTCCGATTCAAAATTTTGTTTTTATAAAATTTGGGATCACTTACTGAGCATAAAATCACAAAATGCTGACAGATCCAGGTGACGCTAGAGGCGTTATCTTGAAAAAACGTTTTTGGCAAATATCTTGGAAACTAAGCACTTTAGAGCAAAAGTCCACAGAACATTATTATAGAAAATAGAATTTCGAATCTTTTGTTTCTAGTAAACTTTTTTGTAAAACCTACAGTTTACGATTTATGGCCCATTTAATGAACCGGTTTTTCGATCGCAGCCAAATACTCTTGAAATATTAGATTAATCAATAAAATGCATTAATTTATTTTTAAAGATCCGTTTATTCTCTACAACTTTTGTTTTAAACTTTTTGAGTTATAGGACGTTTAATGAAGAAATGTCGACGATCGGCGGGTGACGCGGCAGCAAAATATAATTAAGTAAAATAAAAAAATGTTCGTTACTATTGCAGGTAAGGAATTGAACTATTATTTGTTAACTACATAAACAATCGGGATATTTTTTTAATTTATTTGTTGAATTTGTACTATGCGTATCTTGAAATTTTCAACTTTTTGCTCGGTATTCCAACATAAAACGTCCTATAACTCAAAAACTATGGACATTAGAAAAAAAAGTTTGAAACAAAAGTTGTAGAGAATAAACGGATCTTTAAAAACGGATTAATACATTTTATTGATTAATCAAATCTTTCAAGAGTTATTGGCTGCGATCGAAAAACCGGTTCATTAAATGGGCCATAAATCGTAAACAGTAAGTTTTACAAAAAAGTTTGCTGAAAACAAAAGATGCAAAATTTTATTTTCTATAATAATGGTCTATATGACTTTTGCTTTAAAGTGCATAGTTTCCGAGATATCGGCCGAAAACGTTTTTTCAAGATAGCGCCTCTAGCGTTACCTGGATTTGTCAGCATTTTGTGATTTTATACTCAGTAAGTTATCCGAAACCTTATAAAAAAAGAAATTTGGATCGGAAATTTAGTGCAAAGTTAAATGCTATTTTTACTGGCCTATAAAGTCATAGTAAAATTGATGTAATCGAAGCTTCTATAATTTAAGTTATTTGTCAAAAACTTTGTATCAAATAATTCTGATATTGACTTAAATTATATTAAAAAATACAGGAATTTTAAAGAAGCTTTTTAATATGCATACTTCGGGCATCCAGTCGGCGGTTAAAATGGGCCTCTCCATGTATGCAGACGACACTAAAATTTATGATGAAGTGGACTATTATAATGACCTTCAATCCAAACATGATCGCATTTTTTCGTGGAGTTTAAAATGGATGTTATCCCTGAACACCTCGAAGTGTATCGTTCTTTATCTTGGTAAAAATAATCCTAGGACTGATTATCTTCTTAATGATGAGTTGCTTCACCATACAAACAGGCACACATATCTCGGGAGTTGTTATTAATTCGGATCTTTCGTGATCTGAACAAACTTTACAACAAGTAAAAAAATCTACGCACTGTCCAAGGTATTCTCGCAGTGTGATATCTGAACGTGTGCGACGCTGTTTAAGAGTTATGTGTGACCTATCCACGAGTTTGCAAATTCAGTATGGTCATCAGTAGTTAAACAAGGACAGTTCTAGCCATTTTTTTGAACATAACCTCACTTTTTTTTGAGTTGGCTGTTTGCGCTAAATGTCAAAGGCCAATTCTTCTTTTTTCAAATGGCCTCTGACAGTTGACACATGCAGCCAAGTCCTCTGTTTCGAGTGGCCTTTTACGTTTGACACATGCAGCCAATTCTTCTTTTTCGAGTGGCCTCTAACGTTTAACACAAACAGCCAATTCTTCTTTTTCAAGTGGCCTCTGACGTTTGACACAAACAGCCAATTCTTCTTTTCGTATATTTTTGAATTTTTCGCGCTTCACTGTAATCGTACCAACTTTACATGCCTCACATTATCTCAACTCACCCTAACTCACCCTACCACCCCTCATTATCAACCCCAGTGCCCAAATAGAACTTAGAATAATTTTGTATGAGAATAAGTGTAGAAAAAAAATTCTGTGTGATGTCTGTTGTGGTATTCGAACCCACAAACTCATGTGTAGAATGTTGACGCCTTAACCAACACGGCTATCATCTAACTTGAAAAATAAAGTTGAAATGTGTTAGATAAATAGCTCCGTCTACGTCAGATACGGTTGTTGGTAAGTTAGCAGAGGCGTACTGTTGATTTTTTAGATATTTAGCAGTGCCGTACCTAACAAAAATAATAATAATAAACAAGTCTTATCGCAATAAAGATAACAGAGTACGGATTTCGTCACGTGACATCATTGTAAAGGGGTTGCTGTATAGGGTAAGATTAAGCGTCAAAAAGACCTTATTGATACTGCCAAAAGGGCATTAATGGTGTATCTTGTAAACGGCCCAACGGATTTCGACGTGTGACATATCATTGTAAAGGGGTTGCTGTATAGGGTAAGATGAAGTGTTCAAATCTTCTTGTCGATACCAACTTTACAGTGCTACCAACTTTTGCGTTAAATACAATTAAATTTAAAAAAATTCTTTACAGAATTGAACCCGGGTCCCCCGTATGATAAACAAATACGTTAGCCTCTACACCAATAATAATAATAAACAAGTCTTATCGCAATAAAGAAAATATTTTTTAAATTAAATTTTAAAAGCGCGTGACCTTGGCGCTAGAGTTGGACCGCAATGTGAAACAATTATATTATTATTCTTAGAAAATGTCCTTATCATTTTATAGGTTTCACATTTCTGCTTAATCGCTGAATTATGCTCCACCTGCAGTGATTATGAAATGACATCATATTAATGAATAAACAATAAAAGATAAGAAATGCAACTAAGCAGTTTTATATCATATACATAAAAATGATGACCTAATTAATGCAGTTATTTATCAGGAAGCTATGAGTCATCCCGATGCATAAAGGAATTTTTAGACAGTAGCGTCACATAATATGATTAGTAAATATAAAAAACAACATAGAGAATATATTGTAAACGCGGCAATTAGGTTTTAATTTTTATCGACGCCTATGTGTTTCGGCTAAGTCGTACATATTTAAAGAGTGGTCTGGAGGTTATTTCTTCATTATTGTTGTGCTCTCTTGACATCCAGTTCAGTTGCAAGTGCAAGAGCTCTCTTGACATCCAGTTCAGTGCAAGAGCTCTTCTGTTACATACTCAGAAAGGTAAGAATTTTTATTTTATTTAATTTTATTTTTGAGTTTATTTAATTATTTGCTTATGTAATTTTATTTTTGAGTTGATTTAATTTTATTTTTCTTCAGTTAAGTTTATTTTTCATGATTTATTTGTATTAATTTTAGTTTTGAGTTGATTTAATTTTATAAATTTTATTTTTGAGATTATGTAATTTCATTTTTCTTCAGTTAAGTTTATTTAATTATTTGTTTATGTAATTTTATTTTTGACTTGATTTAATTTTATTTTTCATGATTTATTTGTATTAATTTTATTTTTGAGTTGATTTAATTTTATTAATTTTTAAGTTTATTTTTTATGATTTATTTGTATTAATTTTATTTTTGATTTGATTTAATTTTATTTTTCATGATTTATTTGTATTAATTTTATTTTTGAGTTGATTTAATTTTATTAATTTTATTTTTGAGATTATGTAATTTCATTTTTCTTCAGTTAAGTTTATTTAATTTTTAGGTGAATTTTATTGTGAGTTGATTAAACCGATTTAGAGCAAATTTTTGGTGGAAAACAATTGGTTCAAGTGCAAGAGCTCTCTTGACATCCAGTTCAGTTGCAAGTGCAAGAGCTCTCTTGACATCCAGTTCAGTGCAAGAGCTCTTCTGTTACATACTCAGAAAGGTAAGAATTTTTATTTTATTTAATTTTATTTTTGAGTTTATTTAATTATTTGCTTATGTAATTTTATTTTTTGAGTTGATTTAATTTTATTTTTCTTCAGTTAAGTTTATTTTTCATGATTTAATTTTATTAATTTTATTTTTGAGATTATGTAATTTCATTTTTCTTCAGTTAAGTTTTTAATTTTTAGGTGAATTATATTGTGAGTTGAGTAAACCGATTCAGAGCAAATTTTTGGTGGAAAACAATTGGTTCAAGTGCAAGAGCTCTCTTGACATCCAGTTCAGTTTCAAGTGCAAGAGATCTTCTGTTACATCCAGTTCAGTTTCAAGTGCAAGAGATCTTCTGTTACATACCCACAAAGATAAGAATTTTTATTTGCAATTATGAATAACGATAGGTCTAATGCTATTGTAAAAGAATTATCTATATCATATAAAGCGTTAATCTCCAGTTTTTCACACAGAGAAGCAAATAACTTACTAAAAAAAATTAAAAGGCATATCAGCAGTCTTAATAAAGATATTTGGAGGGGAAATTTGGATATTGGAACACGTAGAAATTTACAAAAAAATTTGGGGCATTTAAAAACGTTTAAAGAAGCAATTATTAATTTGTCTAAGCAGGGATCGGGGTTGACTGAAAAATTAGGGGTAAAATGGGTCGATTTAGAATCTGCTTTTTATTTACGAATTAGGACTGCTGTTATCGTTAATTTAAAACATAAAGACCTTAATAGCTTTTTTGGTGATGCGTTTAGGCTAGTTAAGAGTAGAATGGCTAACAGTTTAAAAAAATTTAATATGATTAAAGTAAATACAACATTTTGCGGGGAATTTATTAAGAAATCTAAGGAAATCGAAGACATTTTGGAGTTTAAATATTTTAACACAAAAAACGCAGTAATAGATGCAGGTACGGATCTTGCATTGTTATTTAATGAAAAAATTGTTGATAAAGTAATGAGTAAAGTATCGGAATTTCAACTTAAAGAGTCTGGATGGGCTTTAAACAAAATTATTTCACTGGAAATTAACATCAACAAATATGAGATAGGTAACGGTGCTTCATCATACATTAAGCTACCTGATCCTATACAAAAAAAGAAAGCATGTATTAATATTAAAAATTTAGATGAAGCATGTTTTTACTGGTCGGTAACAGCATCATTGTATCCAGTTAATAAACATGTAGATTTGGTAAAATCGTATCCTCACTATGCAGCAGTTTTAAAAACACAAGGTTTGGACATGCCAATGCCCCTAAATACTATTTCAAAATTTGAAAAATTAAATAATATTTCAATTAATGTGTACGCTTTAGAATTAAATGCCGCGAAAGATAAACCGGTTTACACAATTTATCCTGCCCGACTAACAAAAGAAAAATTAAATAAACATGTAAATTTATTGCTTATTCAGGACAAATACTTTCCAAAATTAAATGATTATGAAGCTCCATCAATGGATACGGAAAATGAAGATATCAAATATCACTATTGTTTAATCAAAGATTTATCTCGACTAATATCAAGTCAAGTTAGTAAACATGATGGAAAAAAATATATTTGTGATCGATGTTTAAATTACTTTAGTAGTCAGGAAAAATTAAGCAATCATGATGAATACTGCAAAGATCTGAACAATTGCAAAATATCGTACCCACCATTTGATCATGTAGAGTTTAAAAACCACGTATACAAGCAGACTACACCTTTTGTCATTTATGCAGACTTTGAGTCAGTGCTACGTCCTCATAACAAGAACTTGGAAAAACATACACGAAAGTTTCAGAAACATGAGGCGTATAGTGCAGGATATTATCTAAATTGCTCCTATGATAGTTCGCTATCATTTTATTCTGAATATTGTGGAGAAGACTGCATGGATTGGTTCGCTGCTGAAATGACAAGGATGGCTAAATTTATTGAAGACAAAATTAAACATATTGAACCAATGATTGTCAAGCCTAATTTACTTACTGCAACAACATGTCATATATGCGAGCACCCCTTCAAAGAGAAGGATACTATCGTACGAGACCATTGTCATTTCTCTGGAGATTTTAGAGGGTTTGCGCATGAGCATTGCAACTTAAATTTTAGAAAACAGTTTGTTGTACCTGTAGTCTTTCATAACTTGTCGGGATACGACTTACATTTTTTAATTAGAGATTTATCCAAAAAAGGTAGTATAAGCTTGCTTCCTATAAACAAAGAAAAATACATTTCATGTACATTAAGTAATGACGAGAGCGAAGTAAAGTTTAGATTCATAGACTCGTTGCGATTTTTAGATTCCTCCTTAGATAAACTGTCTGCTTTACTAGAACCATCAGATCTACATTATCTACGTTCACAATTTCCCAATTTAACATCTGAACAATTTGAACTATTAAGTAGAAAAGGGGTGTTTCCTTATAAATACATTGATTCAATGGAAAAATTAGACGATACGGAACTGCCATCCAAAGATAAATTTTATAGCACACTGACAGATGAAAATATTACTGACGATTTATACACGCATGCACAAAAGGTTTGGCAATCATTTGAAATAAAAAATTTAAAAGAATATAGCATGCTGTACATGAAAACAGATATCTTGCTTTTAGCGTCTGTGTTTGAATGTTTTCGTGAAAAATGTCGAAAAACGTATGGTCTCGATCCTGCTTGGTATTATACGCTCCCCGGTTATACGTGGGATGCAATGTTAAAATATACCAAATCTAAATTGGAAATACTCAAAGATATAGACCAAATCATGTTTATAGAGAAAGGTATAAGAGGAGGAATCAGTCAATGCAGCAATAGATATGCTAAAGCAAACAACAGATACATGCAAAATTTTAATCGAAAAGAATCTGAAAAATATTTAATGTACTTGGATGTCAACAACTTGTATGGTTGGGCAATGAGTCAACCTCTTCCGTACGGAGGATTCCAATGGACTGATACAAACATCGATGTGACTCAAATACCAGACGATGCTGATGAGGGATATATCCTCGAAGTGGATATAGAATACCCTCAGCATTTACATGATGTACACAACGATTTACCGTTTTGCCCAGAACATCGAAAACCCCAAGGATCGAAAATACAAAAACTAATGACCACTTTATATGACAAAGAAAAATACGTAATACATTATCGAAATTTAAAGCAGGCTATAAAACATGGATTGAACGTGAAAAAGATTCACAGAGTGTTGAAATTTAAACAGTCTGCTTGGTTGCGGCCCTATATTGAATTAAATACTAGACTAAGAACAGCTGCAAAGAATGAATTTGAAAAGAATTTATATAAATTAATGAACAATGCAGTCTTCGGAAAAACTATGGAAAATATAAGGAAACATCGAATTGTTAAACTCGTAAGATCTTGGGAGGGTCGATATGGAGCAAAGAACTTGATAAGCAGTCCTAGGTTTAGTTCGAGAAAAATCTTTGACGAAAACCTTGTAGCGATAGAGCTTCATAAAACCGAACTGGTATTTAATAAACCATTGTACATTGGCATGTCGATTCTTGATTTGTCAAAGACGTGTATGTATGACTTTTATTACAGTTTTCTACTTCCTACGATGGGTGTAGACAACTGTAAACTTTTATACACCGATACCGACGCGTTTCTTCTAGAACTGCAATGCAATGATGTTTATACCGAATTAATTAAAGCCTATCCAGAAAAATTTGACACCTCAGACTATGAAACAAACAATGCGTACGGTATTTCACTCTTAAATAAAAAAGTCATAGGATTAATGAAAGATGAATGCAACGGCAAACTTTTAACAGAATTTGTGGGGTTGCGTTCAAAAATGTACTCGTATTTAACAGAGGGTAATAAATGCGTTAAAAAATCAAAAGGGGTTAAAAAGAATGTCGTTGCAAAGAAAATTACTTTTGATGATTACCTTTCTTGTCTGAGAGATAGTAAATTGAAAACAGTTAACCAATGCACGTTCCGTTCCTACAATCACAATGTGTTTACAATCGAACAAACCAAAATCGGTCTAAGTCCACACGATGATAAACGCTTTTTATGCAATGGATCTTTTGACACTTTAGCATGGGGCCATCGCGATATAATGCTCGATTAATGCTACTTATAATTGGGAAAATAAAAAATAGTTGTAAATTAATTAGTTTTTAGTTTTCTATTGTTTATTGTATAGCTAACATTAAATAACAGTTGTAAAGTAATTAGGTTAGTTTTTAGTTTTCTATTGTTTATTGTATATCGAAAATTTTTTATGTTTACAATAAATTTTTAATCTGAATCTATGGTGTATTATTTTCTTTTAAATATGTTTCGTTGAAACGACCACAATAACGTTCAAATTCGTCGTTTAGACGTCTATTTTTTGACACTTTGACGTTCATGAATTTTATAACGAAAAAAACGATGAAAAGTGTCACTTTTTGTCACTTTGAAATGATGTTTTTCCATAAGAAATACCTGTAAATCGAAAATTTTTTCTTATCAGTTTTTTAAAACGTTGAAACGACAAATTTTAACGCTGTTTTAACGTTTTGACGTTTCAAATTTTAGAACTGTGACATGCATAAATTTTGCCTCGATAAAATAACATTTTTTGACGCTATATTTATCGATTTTGAAATAAAAGTCATTATTTTTTTTTTATAAAAGTTTATTTCATATTTTCTAAATCTCTTGTTACATTTTGTTTATAAAAGTAAATATACTGACGCAAAGCGTTACATAATAAAGGATCAGTACACATTTCACAAAATACATCTAATCCTTTAAACCAGTTATAATCAACATTTTTTTTTACAATATCTATAACATTATTATAATAACAATTAAAGTTAATATTTTCTAGAAGTGAAATCTGATAAGCTACGATACAATGGTGTACTCTAACAAGTTCATCTGCATCCTTTTCCGTTAGATGATATCTTACGCCATGTTTTTCAACTTCTATGAACCTGGTGTCATCGGATACCAACTGTCGTATTGTACAAAAATCTCCACAGGAAAATGTAAATGCACTCTGGATCAAACTCATCTTATCTAAATAGTCAATAAGGTCAAGCCATTCCATTTTTCCAAACGACAATTTACTTGGCTTGCAGTATTCTGATAAAATAATAGCTGGAGAAAATGTTCTTGCAGGAGATAAGCCAACTGTTATAACATACCCCTCAATTGTAAAAGATGATTGTAGCAGCAAATAATTTTCACGTTTTGCTTTGTCTTCGTAAAAATTTACAATTTTGTTTACTTCTTCCATATAGATAGAATCTTCACTACTACTACTACTACTACTCTCAGAATATGACGGTAAGTTTTCACTACTATAACCACTGTCTGGTGTCATCATCTTTTAATACTTGATAAAACTTGTGTTGAAACTAAGTAAAAAATAATTGCTTCTGCTTCTAAGGACAGTTTTAGTCGGACTGCAGACTGAACGGTTTGAGCAATAGATGATATGAATCAAAAAGGCCCCCGGAAGCTGTGAAAACGTATCTTGTTTGTCATAAGAATACGTGTAAAAAATGTTCAAAGTAAGAAACAACAGAGTTTATAAAATATTAGATTTTTCGATCCAGCTATTATGCGAACTATCAAACCCCAACCATTTAACGTAGATTTTATTGCCTTTTTTCCTCAGCACTTTTTCAACAAGGTAAACATCAGGATTTTTTGACTTTTGTAGCTCTTCCTCGTAAAATGCTCCTTTAATTGGCGATCCATGTAAATCCTCCAACATGTATGTTACAGGATTAGTTATGTTCACTTTGGTAATTTTAAAAAGCTCCGTAGTCCAATTAGGTGTATAGCCTTTATCGAATAGATGCTTTGCCTTGCTTATGCGCACCACATCTCCAATTTTAAATTTTCGCGGGCCTGCTATTTTCAAATGATTATAATGTTGCTTCAGAATCTCTTTTTCATTGGATCTGTTTACCTGAGACGGCTTTTGACCAATCGTTCTATGTTTGCTTTCGTTGTACTCTTTTGTAATTTTCGGTAACACATCTATCCACCTGTACGTACCGTTTAAGCTAAAATGCTTGTACAATTTCGTTTTCAGCGTTCTAATAACTCTTTCCGCCATACTTGCTTTCATCTTGGTAAATGTACTGTAATGATTTATGCCATGTTTCTGCATTAGATTTTGAAATTTTGTGTTGTAAAACTCTTTGCCCTGATCAGATTGAAGATTTTTCGGTTTGCGTTTTCCTATAATATCGGCAAAAGTTTTCGTGATTTCTTCGCCAGTTTTCGATTTCAACGGTCGAGTCCAGAGAAATTTCGAGAAGCAGTCGATTACCACTAGAATCATTTTAAACGATCGATTTTGAGTTGCGTACGAACTCATTTCAGCCAAATCAATTTGCCATAAATCATCTAAACCTTTAATAATTGTTCGTCGACGAGCATAATTTTTCCGAGCCGGTTTATGCAGCTCATTAACGACTTGAACCTTTTCCTTTGAAAACATGACTGTGACTAAATGTTTAGGGATTTTGTATTAATCGATTCTCCAATGCTTTTATGGTCAAATCCATCGCAGTAATAGTTTCACGAACATCAAGCAGATTCTGTTGATTTATAGTTATTATATCGATCAAAACAGCAATATTCTTTTTAATAGCCGCTATTTGTGATTCTAAACTTTTATTCATAGCATTCATGTTTTCAGTCAACTTTTGCACATTATTATCCATATATTTTTTATTGACGGCATCGCTGTCTGAGTCAGGATCTTTAACATTACAAAGTTTTAAATTTTCAAAATCAATATCACCGTTTGCGGTATGGACTAAGGTTGGTTTAGACATCAGCAATAGTTTTTTATTGCCTATATCATGTTTAGTACGTCCGAATTTGTCGACACTCATTGTGGTAATGATGTTTAGACAATAATGCGTGCTTCTTTTAATTCCTCGATAATTGCAACAATTTCATTATCATTCGAAGTATTTCCTGCTTCTTTTGACGCTATTAAAAGCCGAAGCCTGTCAACGAGTTCGTTTGGATCGTCCCAATATTGAAGGTCAATTTTATTATCGTTGTAAACCATTTGCATCCCAGAGCCCACAGTGCTCGAATGTTTTCGTAAGTGAGAGGTAGCCAGAGGTTTTATGATATGTGTGTATTTAAATCGGTTTGTTCCTTTAAGGTGTCCTTTAATGTTTTTATGAGGATTTGTTAATTCTAGTATTGTTCCATAACGCTTTAAATCATCATTATTGAAATTTTTAGGTTCATCATTAAAAATTAATTCATACAGACCCGGTGTACCTCTTATCTGTTTGCCTTCTGTAATAATAAATCCATGCTTTTTATCAAAGTCGATTTGTTTGCCACCCAGAAACCATTTAGATGTATCACCATCGTAAGTAGGACCATAAACCGTATCTATATTATCTTTTTTCTCCCAATGATCTAGAATATATGGATGAGCCATTGGGGGATACTGATCCAAGTATTCCTTAATAACATCTTCTGAAACGTTAAAATCTTTAACAGCCTGTTCTTCGTCTTCATAGAATACTTCATCATTATCATCACTAGTAGTTTCGGCAACATTTTCGAGTTTTATAAACTCAGGTATACTCAATTGCTCTTTTTGTTTAGGTGATTCCTCTTTTTGTTTAGGTGATTCCTCTTTTTGCTTAGATGGTTCTTTTTTAGGCTCTGGCTCGTTGGCTGGTTGAGGATGAGAGATCACTGTTTGGTTTAGAGAAGATTTTACAATTTTGTGTAGAGGTTCTGTGACAGGTTTAAACAATTTATTTAGTGTCTCATCCGTTTCAACTCTACCCAATTGTAACGCTTTATATTTTTTTCGAATCGATCGAGCAAGTTCGGCAATTTTTCTCTTACGAACGGCAATGTCAACTGGATTGTCTGACATGTTGTCGAATACTGAACGCAATGTTACAATTTTATGTATTTATCGAAACCGATTCGATACCGACCGTTGTTTAAATCAAAGTCTTTCGCAATAACCATTGTCCCATATTTTTCTTGCCAACATTTCGAACACAACTGTTTGAATTCTTCAAAACTCATATCCGGTGACACATGTTCATCAAAGACATGTTTCAAATTAATAGCATCTTGTTTAAAAAGTACAATTAGGTTACTGTTATCTCTACAAATTTGTTTACAGCATTTCGAGTAGGTCTGCGAAAGAAATGCGCTATCTATATCCCGATGTCGGCCCATGCTGTAGTATTCTCTAATCTTTTGTTGGTTCTCGCATATGACATCATCAAAAATAAAAATTGAATTCGGCTTTGCTTCATTTGGACTAATAACTTCATCGTTTTCTTTAAATGGAAAATATCCCACACCTTTAACTTTCGACAGCACTTCTTCCAACAATTTATACTTGGGCTGATACAATGACTTTGAATAAACGTAAACATTTTTAAATTTCGCGCCATGCGGATGAAACAGTAATGATAACATAACGTTTGTTTTGCCACACCCACTGGGTCCACAGATTAGCGCTCGAAACGAGTTTGGTAGCAGTGGACCATGTTTACTGCCAGCGATTTGATCGTTTCCTCCATCTAAATTTTCAAACGGCAGTGTGTGTTCTTGCTGAACGACCTTCATGTTTTGACATGTTTTTTAATGTTTCACTGTATAAGTAGTGTAGTAATTCTAAAATCATTTCATTTCTCATGTTGGTGTTTGAAGGTGAAGGTGTGCTCAACAGTTTAATCAATAATCTACCGTTTGAGTTACATTATCCTGGTTACAACTTTTTGGGTCCTGGAACTAAATTACATCAAAGACTTGCACGTGGAGATACGGGTGTTAACCTGCTGGACGACGCAGCCAGAGAACACGACATTGCATATTCTAAGCATAAAGATTTAGCGGAACGACATAAAGCGGACGAGATTCTGGAGAATAAAGCGTGGGAAAGAGTAAAGTCCAAGGACGCATCAATTGGCGAAAAGACTGCAGCTTGGTTAACTACCACCGCAATGAAAGCTAAACGTAAACTTGGTATGGGTGTAAAAAAACCGAAATCGTTTAAACGCAATATTATAAGTAAAATACAGAGAGATATAAATAAAGCTGGTCCTTCGGGTACATTAAAACGAGCAGTCAGTATTGCTCTAAAAGCAGCCAGGGTTGCTGTACAAAATGCTGGTGGAAAAAAACAGGTTAAAGTACCTAGGATTATTCCTATCGAACCAAAATCCGGAGGCTTTTTACCGTTAATTCCGTTATTTGCTGGACTAAGTGCACTCGGGGCGTTGTCTGGTGGAGCTGCTGGAATCGCTAAAACTGTGATTGATGCGAAAAATGCACAGAAAAAATTGGAAGAAGAACATCGACATAACAAAGCTATGGAATCTCTCGGTAAAGGACTATATTTACGAAAAAATGCCAGAGGAGGCTTTGGTCTTTTTCTTAAAAAAAACTAGGCAAGCTACCCAATCGAGGATTGTATGATTACGAACTAAAACGATATGCTAAACTTTTAAAAATCCCAAATTTCAGAGGTGTATTTATGCGAGACACATTGCCTAAAACCGGTCCTGTTCAACGCGAATGCGCAATCCTAAATTTGGATGAAAGCAAAAATCATGGAACTCATTGGGTGGCGTATCGGAAGATTAACAATAACGTCGAATATTTCGATTCATTTGGCAAGTTGAAACCGCCGAAAGAACTTGTGCAGTATCTGGGACCTGCAACGAAAATTGTTTACAACCACGATCCTTACCAGACTTTTAATCAAATCAATTGCGGCCATCTTTGTTTAGAATTTTTATATGATGGAGGCTGTTTTGGCGTACATTAATCATGAAAAGAACCTGATTGACTTTACTGAACAAGAATTGGCTTGTTTTCCTATATGTTATTTGAAAAGGTACGCAAAACCTTGTGAATTATTATAAGTTTGGTGCAAGTTGCCGCTTGAATATAGATTGGATTTTGAATTGCGAACCTGCCTGCCATGCTTTGTTCATCATAATCGTCCTGAATGGACCACCCATGTTGACGGACCTGCGCAATCACAAGGAAATTGCAATATATGTAAACTAGGTTTAGAAAAATGTAATGAGCTTGTAAAAAATTATTTAAATAAATGTTAAAGATATAAAATTTTATTTCTTTGTTCAACCTCCAACAGTTATGTTGTTGACGCTAGAGAGTCGTGATTATCAATTTGATTGGACTCCTCCGGTTCCTTTGAGTTTAGATCCAAAGAAACAATACAAGTTGGCATTTCTGTTTTTCTTTTCGTACAACAGTATACCGAATGTAGAGAATGGCAGTAATGCTTTTTACTATTACGAAAATAACGATAAAACTAAATTGCAGAAAATAACGTTAAATACAGGTTGCTATGAAATTTCCGATATTGAAGAGACAATTAGAAATTTACTAAATATACCATCAAATGCAAAGATTGAAGACGTTTTTTCATTGAAACCCAACAATAATACACTCAAGGGTGAAATATTCAGTAGTCAACATGCAATAAATTTCGAGCGCGAAGACAGTATAGGCAGAATGTTGGGTTTCTCAAAGAGGATTCTGGAACCGAACGTAAGACATAGTTCCGATCTACCTGTGGAAATTGTTAAAGTACGAACGATTCGTTTCGAAACAAACATTACCACCGGAGCCTTCTACAACAACAGACCTACTCACACTATCCACGAGTTTGGTATATCCGTAGACCCTGGTTACGCTATCGACGAAATTCCAAAAAATATCACATATTTGCCGGTGATTAATATACCTGAGATTACAAATATTACTATACTGGCATTGGATCAAAATTCAAGACCTGTAAATTTTCAAGGTGAAAGAAGTATATTGGGTTTGGAGTTGAAAGAATGGGATTAATTTTCAACTATATAGCACCTTCATATTTTCAGAAGCCTGCAGTATTGAACAAATCGTTAAACTGTTCGGTAGGACGACAGCGACGACAACTTACTAGAGACAACGTTTTATTTTTGAAAGCTCTTGGTTTCAAAGTTATTAACAATAATAATAATAATGAATCGTATACGAACAATTCAAGATCCAATGTTTGATATTTATCGAGAGCCGACTCAGGATGAATCGATTAGAAAATCTGAATACCGATCTTACACACCGTTCATCAAATCGTTTAGCTGCAGCGACATTGTAGAATTTAGTGTAAATCAGGTGGACTCATTCTTTGCAATGCATGATACGTTGTTGGCTATTAAAGGAAAATTGGAACTGGTAATGGCGATGTTAGTTTGACACCAAACTTTGGAGCATTTCTATTCGATTCGTGTACGTATAGCGAATGTGCAAGAGAGATAGAAACAGTTCGAGATCCTGGAATTGTTAGCACTGTAAGAGCTTTAACATGTTACAATGAAGAAGATTCTCGTCACCTCGCCATTGCCGGTTGGAATTATCCCACAAATCATATTCTCAATGCTGCTGATAAATCATTTAGTTTACTGATGCCGCTTAAACACATCTTCAACAGTTTCAATGATTACCCAATGGTAACTTGTGGACGACAAACGATTCGATTCGTTCGAGCTCGTAATGATCTCGATAGCGTTATTGTAACAGAAAAACCAGGTACCGGTAACGTAACTACTTCTACAACCGTACAGATTCTGATTCATTCGATGGAACTGAAAGTTAAACATATTTATCCAAATGATTTCGTTAAACAACAATTGATGCGATCAATTCAAAGCGATCGTCCAATCGTAATTCCGTTTAGAAAATGGGAACTACATGAGCTACCATCTTTGACTGGAGGAGCAAAACAAGAAATTTGGGCTGTTAAAACGACATCTGCAATCGAGAAACCTCGATATGTTATTGTATTTTTCCAAACTAATAGGAGAAATCTGAAAACTGCAGATCCGTCTTTATTTGATCACGTAAATCTACAAGGTCTTAGACTCGCATTGAATGGTGAATATTTTCCCAATGAAAGAATGCAACTTGATTTTGAAAAAAACGACTTTGCGCTTGCTCATTACAACTACAGCGAATTCAATTCCAGTTACAACAGAGTATCAGTGAAACGACCATTAATGGATTTACTAGCATTCCTAAATCGTGCTTTGTTTGTTATTGATTGTTCTAAGCAAGAAGAATCGATAAAATCATCGACTGTTGATGTACGTCTGGAAATTGATGCTAACAAAGGATTTCCTAAAAATACTAAAGCATATTGTATCATAATTCACGATTGTTTATTGGAGCATTATCCCCTAACAGAAATAGTTAAAAATATAATATAAACTACTACCTATTTAGTATTTGCTCAGCTTTCAAAGAAGTTTCATCGTCGTCATCATGAGAATTGCAGTAGTCGACATCCAAGGATTTATAATCGATGAAGTTTTTTATCCAAAAGAAATCGCTATTCAAATTGGTGGTATAAAATCAAATTTTTTATTTAAACCGCCTAAACCATTCCACGAGTTGACTGCCAAAGACAAAAAAACAACGCGGTATTTGGAAAAATTTTTGCATGGAATACGATACGATTCTGGAGATGTAGATTATTCCGATGTCAATGTAATTTTGGAGAAACACCTACTTGGCAACGTTGATTTGATTTATGTTAGAGGGAATCAAAAAATTGACTTTTTAAAAGCAAAATGCGAAGAACTTGGAATCCATGTATTAATTTATGATGTTGTAAATTATGATGGGACACCCTGTGCAACAAAAAATTTTGAAGCTGTATATTCAGGATGTCCTCACCACGCCAACGGCAAATTTATGTGTGCATATAATAATATTCTTTCTTTGTATAATTGGTTGTATTATACTGTATTACCTAAATAAAGCTATAAAACAAAAATTAAGGTTTTTTTTTATTAAAACACCTTTTAAAAGTTTACAAATATTTATTGTTATTATTATTATTATTTAAAAATACATTTCATCGCTTCATTCTTCTTTTGGTTTCTTTCGCCAAAATTTTCATGATTAACACGCAAACTCCTGCTAACGTTGCCCATGTTATCTGAACTACTTGACATATTTGCTGTTGCATTGGATCCTCCATAGTAATTTCTAGTTGTTGCATTGGGATTTGAAGATTTGATCGCCATTCCCCCACTCCTTCAGAGTTGTCGTTAAAGATTAATTTTAGTTTGTAATTAAGAGGCGATTCCACTAATTTTAATGCAAACACCTGCAATTTTCCATCATTTACTGACACCTGACACATCATTTGCCATGTACTGCATTCTTGTTTTGTTCCGTTTATATCTAAACACACACCAATATGTGCAACGTTTTGCGGAACGTTAACGTAAAGCATGTTATTTAATATTGCTGTTAAAACAACAAAATTTGTTTTTAACAAGGCCATGGTTTTATTCGTCTTGTGGGCGTTGATGATGATGATGTTGGTAAATATTTTTCAAAAACTTTGTCCCACAAACTTAAATTTTTAATTTTTTTTAATACTTCTTTTTGGTCTTCGTAGACAGAAATTTGTTGGTTTAATTTTCTTATATTTTCACAAAACTCTTCAAGTTTTTGACTGTATTCTCTCGAAGCCATTCTAAAACTAAATATTTTCCATGATATGTTTTATTATTAATAGCGAAAGCAAAGTCTGTTATCACTCTAACACATCAGTCGATTACGTCACAGGTGTAGTGGCTAACGTATTTGTTTATCATACGGGGGACCCGGGTTCAATTCTGTAAAGAATTTTTTTAAATTTAATTGTATTTAACGCAAAAGTTGGTAGCACTGTAAAGTTGGTATCGACAAGAAGATTTGAACACTTCATCTTACCCTATACAGCAACCCCTTTACAATGATATGTCACACGTCGAAATCCGTTGGGCCGTTTACAAGATACACCATTAATGCCCTTTTGGCACTATCAATAAGGTCTTTTTGACGCTTAATCTTACCCTATACAGCAACCCCTTTACAATGATGTCACGTGACGAAATCCGTACTCTGTTATCTTTATTGCGATAAGACTTGTTTATTATTATTATTTTTGTTAGGTACGGCACTGCTAAATATCTAAAAAATCAACAGTACGCCTCTGCTAACTTACCAACAACCGTATATGACGTAGACGGAGCTATTTATCTAACACATTTCAACTTTATTTTTCAAGTCAGATGATAGCCGTGTTGGTTAAGGCGTCAACATTCTACACATGAGTTTGTGGGTTCGAATACCACAACAGACATCACACAGAATTTTTTTTCTACACTTATTCTCATACAAAATTATTCTAAGTTCTATTTGGGCACTGGGGTTGATAATGAGGGGTGGTAGGGTGAGTTAGGGTGAGTTGAGATAATGTGAGGCATGTAAAGTTGGTACGATTACAGTGAAGCGCGAAAAATTCAAAAATATACGAAAAGAAGAATTGGCCGTTTGTGTCAAACGTTAGAGGCCACTTGAAAAAGAAGAATTGGCTGTTTGTTTCAACTGTCAGAGGCCACTCGAAAAAGAAGAATTGGCTGTTTGTGTCAACTGTCAGAGGCCACTTGAAAAAGAAGAATTGGCTGCATGTGTCAACTGTCAGAGGCCACTTGAAAAAGAAGAATTGGCTGTTTGTGTCAACTGTCAGATGCCACTCGAAAAAAGAAGAATGGCCTTTGACATTTAGCGCAAGCAGCCAACTCAAAAAAAAAGTGAGTTTATGTTCAAAAAAATAGCTAGAACTGTCCTTGTTTAACTACTGTCATCGCATTTGGTTTGTGACATTAATTTGCTCGAAAATGTGCAACGAAAGTTCACACGATTACCTTTTAATTTCCGTCAGCGCCCATCCTACCAAGAACGTCTTCACATGATGCACCGGATACCTTTAACACAACGTAGGGAACGTGGTGACTTGATCCAGACTTTCAAGGCCCTGAGTAGTATTGACTCTCCTATGAGTCATAGTTTTAAACTGAATGATGATGCACGCTTGAGAGGACATTACCTTAAACCCCGTAGGGAAAATTTTAGGACTACTTGCCACCAGTATTTTTTTCCTAATCGTGTATTTTACGAATGGAACGCTTTAACTAATGAAATTGTTTTTGTTACTAATGTCGATCGTTTTAAAATATTGTTAGATAATATTTAGTTCACTATTTGATTGTAATAATTTTGTTATCTTGCATGTAAAGAGTTTTATAGGAACTTAGTTCCTCAACTCTTATCTAGTATAATAATAATAATAATAATAATAATAATAATAATAATAATAATAATAATAATAATAATAATAATAATAATAATAATAAAAATAATAATAATAATAATAATAATAATAATAATGTACTAAGAGTTGTTGACTAGAAGTAATAAGTTTTATATTTATTTATCTCTTTTTCTATGATGTTTGAGGTCACCTGTTTTATAGTTTTCCTCTTTTCCGTATATCTTCGTTCATGCTTTAATATGAGGTCATTAGTTTAATTATTTTTTCTTTTGCTTCCTTATTTACTTATCATATTGTTTTTATCATTTGTTTTTTTTTGCATTTTATTTTCAAAGGGAGAAATATCATTTATGTGATAAAAATATATTAATAACAGTGACAAACATGTTAGGATTTAAACAGTAAGTAATAGAACTTAAGAGTTTTCTCTATAAACAGCTTACTACTGGAACAACTAAAACACATCTATTATTGGATCATATATACATCTATTTAAGAACTAAGAAACTATTGACCAAATAATCAAATGTTTAATAATACTTATTTACATTATTCATCCTAGAGCATATCTTATATTCAAGAGGAACAAGTATCTTGGTCAACATTGTTGATTCCTTAAGATGTTAAATAGATTATGACTTTTACTTAAATCACTGGCTTTTACTAACTGCTTAAAGTTGTAATCTTTTAAAAAATATACCTTCAGCTATGCCTCTCTATTCACTAGAGAAATTTTTTTTGCAGTGCAAAGATAAAATGCGAGTATAAATTTCTCGAACCTCCTGATTTAAGGTATTAATTCAAAAAGAATTATAAACCAGTACTTACTAGACAAATAAAAACGGGAGTGGCAGTCAGTGGGACTGCCGGTAGAAGTTATACTTCCATGAACGCGCCCGGGCTTAGAAATTTGTATGGGAATGATTTAGCAAAATCATTATATGGTTGAAGCATGGACCTACTATACTATAAATCCGAACTTCCATGTATATTTAATAGGTTAAAATGCAATGTACAGTCAAAAAAATTCTCATCTATATCTATACATATAATAAAACTGTAGAAATAAAAATACTGTACATTAAAGATATTTAAAAAATAATTAGTGGGGAGTGTTACTACATTGATATAGAACCCAAAAATGTGGTTCGATTTTTTTTGTCTGTCTGTATGTATGTATCCCATTCAAATGCGGTTTTCACAGATGTATTTGTCTTCTTTCAACTTAACATCTGGTGTACAAAAATATCTCCCCCCACCTCTTTAACGGGGTGAGGGGAGAAATGTTTATACAACAATCAGCAAGCCACGCAAACGACGTCGCGGGTACATCGATGTAGAACCCAAAAATGTGGTTCTAATCTAATCTAAATAACCTGGCATGGTCTCTCTGCGGAGCCCCCTGTTTATACACAGCTTCCTGTGGGAATATTGTGACCAGGTTCAGCACCAAGAGTCTTACATACACCCGTGCTTGCAGGACTCTAGTTTGTTCAGCTGCAGATCAGCATCCCGCTGATCCCCAGGAAGGCTAGAATCCAGGTGTCCTAAATTCCTTAAGTTACTGTTGCCACAGGGCTGTTCCCTTTATAAGAGATTTGAGTCCTGTGACTAGCTCCTCAAGGTGGTGATAGGATTCAGGATTCGTGTCGCCGAAGATAAGGAACCGTTTATAGTCCAAGGCCCCACACTCGAATAGAATGTGAGTTGCCGTCTCATCGTCCATTTCACACAGTCGGCACAAGGTGGGTTCCTGTGTCAGAATCCCCATCCTCCGAAGGTGTAGTCTGAATGGTCCATGCCCGGTGAGCAGGCCCACTAGTACTCTGATCTGACTCCTGCCAAGATCCAGTATGTCAGACGTGAGTTTTTTGGAGTATCCTTTAAGCATCAGCTTCGAGTGCCTCAGCCCTACAGTGTTACTCCAGTGTTTGGTCGACTCTACCCAGACCCAGTTCCTGACTTTGGTCCTTACCCAGGCTCTAGGCAGTCCCAATACAGGTTCTGGACCAGTAAATCGTGTATCCGCTCCCTTCTTGGCCAGAAGATCCGCGGTTTCATTTCCTTCAAAACCCTTATGCCCTGGTATCCACTCCAAGAGGACACTGTTATGTCTAGCCAGTTCATTGAGGTTTTGTATGCACTCCCAGATCAGCTTGGAGTTAACCCGGAATTGTTTTAAGGCCAGCAGTGCAGCCTGGCTGTCTGAGAAGAAAGTTATCCTCTCCCCTCTCCAGCCACGACCTCGGGCATGGTCGGCAGCCTTTAGTAAGGCGTATACCTCAGCCTGGTACACGGTTGACTCCGCTCCCAAGCTGAAGTGCTGCCTAAGGTTGCGTGGACCACAGACCCCTGCACCGGTCCCTTCTGACGTGCGAGATCCGTCAGTAAAATACTTGATCCCTGCGTCGTCAAATATTCTTTGAGAGCCGTCCACAGTCCACTCAGCTCTGTCTCTCAGCCGGACTTGGTATCGGCTCTCAAAGTTGTAACAGGGGATCATCTGGTCAGTCGGCAAGCCTGTCAACAGGACCTGACAATCTCCAGTGAACCGTGTGCGATGACGGTGACGATGCAAACCATCAACATCGCACCCGTTAACTTTCAGCCTGTAAGCTCCCGACATCGCCTCCCCTTTAATGTAAACATTGAGAGGTGGCAAGCCCAGGATAACTTCCAGTGCCGCTGTAGGTGCTGTCCTCATGGCCCCAGAGATCTGCAGGCATGCAAGCCTCTGGAGCGAGTCCAGTTTCCTCTGAACAGTTGATTGCTCAACCTTGTTCCACCATACGCATGATCCGTAGGAGACTATGGGTCTGACAACCGCCAGGTATATCCAACGGACGACTTTGGGTGAGAGTCCCCACGTCTTCCCCACAGACCGCCTAAGCATGTTTAGAACACGCCTAGACTTGTCTATAGTGTATTCTAAATGCCGATTCCAGGTAAGTCTCTTGTCCAGATGGACGTCTAGGAACTTTACCTCCTCGGCAATTGTTATTCTTTCACCGAAGATTCTGGGTGGCGTTAAGCCTGCCAGCTTATACCTGCGTGTGAAAGGTACGACTACTGTTTTGGCAGGGTTGACCGTAAGATGTCGACTCCTGCACCAGCGTTCCACTCTTGACAGAGCTCCATTGAGCAGCTCCGTTATAGTGGTCACACAAAAGCCTCGGACCAAGATGACGAAATCGTCAGCGTAGGCCTGGGCATGTATTCCCGACTCGTTGAGCTCCCGAAGCAGAGGGTCAGACGCGAGGTTCCACAACCGAGGAGAGATAACTCCCCCCTGCGGGCAGCCCCTAGTGGCCAACACCTCCCTCGAGGCGCCAAACAAGTCGGCAGTGATGAGTCGCCCTCTCAGAAAGGTCTCTATCCACCCAGTGGTGGTAGAGTCTAACCCTCCAAGGGAACCGACTATGGCATCGATAGAAGTGTTATCAAAGGCACCCTGGACATCTAGGAAGACGGCCAGAGCCACTTCTTTTCGATCCAGCGCTGATTCTATCTTGTCAACCAAGACACGCAGCGCGGTTTCTGTGGATTTCCCTGGCTGATAGGCGTAGTGGTGCCGATGAAGTGGGGACCTGACAATCAGTTCCTCACTCACACGACGATCCACCAGCCTTTCCAGGGTTTTCACAATGAAAGAAGAGAGACTAATGGGTCGATACGCCTTAGGTTGGTCGAAGTTTTTCCGACCAGCCTTAGGTATGAAGACGACCCGCACCTTCCTCCAAGTGTACGGAATGTATCTGTGAGCCAGACTTGATCTAAACAGTCTGCACAGTGTTGGTATCAGGAGATCCAACCCATTCTGCAGAAAAGCTGCATAGACTCCGTCTGGACCAGGTGATTTGAAAGAGGAGAAGCTGCCTACGGCCCACCGTATCCTGTCCACCGTGACGACAGCCTTGGCCACCTCCCAGTCCCCTCTGTCCGGTCTTCTGACATGAAGTTCCGGAGTTGGGTCGGGAGGCGGGCCATCGGCCACATCTAGGCAGCCCGGAAAGTGAGTTTTCAGCATCAATTCAATTGTTTCTTCTCCTGTTTTGGTATACGTCCCATCCGGCTTAAGCAAATTGCCCACCTTCATGGTTACGTCTTTAGAAAGGGCTTTCTGAAGTCTGGCACCTGCACTGACATCCTCGATCTTAGCGCAGTACCTCCTCCAGGATTCCCTCTTCGACTTCCGAAGTTCTCTGTTGTAGGCCGTGAGAGCTGTGTGGTAGGTTTCCCAACAACCACCACTACCGTCCCTCTTGGCTCTGTTCCAGAGTCTTCGGGTTTCTCTGCGAAGCCGTTCTAGCCGCCTATTCCACCAGGGAGGTTGCTGCGAACTGGCCTTCTGAGTGAGAGGACAGCTCACTTCGTAAGCCAAGAGTAAGGCATCTTGCAATCGCTGTGCCTCATCTTCTAGGTCCTGTGGTTTCCTGGGATTCACACTCCGGTCTCCAAGGGCACTACCTAGTTCCTCTCGAAAGAGTTCCCAGTCCGTGCGCCTCGGGTTCCTGAAATAGTGTGGCTCCCGGTAGTCATCGAGGAAGTCGTAAAGAATGTATCTATGATCAGACATAGACTCCTCTCCCGACACCCTCCAGTTACCCACCCTTCTCAACAAATGGTGAGATACAGCTGTGATATCCAGCACCTCCCGCCTATTACGCGTGACAAAAGTGGGTTCGAAGCCCTGATTGAGTATAACTAGGTTAAACAGAGATAAGAATTCAAGTAAAGACTCACCTCTGGCGTTGATGTTGCTGCTGCCCCAGGTTGTGTGATGGGCGTTGGCGTCCATCCCGATGAGGATGCCCCGTTGTCCCTCTCCAAACTGTCCCAGCAGCCTCTCCAGCTCCGGTGTTGGTATTGCCGGGGAGTCATAGGGTAGGTAGCATGAAGCAATGATAATGTTCTTGCTGCCGCCTACCTCTTTTGTGGTAACCTCCACCGTAGTTAGGTCACAGCTAGTGTGATCCCACAACGGCATCAGCTCTACTCCACTTCTCACAAAGATACAGGTTCTGGGTTTGTCAGCGGATCTGTCATAAATAACAGTTCCGTGCACCCCACTGAGTCCGGCCACTCTACCATGAACCACCCAGGGCTCCTGGATGAGGGCCACCTCAACCTGTCCTTGTAGAAGTACTTTGGTAAGGGCGGCTGACGCCGCCTTACTGTGGTGGAGATTAATTTGGATGATTCCCCCCAGTCTTTTTTGCAGGCTTCTCCAGACTCGTGATACGCACTTCGTCGAAGGCCAGGAAAATTTTCATCTCCCTGGCCTCCAGTGCCCTCATCGAGTCATGGTTGACCCTGAAGATGATGGATTTCATCTTTCGACTCTTTCCATCATCCCCAAACCTCACCGCGTTGACAAACTGCCAACTTGAGGTATCGAGGTCCCCGTTCTGCCTTGCCACTGCGGACAGAATAGCGTCCGGGGTTCTCTCGCTCATGACAGCCGGGACATGGAAGATGATTCTCCCCCCTCTTGGAAGTTCCTTGGCCGACCTTACGATCAGCCTAGTTCCTTCCAGAGGGGAAAGACCATCCACCGTTTTCATGAGCCACTCCACGGTGTCCTGGCCGGTGCAATAGAGCATCAGTGCTCCATCCTCAAGCCGGACGCCCCTAAAGTGGCTCTTGGCTGTCATTTTTTCCAGCAAGGCCTCCTAAGTCTGCAGGAACTGCTCCTCACTCAGCCGTTGTTGGGGGTAGTCTACGGGAGTGACCGCCATCTTAATGGCCGTCATCACCCCACTGTAGGTGGGTTTCTCCGGGTCAGCCTTAGATTTCTTTTGTGGCTGCCTGTCGGAGTTTGGGGTGTCGCCATCCATCCTGTCCCTTTTCAGGCCGGATGGACCCGGCGTCCCCCCTGAAGTCGTAGTGATGCCCGCCGAGGGCGCCTCCGACCTCTCCTTTTGTTTTTTTCTCCGCTCAGCACCACTAGGTTTGCGCCTGTGTGCTTCAGCGGGTTGACAAGGTTTTTCGGGTTCCATCAATTCTGACGGAATCCCCTCCTTGCCTGGTATAGCCGGAGTTGCAGCCTTGGGGGATCCAGCCGTCAGTGGTTTCCCACCGTCCGGCAAGCTCCCCTTGGCAGCTTCCAGCTTTTCCTTCCTTCTGCGCAGTTTCGCCGCTCCAGAAGGTCTTTTTCTTTTAGCCTTCAGGCGCAGGTTCCCAACGGCGACGTCGAGCCCTGCGACCTGTTGGCCTATCCCCTCGTTAGAATCAGCGGATGCTGACTCTTTTTTTGGGGATGTAGCTTCCTCCGTTTCCATCAGAAGCTCGTCCTCAGCGGAGCGGGTCACCTCCGAAAGGGGCAGCCTGAGCTCTGCTGTTGTTGATTTATCTACATCAGAGTCCATCTCCGAAGAGACGGCCTCCTCCGTAGGTGGTTTTTGTTGTTTTTTTTCTCTGTCATTCATTTGAATCCCACGAGTACCGGGTGTAAACAGTCCACCTTCCCAGTGACCCGTGTAGGAAGGTAAGGGATAAATACAATGGGGTGCTCCCTGGTGCCCCAAGGGGATCGTTCGCGGCTGCATTTTAGACCCTGCAACCTAAGCCCTCAGCACGATGCCTCACACCTTAGCTTGGGTCGTTAGCCGCTGGCCTGTGACCAGGACGAATGAAACCCGATCCCAAAGGACCGAGCCTGCTTTACTCTCCTTAGCCAGCCTGTTGCCAGGCCGTTGACCGGGGTTCTCCACGTGGAGGCGAGAGTAGCATTGAGGAGCAAAGATTCCCGACCACACCAGCATAAAGCTGGTGAGCTGAGACTTTACCCCCCCGTGTGAACCCCCAAAAAAAAAAAAAAAAAAAAAACAATTTGGTTAGATTTTTTTTTAACGGGGTGTTGGGGATTAATTTTTATGCAACAATGAACAAAATCTAAAAATATTTATTGCGTAAATATATATCGTGTGTACATAAAACTAAAAACTTTATAAAGTATAAGATTAATCACTGCCGCCACCATGTGCAGTGTCAAATATATTGACTAGTTTATAGGTTGGCAAACATGATAGAAGCTCTGTTATCCATTTTAACTCAGTTTAGGTAGAGAATAAACTGTTTGATAAGATACCTACCTACCAATAAGAAAGAATGAAATTCTTGAATTAATAATTTTAATGGTTTTTTACTCACTACACTTATTTTTAAAAACCATGATTGTGTTCTACTTTAACCTCTACTACTACTCCAACTGTACATTTAGCGTTACAACATATTCATCGAATTTTTTGACAGCTGCTAGTATTATCTTTGGAAATCTTAAAATTATTAAATACAATTAACTTATTTTCTTTTTCACTAAACATAGTAGATGCTCTGCTATCCATTTTAACTTAGTTTATGTTGAGAATAAACTGTTCTATAAGATGCCCAATAAGAAACAATTAGCTACTTTTTCCTGCTTAATATTACCCTATTATCACTTTTGGAAACTCTTTAGGTATTAAATATAAAATTTTCATTTGTGTTAGAATTAGGATGCGCCCAATACCATACTCATTACTGAATATTATTAATATGAAATACTAAACTTACGTGACAGAATAATAAAACAATCTCTCAAACACAATGCGATAAGTCACTACTCGTATAATACAAAAATATTATCTTAGACTATTTCTTTGTGTATCTATCTCTTTTCAATGTACTGAATGTTTAAACGGTATTTAAAGGACTTATAGTTATGACTAATAATATGTAGTAAATATTTCATCTGTGTTTTCATCGACCAATATACCTTATATGTGTTTCTGTTTCTCTCGTACTCACACAATTACATATGAAATGACTTTTCCCATTCGAATAGAAGTACAACTTTAATAAAAGCTTTAAAGGAGCATTTCTGTAAGTAATACAATGTCAATCAGATCAATAGTTATTCTATACCAAGTTGCGTCGCTCTTAAAGAGATACAAGAAGCATTTTGATTACTAAGTTTACCAAGATGTAAGGTGTTAGATTTTTGATTCTCTAAAATACTATGGTGCTTGCAGTACTCGCAAATATTAACAATCAGTCGACTAAATCAGTAAGTGCAATCAAATAAACTATCTCTTGAGTAGTTGAAATAAAATAATAATTATTTAGGAAATATCAGATGAAAAATAATTTTCTTTGCCGATCCTATCTCTTTACTGTCGCATTTCAATACAAACACTTATAAATCTGGGTAACGTTAAATATTATTTATTTATTAT
Organism: Altica lythri; assembly: GCA_964028335.1. Taxonomy (NCBI): domain Eukaryota; kingdom Metazoa; phylum Arthropoda; class Insecta; order Coleoptera; family Chrysomelidae; genus Altica; species Altica lythri. The sequence goes on from OZ034805.1 coordinate 17,207,574, forward strand.
CTATATAATTCAGACTTAAAACTTAATTTATATGTAGTATTTAAAACTGTTCACGATATAGGTATAATAAATTTATCAACCTTCCTATATCAAATGCTAATACCTGTCCATAAACTGTCCGGAGGACCAGTAACCAATAATCAATCCCTCAATTTGGTGAATTGTGTACGTAACGATAAATAATTAGAGCAAATAAAAATAAATCCATTTGAGCTCCATATGGCACTGCTATTTAATAGCTGGTAGGGAAGTAAATAATTACGTTACCTGTTATTGCTTCGAACGTATTCATAAGCGGCGTAAATTTGTTGTTTATTTCTATTTGGTATTCAAGATAATTAAGTGAGGTATTAAAAGGAATATAGTAATAATATAAATTGTACCTTTGGTGCAATAGTAGTTAAATTAGTAAACTATCGGGCGAATTGAGAAGATTCGGAAAATATTTAAAAAATGAAACATATTTTTTGGTCGTGACATTAGCCAAGAACTGACAATATGGCTTTTAGTTCTTATCTAATTTATTGGTGGTAATATTAGTCGAGTAATGCTTTTATTTGATTTATAATCTAACTGCACATTTATTATCATTTTTTTTTAATCTAGCTTTGTTTTGTTACAATTTTTTGAAACTTGGAATGTAAATGAAACTTTTAATAGTAAGTATATTATTCAACGAGTGTATAATGGTAGTTATCAATCATGAAGATGAGTATTGCATGACGAGCCACAGGCGAGTGTTGTAAATGATCTGTGTGAATAATAGCCATTACACACGAGTTAAATACTGTAACGGGATAACCGAATAAGGAAAGAACCTCTACTTAAAAGACTGTTTTAAGGTTTTGTAGGTATTCGAGAATCTTCTAGAGGTAGGTAGTTATTAGGATAGATCATGGTACTCCAAAATGCTAGAATGTTCGTTTTATTATATATGGGAGTGTATTAGCAGTGAAGGAGAGTTTAAATAGTTTATTGTCAATTGTAAAACTGTTAAGACATATTTCAGCAGAGTTTTTGTTACAATTTTGTTAAATAAATTGTGTTAAGGTCCCCATAAGTGTTTAAATACTACTTATACTTTGTCCACGACAAAATACATAAATTCCCCATTTTTCAAAATCTAAATTTACGCTAATTTATTTAATTGAAGTTCCAAATATACATGGCTTACACTAACTACGATCTAAATTTAAAGAGTAAAACGTGTTGCCTACATAAAGTGGTAAAAGTTTGAACGATTTTTTATAGATGTGTTTTGTATAGTTACACCATTGGCTATAAGTACGTATTGAATTGTCAAAGGAAAATATAAATTTTGACGAATTTATCTAAGGCACTATAAACTATGGAGGGTGGAAGTAAGGAGTACCATCTCCTAAGGGCGATTAGTTGAAAAAGTGTCCAGCTGTAAACAGCAAATTATTGATCGGAAAAAGCGCTAGTGTAGGAAGTGGGTATGATATGAACTTAGCAGTTATAAACAGAGTGAAGTGTGCTGAGTTGAAACAATAACCTATAACCTATGAAACTCCTGCTATTTACAAATAATTGAGGTACTTGCAAACACTGTATAATTTTGTTCCATGCTCATGTTTGTTTATATATTATAATAATTTTAAAAAATGCGCTGTAACAAAGCGGAAATTCTTCTTTCCTTTTTTAATCTAGTATCCTACTCTAATAGTTTGTGGCGCTCGTTTTAAAATTCTTCCGCTTGCTACTATAGCACCTAAATTTGCCCAATTTCAACGGACACTTTTTAATACACTGAGATGGTCCTCCTTACTTCTACCCTCCATACTATAAACATAGGTTTTATCATCAGGTTTTTTTTTTCCAATGTCAACCACAAAACAGAACAAACGTTAGAACAGATGTGTTGAAGTCTAATATAAAGTTGGTAACAAGTTCCGACATCAGCGCGCCATGTTTAAAACTATTCACTATATTTCTACACCCTTTTTATGCTTAAAGTACCTTAAGTTAATATTAAACTAAAACTACTATTACTTACTCTGTCACTATACCGTTATAACGACTTCTCCGCTTTTCGCGCTACCAGCTGGTTTAGTTCCTATTTTCACCATTACAAAATCTGATTGCACGTCTTTTTAATTTGTTTATGGTCTAACACATGACTTAAGTGACATTGGACAAAACATGGTTGATGATAATAATTCGTGATAATACCTATGCCTTAATTTAACTGATTTTCTTATAAGGTTTGTATTTAATATTTCATACAAACAAGTAATTTTACCAAAAAAAAGTCAGATTTGTAAGAAACAGGTGATATGGACTCTAAGGGTAATTAATTTTTGAACTGGTAAGTCTCATTACATACGTAATTATGTCCTTTTAATTAGGTTTATTTAAGCATTTAAATTTATTTTAATTAGTAAAATATTACATAAATTAATCATTGTACTAAATTTAAGGTAATCTAAAAGTTATATAACGCATATATAACTTTCTATTGTGACGTCATACAGTGAATAATAAACCATTATTCACTAGTGAATAATAGATACTTACTAAATAAGTATATATTGAAAGTTTTGTAGTCGTGAACAAAAATTTTTTTAATTAATTCTAGTTTAGTAAGTATCTGCAATAATTGTACAATGTCGTCAAATTCATAAATGAAGAAAATAGGAACTAATCAATAATTCTAATAAAAAAGAGATACATAATCAATTTAGTAGTATTGTGTAGTTACAAACTAAAATTATAAATTATGATTTTTTACCCACGACACATAAGTAAATTGCGTATTTTTTAACCTATAACTCTGTCAGTAAGCGTCAAATTATTGAGGAGTTGTGTTATAGTTTCATTTACTAAACTAGTGGAGTAAGTAAATAGAAACCTGTATTATATTATGTTGGTTACCTACAGTTTTCATTAAATTAAACTAATATTTGACATTTCTCAGACAGAAGTGTCGAAGTGTCTGCGAAATCGAATACTTTGACAACTTATGCCAAAATTTAAATTTTATATTTGTTATTTTTAGTTTTATACAAAACAATTTGGTAAGTCGTGGGTAAAGCATAGTACTTCATTTGATGAACAAATTGCATATTTAGCTCGTTTCTTTAGCCCCTTTGCTCGCAAGCTCGCTCATGGGCCAAACACACTCGCTGTAATATGCAATTTACTCCACTCGTAAAGTAATATACTATTACCTTAATGTCTAATAAACCCTTTCTGTTGATGAAATCGTTTTTTTGAAGATAGTCGTTTTTCTTTCAATCTGTAACTTATGTTCGCTTATATGCGTCTTTTTATTTAGATCCTAAAATCATTGCTTTTTTTTCTTTGTTTAAAAATAATGTGTTTTACTTGCGAATTTTCAAGTAAAATTTGTGTCTTCTAAGACCACCGCAAAAGAGTACTGGTAAAATAATGCAACTCTACTCTTTATCTATTTGAATATCAATGTCATAGCTGAACACCACACGGCGTATGCATCACTTGACCGTCATCAATATGAACAGGAACTTAAGAGGTTTGTAGTTGGAGTAATCTAAATTAGAGGCAACAAAATCACGTTCATTTTTTACAGTAAAAACTCTTTCACATAATAATATCATACCATCACTCACAAGACAAACAGAACCAATGGTTAAAGAGTCTTTGAAGTCACCCCTTACCTGGGCGCAGTGGGCAGTCTATAAATGAGATATAAAAGAGACCCCTTTTTGACCCTACACTCGAGATCCTTAATGTGGTTGTATGCATTCACAATTTTACAATGTATTGTTGAAATTTAAAAAATAATTGTGATTAATTTTTTATAAATAAAAACGAATAAATACCAGAAACGTAAAGATATTTTTCATGATTACAACCATATATAATATTTATATAAAATTTATGCAGTTTACAGACTAGACACCAAAATATTCTACATAATAACATAAAATACCTCTAGCGCTTGTAAGCTTCAAAATTTTGCGTAAGTATTTTATATGGTTATTATCAAAAAGAAATATATCTTTACGTTTCTGATATTTTTTTTTATTTATAAAAAATTAAACAAATATATTTGTTAAATTTAAACAATATATTGTAAAATCGTCAGAGCATTCAACAACATGCTGTTAGGGTCGGGGCTAAAGGTCTCTATTATTGGCCTCTCACTGGGCCCAGGTAAGTGGTGACGTGAAAGACTCTTTATCCGAACCAATTTCATTTATGACGAATGATTTTAAAAGGAAATCTAATTTTTAACAAGACAATAAAGATAGGTATATTCTTATAAAATTATCTCCGCTTTAAATCTATGATTATTAAAACAAATTTTTCTGATTCTAAATCCCCATTTTAACAAGGAATAATAGTAACATACTCATATATAGCAATTTTTACTCGGTATTAGGACACTCTTTATTATCTATACAGTTTCTATCTATAATAGATTAGGTAATGTAAATCGATTACAACCAGTAAAATACGATTCTTCCTGGAATGACTTAATTATATGACAGATAGCGACCATTCTCATAATTCGGCTAGCATAATTATTGCTCCAAAAACCCATGTACATAAATTTTCTGGACAAATTTTGGAGAAGTTTTCCAGAAACTTTAGACATAAATATACTGCAAGTTCTCGTTATATAATAACGTATGTCTCAAAAGTTTTTGCACAAATTATTTTTTTCCGATTTTACAAACAAAGTTTATATTTTTAATTTGTTGTACAATTAACAATATTTCTAGACCAAAATTAACATATCAAATTAAATGTAGCGATCCATGTTACTCAACAAGACGTAATTTTCGTCGGACATCTTTCATTAGCTCATGGACGTCTTCAACACTTATCTCTCTAATTTTCCTGTAAATTGTACGCCGTAATCCGAGCGTTTAGTCAATTCTGAGTGTCTCGAACGTAGTGGCATGATGCTAAGTCGGGCAAAAACATTACACCTTGAGGATGATTTTTTGTAAAAAAGCAGCTAATTTAATCAGACAGTTTTGAATGTAACGCTTACTATCCAGCGCTCCAAACCAAACTGCCCTATGTACAGTCTACATTTTACATTGTTTGGGCATTCTTGTATGTTGTCAGTATAGAATACATTATTTCCTTTAATCTCTGAAATGCCTAAAGTAAAATACTTCCAATCATCTATTACTATAATTCGTTCGTATGCAAAATGAAGTCACTACAGGCATACGAATGTTTCAATTTGGTTTAATTTTTGGATAGCTGAGGTTTGGTAGATTAACGACCACCAAATTAAAGCGTCGATATTATGACATTGTGCAAAAGATATATAAGTGTTTCTGATTCTATACTTGGTCTTAACTTTTTTAAGTGAGTAACTTTTCCAGCAACGGTACTGTTTTTGTTACCGAAAAAGGTGCCAAAAGATCTTTCTTTCTTTTTTCCTCTTGCAAGAATAATTTCCCTATTGTTTATGATAGTGATAAATACGTCAAACTTGCTCTAATAGCGGTTTATTAAATCCTTTTACATGCCACTTAAAAACATTTGCGTGTAACATATACAAAAAAAATGTTATTTGAAATAGAATTTAATCGAAATAGTGTCATTGTATAATATTTGTGTAGAAAATCACAACCCTATATACTGTTCGTAAGCTAAACCATTTTAAAGTAAATAAAATGTTCATATATCAATAGAAATGGTAGACCAAAAAAAGGCAACGTCATTTAAAATGGCTTCAAAAGTTTAAAAATTACTTGAGTGAAATCCACGCCGTAGTGGTAATCAAAGAACCGAAGATTTTTCTATTAAGCAGTACCTAAGCTCTCAAAATTATCGTGCTTAGTGACCGAACGTACCCACGGGAATTTGAGCCCACGAACGGCCACCCGAAGTAAGTTCTTTTCTTAAGTGATGGTATGAGCACCCGTAACCTTAGATAGAGCAGTTCCTATACCTTTAAAATGATCGTATTGACTGGACCAAATGGTTAAAAAAGAATGTTCCATGCTTCATTTCGTCGACATAATGGCTTTGGAATTCAGCAGACGCACATCCGATTAACTTTTGTATCTGGAACTTTTAAAAAACTAAAGGTGCGGACTAAAAAATATTGATATAGATGTGCTGAAGAAAGCGATTGTACGTAATGGGCCAAAATACTACAAAGAAAAATTCGGGCAACAGGCAACTTGTTTATTGGTCGTTTGAAGGTTATAGCTAAACTAAGAAAGTGAATGGATTCTGAAATTTTGATTGTTTTCACAATTTTTGTGTTTAAATCAATAATAGTATTATACGTTACAAGGTCGGTAGGTGACTTATTACAGTACGAGTTAGTTTACGGACGAGGCGACGTAGGAGCCAAGTCCGGAAATAAAAACGAGTACTGTTATAACACCTAACGACCATGTATCGTATTATATTTTATTTCATCCTGTTTTTATAAATTAATAAACTCATAAAAAATTTAACAGTAGTTCGTAACTTGACTAAAAATAGTTTGTAACTTGATTAGTTAGGTCAAATTACCTTGAAAGCCATCTGTCACTGTCAAATAATTTTTTTTTATTAAGATTTAATTGTTAATATAAAATTGACTTCTTTTTAATTAAATATGGATATAAAAGTAAGTAATTCATTATTTTATTTTTATTTCATAGTCATTATAGTATTTTTAAATGTCAAAAATTAAAAGTAATTGTATTTCCGTAAGCAATCAGAGCAGCGTTGCTGGGCAACACATTACAGTACCTGATACCGTAATGTTTTACTTACCGGCGCCAAATTGATTATAGGGAAGTTTATTTACTGGACAGGATGAAATAAAAAATATAAACGAATAGTCCTGGAATAGTTAATTCGCCTAACCCTATCTATACAATCATGTCTTGCGAAAAGACCTGTATATTCAAAGATTTTCGTTAGTAATTTTTCACTAAAACGTACTCAAATTCTGTTTAAAATCTTTTTCTGATTTTATTCTTGACGCACATACAAAATAAATATGCGACGCCTATTTCTGTTTTGAGTTATTGCAGTGTTGGAATTTTTATTCGGACAATATTTGTAGTTGGTTTGTTTTGTGTGCCAGCAATTAATCGGAATTAATCGTTTTAGAAACATTATTGGATTTTAAAAGAATTATGACATATCATAAATATATGTTATTTTTATAATTGTATTTGGGTTATGTACACTACATGCAAAATTGTCATAATGAAAAAAAATGAGTAGCAGTTTTGATAATATCCTGATGGTTAAGAAGAAATTGGTACTTAGATAGAAATTAATAATAAAATGATTCAGGGGAAGTAATATTGTTATAATTAGTTATATTATAGTGGATATAATTCAACTAGTTATTTAAAAGTTGATGCACTATTAATTATAATATTTATAAAATAAGTTAAGCATAATGGAATTTTATTTGGACAATTAAAGTAGTTCAAGGTGGTTTTAGATAACACATTTTATATCAATATGTTTGTTGTGAGGTTTAAAAACTATAAGTGATTATAAATAATCCGTTTAAGAAAATTCAAAATTGTTAAAAAGTAACTTTTAGAACTCCTTGTATATGGTTTTTGACAGTTTTAACTTAAAAAAATAGTTAAGTTACTTGAATAGGATTTTAATACATAAGCAGGTGCAAAAATTTGAATGAAATCAGTGCCACAAGAAGCACGTCTCTCTGTTCTTCAAATCTCCATGGCAACGGGAAAATAAAGAAAAAATTGACAACGATAGCGCGATTTTTATGTTTGAAAGTTCCAGAAAGTACGATGTAGCTTAATTAACACTTTAAAAGTTACTTTGGCGTTGGGCACCAAATTTGTAACCATAAAAGTACCCCAGGCTAGCTCCCGAGAGTCGTGGCTTTCCTTCTGTGTTTTTGCTTAATTTCCCCCCAAACAAGTTTTAAAGGGCGCCAAGTACAGACATACAAATAAAATACTTCGATCAGTTTTAAAATAGTTTATTACTATAAAAATTGGATTAGTTATGTTTGTCAATTTATGAAAATTAATTAATTCTCTTATCTTGGTTTTTATCGGTGGCTTTGAACGGAGTTTGATCCTAAAGCACGTGCTGTAGAAGGATGGTTTCCATTCAAGGGACTTCTAGATTGAATTTTCCACGCTTCTACGCAGTGGACTTGGAAACAGCAACGGAAATGGAATTTCCCTGTAGAAGTTTCTTTTCGACTTTTCTAACCGGGAAATCTGAACTGCAACGGAATATCTCCGATGAAACCCCTCGTCGGAATCTTTATATAGCTCTTTGTAAACCAATAAGTCTAGTTGGCAATAACCCTGTCAATAAAATTGGAATCAAAACTCCGAATTTTCAAATACTATTTTTCGAACACAATCGCTGTAAGTCTCTCCAAATTTCGAGAAAAAATTAATTATCTTTCATGTATAAATAATAAAATACCACAAAAACTGACCTTGAATTAAATTAGCAATTGTATTCGAATATTTAAAATGTTAGTAAAATAGATAAAATATTATATTCACCGCATTTTGGATTAATTTAACTATTAAACTTAAAACCAAGGAAATAAAGAACTTACCAGAGACAGAAGGGCAAAGATGGTCGGAAACTCTGAATTACTTAAAATTCAACGATAAAATGAACGAAATAAAATCAAAAATTAACTACGAAACCATAACTCTCCTTCCAATTTGCAGTCCCCACTCGTCTCAACGCGGAAACAATAGATAATTTAAAAATATTTATAGTCCAGGAGGATTGTTCGAAAATTAACGATACAATCGTTACAACGATTAAAAAAATTCAGTAAATAAAAACATCAGCGTACAGTAATTTTGAATGGTTATTACAGAGTGTGGAAGAATAAGGGGCACAATTAACATTTTGTCTCGTCTCCAGGTTGGATAAGCTTTGATTCTACAAGAAAAATATTTAAAAAAAAAACACAAACCTTATAAATAACTACCGTATTATTTTGCAAAATATTTATTATAAACTAAAAACAAAGCTTTGAATACACAACACACACTATAATGGACTTTTAATATAATATGAAACGTCATTTTTTATTTTAGTAGATAGTAAATTTAAATAGTTCAATATTTTAGTAGTTTTAAACAAGCTACTTATAGTGTTTTAAATACTGCCTAAGTTGTTTTCATGTTTTCATAGGTATAAACACATATTAATAATAAGTCTTATGTAATTAATTAAATAGGAAATAAGTAACTTATCTATATATATATGGGATGTTGTAAAAGAGAAGTACTTTTCTTCTTACAAAAGGTTTATTTTAAAGGAATACAGAAATACAAGTAACATAACAATATGACAATATCTATCAAAAAACATGACATGTCCTTATTTATACAGGGCATCCCTCCACAGTTCGGCCATCCTGAAAATCATCTGCCCCAGATGATTCGCTATCCTCTTCTAACACCCACGGTTTCATGTATTCAGCACACGTTGAAGTTCTTATTGGACCTTCGTGAAAACCCTCTTTAACGACATCATAGGTATCATTTGGTTTAACGGTAACAACCCTATATGGTCCTAAGAACTTTGACTTTAATTTTAAACCTGGGCCTTGTTGGGTTCTTTTTATTGCCACCAATTCATTAATTTTGTATTTCGTCGAATTTCTTCTTCTTAAATTATAAGCTCTCCTATTCTCTTCTTGTACTTTTAATATTTGCTTTTTAGCTTCTTTTCTCATATTGTCTCGGTTTTCTTCGAAAAGTTTTTGAATTTCTTCCTCAATTAATTCATTTATTTTCATATCATCTTTTTGTCTCATTTTAACTCCTGTCAGAAGTTCAAAAGGTGTAGTATTAATGCTTCTCTGATAAGTCGAATTAATGCTTCTTTGAACTTTTTCTACATACTTATACCATTTTGTCGGATCTTCTAATGATAATTTTGTTAAAACCGGTATTATAATACTATTAATTCGTTCTATTTGTCCATTGGCCCTTGGCAAACCCGTAGTTATTACATGATGTTTAATTCCTTCTTCCTTACAATAATTTTCAAATTCATCCGATCGAAATGCAGAACCTTTATCAGAAACTATTAGGGCAGGATTACCAAACGTCTTCTTCTGCACTTCCAATCTATCAATAACTTCCTTAGCTGTTGTTGATTTTGTGGGGTATAACCAAACAAATTTCGTAAAAGAATCTATAACTGCGAAAATATGGTTGTAGTTTTTATTCGTGGATTCCAATGGTCCTAAATGGTCAATATGGTAAGTATGTAAAGGAATACCTTCTTTATGGAGTGGATGTAAAAACCCTTCTTGTTTTCCTAACTTTTTATTTCCCAATATACAAGGTATACAATTACTTATATGTTTTTCTATTTTATCTCCAAGTTTAGGAATATAAAATTCTCTTAATACTAATTCTTCAGTTTTTTTCACTCCAAAATGTCCTTTTTCGTGACAACTTCTTATGATTTCGGCTTGCATTAATTTAGGTACAAACAATAATTCTTTACCATCTTTTTCCTTGTAAAGTAACTCATTTTTTATTATACAATTTTTATAGGGTTTTTCCTTTAAAATGTTAATTATTTTTCTAATTTCCGAATCCTGTTGTTGAGTATTTTTAAATTTAGTCATCAAACCATTAGTTTCTATAACCATGACCGGATTTCTGCTTAAAGCATCTACGTGTCTCATTCTATTTCCTGGCCTATGTTCAATAGAATAGTCAAAATCTTCAAGTAATAATGCCCATCTAGCAATTCTAGTTGATAAATCCCTCTTTTCCATAGTTTTTTGAAATGCTGAACAGTCTGTCACTATTTTAAATTGTACACCCAGTAAATATACTCTAAATTTTTTCAATGCTTCTACTATTGCCAAGACCTCTAACTCGTAACTTGAATATTTACTCTCAACATCTGAAGTTTTCTTACTCATATAGTAAACAGGATGAAATAAATTATCTTCCTGAGATCTTTGTAAAAGAATTGATCCATAGCCATCTTTTGACGCGTCACAATGTAATTCGGTATCAGCTTCTTGAGAATAAATATTTAAAACTGGCGTTTTTGAAAGTATTTCCTTCAGCTTCTCAAAGGATTGTTTTTCTTTATCTTCAAATTTAAAACCAGCATTTTTCTTCATTAAATTACTGAGAGGTTTTGCTATCACAGAGTAAAATGGTACAAATTTTCTAAAATATCCCGTCAAACCTAAAAAACTTTGTACTTGCTTGATATTAGATGGTTCTGGAAACTTCATAACTGCTTTTGTTTTTGCTTCTGATGGTAAAATTTTTCCTCCTTCTAGAATATGTCCTAAAAACTCCACTTTCTTTTCCATAAAATGACATTTTTTCATATTTATTTCTAAGCCATATTCTTTAGCAGTTTCTAACACCTTTTCTAGTTTATCCACAGCTTCATCTTCATTAACTGCTGGTACGATCAGATCATCCATGTACGGTAGTGCAATTCCCTGTTTTGCTAAATCTTTGAATATGGTGTTAATAAATCTCTGAAATACAGAAGGCGAATTACAAAGACCAAATGGCATTTTTAGAAATTGAAATTGACCATTATGAGTAACAAACGACGTATATTTTCGGCTTTCCTCTTCAACAGCTACGTGAAAGAATCCATTTTTTAAGTCTAAGGTGTTAAAAATTCGAGCTTTTTGAAGTTTGTCCAACTGATCTTCAATTAACGGCAATGGGTATCTATCCTTGACTATGATCTTATTTATCTTCCGGTAATCCACACAAACTCTTGGTTGACCATTCTTTTTATAAGTTACCACAACTTGACTACTATATTCTGAATTAGAAGGTTCTACAATCTTGTTTTCTAACCATTCTTCAATCTGTTTATCAACTATCTCTCTTTCTGTAAATGCTAAACGTCTTGGTCTGTAATAAATTGGTCGATCTTCTTTCAATATAATTTTCATTTCTATATTTGTGGTTTTTGTTTTTTCAGGTTTGTAGTTTTCGATCATATTTTCTACTTTTGATTTTGTTTCCATGCCAACTTCTCCAATATTTACATTTTCCTTTTCATCAATATTTATGTTCATTATGTGATTTTCTTCTTCTAACCTTCTCATTCGTATTCCATTTTGATCAACAGTCATTTCAACTTGTTTTAAAAATTCATCTCCCAAAATTGATTCAAAATTAGTACAACTGTCTGGAACTACATAAAATTTTGAAACATATACTTCCTCATCCACTTCAATATGACATTGTAAATTACCTAAGGTTTCAACATTTGAGTTACCCAAACCATGCAAACAAAATTGATTCTTATCCAAATTAGGAGCACCAATGTATTGATAAATTTTATTTGTGATAAGATTAACACTACTTCCGGTATCTATTAAAGCTTTTATTTCTTTTCCGTTAATCTTAATATTCTTTATCATTCTGTTAGTTTTGGCCAAAATTTCATTTACTGACTCTGATGTTCCAGCTTGAGGATTGTCTTCTAATGCCTGATTTCTAGATGGCTGTTTGGTTACTTTAGATTTACAGTCTTTTGCTTTATGCCCAAAATTATTACAATTGAAACATTTTATTCCAAAAGCTTTTGATTTGCAAAATTCTGATTTATGTCCAACTTTACCGCAATTAAAACATCTTTGTTTTGTTTCCGTTCTCTCTATATGCTGATTTCTATAAGTTTTCTGTTGAGTATTCTTTCGTCTTACTTCACTATAAATCTTCATTTTAGCTTTAAAATCCTGCAAATTTGTTGCTCCGTATAAAATAATTTTATTATTGTCATCATCGTGAATACCATCAATCACATATTGAATGAGAGATTCGGTTTCAATTGTTCCTCTATTAGCGATTTCCTTCATAACCAAAAAATATTCTTGAACATCTTCATTTCTTTTCATTTTTCTATCTCTTAGTAACCTATGCAAGTCAGCACTATTCATTTTACTAGAAAATTCTTCCAAAAGGGACATTTTCAATGTTCTCCAAGTATTAATTCCAGTTTCTCCTTGAACAAATAATTTAGCAAGTCCAGTTAAAGACTTTTTCGCAAAAATAAAAGTATGAAGTTCTCCCCATTTTAAAAGATTAGCTATGTCCTCGATGTCATTTATCCACTTCTTGACATTATAATTTTTACCATCAAAAGGACGAATTGAATCTTCCACATCTCTAAAATTAATAGAAGAAGTCGTCTTACAACTTGAAAATGAACATCCAGCTGTATTCTTTTCAACAAATTCTTCAGCATTTTCAAATTCTTCTTCTTCATCTGAAACGTCATTATTTTCTACTTGATTGCCTAAATCTTTTAGTTTTTGGAGATCTGCTAAATAGTTACAAATATTTTTAATCAGTACGTCACTAGCGACATTATAATCAATAAGCAAAATATTTGAAATAGAAGTTAAATCACTAATTGAAAAAGTGTCTTTTATAAATTTAATTTTTGCATTATATTGATCTGAACCAAGTTCAAAATCAAAACCAGTAAATTCGCGAAGTCTTTTTCTGTTGTTTCTATCCCCTTGATATTCAAAAATTAAATTATGAAATACTTTAATTACAGCAACTGGAGCTACCTTAATATTGTCCGAAATATTTTTAATTTCACCTAAAGTCAACATTTTCTGGCCTTATTTAAATATCTTTGCCTTAACAGGAAGTAAGTCTTTCAGTAAGAATAATTTCTTTTAAATGTCTCTGATGACAAAAGTTGTCAAAACTTTTTTAAAAATAAAGCTGCAAATATTGTACGAAAAGAGCTTATAATTTCTTAGTAGGTACTCACCAATTAAAATCTTCTTTAGTAATTAACTTTTACCTAAAACTTCTTACTCAATTTCCTATTCTACTAGTTAGTCGTCTTCGTTTTACTATCTATTCTACGTCTTTTTCTTCTTTCGTCGTAATTTTAATATTATTTCCTTCGCAGTTTTAGTGTAGTCTTTATTACTTCTATAATTCGTCGTCTTAGGATTTAGGGCTTTTCAATTTACCGTCGTTTCCGTCTTAATTTTACCTATTCGTCGTTTTGGTTTTGTAATCTTCGTTTTTTACTCGTCGTTTTCCACTCGGCGTCTTCTCGTCGTTAATATATCCTTCCTCGTAATTATTCTGAATCGTTTTCTCGTCGTAAATGTTTCTTTCTCGTCGTCTGTCTGTATCCTCCGTCGTCGTATACTTCACGTCTTTTCCACAATAAGAAAAAAATACTCCAATTTTTCTTTGGATCCCGGCTGAGCCCCCAAATTTATGGGATGTTGTAAAAGAGAAGTACTTTTCTTCTTACAAAAGGTTTATTTTAAAGGAATACAGAAATACAAGTAACATAACAATATGACAATATCTATCAAAAAACATGACATGTCCTTATTTATACAGGGCATCCCTCCACATATATATATATATATATATATATATATATATATAAATGAATGTTTGTCTGTATGTATGTATGTCTGTATGTACTCAATGAACTCAAAAACTACTGGACCGATTAATATGAAAATTGGTTTGTATATGTATTTTTCCACGGAGAAGGTTTGTATGATATGCTCATTGATGTCACTCGCCACCAGGTGGCGCTGCAGACTAGCAACTTCTGCCCCTTCAACCGATTGTCATGAAAATTGGTATTTATATGTATTTTTCCACGAAAAAGGTTTGAATAATATGCTCACTGATGCCACTCGCCACCAGGTGGCGCTGCAGACTAGCAACTTCTGTCCCGTTCAACCGATTGTCATGAAAATTGGTATTTATATGTATTTTTTCACGGAAAATGTTTATATGATATGCTCATTGATGCCACTCGCCACCAGGTGGCGCTGCAGAGTAGCAACTTCTGTACCGTTCAACCAATTGTCATGAAAATTGGTATGTATATGTATTTTTCCACGGAGAAGGTTTGTATGATATGCTCATTGATGCCACTCGCCACCAGGTGGCGCTGCAGACTATCATCTTCTGTCCCGTTTAACCTATTGTCAGGAAAATCAGTATGATGATGTATTTTTACGGGTAAGATGAATATGATATTCGTATTAATGGAAGTTACCACCAGATGGCGCTTCCATGTCTAAAATTCAATACTGATTAATAGATATCTACACGAATTCGTATAAATATAAGTTCGAAAAATATATTTTTGGTGCGATAAGTAAAACAAAACTATAAACTTTCTTTCCTTCTCTATCTCTTCTTCTCTTTTATTTTTCTTAAATTTATTTTAGTTGCTGGCGTAGCAACGCGCGCCCGGTGCAGCTAGTATGTTTAATAAAAATTTTAAATTAAACAGATGAAACTATAATAAAAAATAAACGAAAGTTAAAAGTTTTTTGTTTTAAAAGTCTGAAATTCATGTCGATGTTTTATTTTAGATTCATTGGTTTAAGTCATAACAATTTCTACACTTCCCTGAATTTGAGCATTTGCATCATCATATTAATTTAGTCATTTAAATATTTAATAAACTTTGTTATTGATTTTGTAATCTGTATGATATTTTTTTTTTTTTAATTTTCCATACAAAGAGAAGTTAGGCCTGGTAAATAGTCAATTGCAGATTTTGAAACACGCCCCGAAGAGATTATAGCTGTGCGTGCGAGGAGTTATATAATTATCAGACAATAAATAAAAAAAATTAATAATAAAAAAAAAATAAGTAAATAAAATCTTTTCAAAATTCTAATCATAAATTAACTAAGTTTTCTTTTGTTTTTTATTTTTATTTTTGTTATTATTAGATAATTTTTCATAGTGCTTAGTCCAGTTGGCGATCAACATCATTTTATAATAGTATATTACGTATCAAGAGTGGTAAGTAGGACATTACGTGCGAGTGGAAAAGTTACGCACGAAGCCGCGTAGCGACGAGCGCGTAATTACACGAGTACGTAACCTCTTACCACTCGAGTTACGTACTATGCTTTATCTACGACTTAATATTTTAATTTTATTTCTAAATATTTGACATCTCTAAAAAAATATATGACGAAATTTGACGTTTAAAATAAGATTTATCAAAGTAGTGACATTAAGTAACATACTAGATTAAATAATAATTTAAAATGTTATACCTATATGTTGCCTAAATCTGTTTTATTTTTTAATAAAAACTATTATATACCTATTATATATTTTTAATTTATTTGCGTTATAGCTTACTTACCCTGCATGGTGACAATGAGTATAAATAAAATTTACTGTCAAAGGAGTAGATAAAAATATTAACGCACGTAACAATATTATATATATATATATATATATATATATATATATATATATATATATATATATGTCACGAAGCATCTTTGGGAACTTTTTTTTTGTCGTCGCGCAACTTTGAGAACTTCTTGCATATTTGAGGACGTCCTCAAAGGTTCGATATCTTATCATGTTATGGTAAGTCAATTTTGGAGACCTCGAGTGATTCTTTGGGGACCTTCATAAGCACTCCCTGGTGACTTAATTAGGTACTAAAGTTGTTTAATATTAAATCATCCGCTAGATGGACCCTTTAAATAATATGATGGTTGTCGTTGGCCATGATTGTTTAGTGACAACAAACGAGGCCTTGTTTTACAAAAAAAGAAGAAGAAATATTATTGTCAATTGTATATCAGAGATCAGACAATCATGTAATTAAATATATTTGTCTAAAAAAAATTGTTCATTTAAAATATATTACTGTGACAGAAACTAATTATTAGTGATATGAAAAATAATGCTATTCATTAAAGATAAGCGTACACAACATGAAAAGTGATAAAGTTAAACAAAATACTTTCTGGAATGTACTGGAGAAAGAATTAAACTTATATTTGCTAATATAATTAAATATAAATAAAAATAATGACATTTGTAAGTAAGTAAGGTGATTAACTTCAATACCAGGCAATTATGATACATAATTATTTATCTAAAATGTCTAAAGTCTAAAAGTTAATTATATATTTTTTTTAATTATTAGTTCCTTTTTGTAAATAAAGTATGTGTAATTCTTAAGGAATTTTTAATTATTTCTAATATATGAACAGTTAAGAGCAACAACCTAGTAAAATAACATAAGTAATATATAGATTTTAGGAAGACCTTATTTGGGAAAGGGTTTTTTTGGTGATTTATTTATTGAAGTGAAATTTTAACTATTTAGATGAAATTGTTCTCATTCCTGTTTTTCAAGGTGTCACTTTAAATCCTACTGGAACTCGTAACATTTCAATTGTATTACCAAAATAAATTATAAAACATGAAGGATTCTTATACAGCAAATGTGTACAAAAAGGCTGATTAAATAATTTAATAAATAAGACTACCAATTCTTGTTTTCCTGAGTCAAATAAACCTAAAATTTTCTGTAAAAAGGAAACCTGGAAACCCAGTAAGGCCATGTTAGACATTTTCAGAGATACTCAAGAAGTTGCATTCAAAAAATTAAATTTATGAGGGAATCAGGGTAATAAAATAAGCAGTACAACTTCAATTATTAAATATATTAATAATACAATAATCCAGAAGAATATACTTTCAAACCGTCAAAGGAATTTATCCTAACTATTAATTAAATTTTTTTTATTTATTGCACTGTTTCTCTTAGAGCCATTTTATTGGTTATACTAGTAAAAAGCACCCTTTTACGAAATTGTAACAATTTGTTTCGCCGATTTTTGCAAATTCGAGTGCCTGAAAATTAATATGTTGCATCAAATATTTCATTTTTTGGTAGATTTCAAAGAACTGAAGGGATTGTTGCAGTTACACATACCAATAGTTAAAAATCATACTCCCTACTCCCAAAATATCCTGTATCGTGTAATTCCTGTAGCATAGCACATCAATATCATCCAGTGTTTTTAATGGGAATGCAATGTTGTCATGCTTTATATAAAAATTGCACTTATTTTCCAGAGTATTACTTTTATCTGTATTCCCATTCAAAGCCTTTACTTCAGCTAATATATCAATGGTGATTCCACGAATTATGTGGATTTGTTCCGAAAGGGTTTTGAAACTTTTATCTGCAATTAATAAGAGCTTTCACCTAGGTGATATGTGACTGCATTATAAAAAAAACTTCTAAAAGCTGTGCCATTTATTAGTATAGGCAACATATTATACAAACAAGAAACATTACCTTTCTCAATACAAGCCTTGTACATTGGATTTAAATTCTCTATCTCAGTGACATTGTGCCTTACTTCGATAAGGGCATCATTTTGATTGTCAATTTTATCCTCAATCAGACCCACAAATCGTTCTAAAACAAAAAAATATTAATATCATTCAGCAACTTCTATTTTACTAAAAATATGTTTACGATAGTTGTAATAAATGTTGTTCTATTATGATGTTAAATATTCCCAGAAGTTCTCTCTACTAACTCAGAAGGTCCGTCTGCCTAAACGACACTGATTTTGTGGACAGGTATGCAAATAAAAGTAGTTTATTTAGGGCGCCAGTATATTTTATTTTTTATATTGAAATATAAAATTATTTGGCAGAATTTATTTTTACATCAACCTTGACAAATGTCTTAAACCTTAAGTTACAGAAATTTTTAAATTACAAGTAGGTGTGGAAAACGCAGAAAGTAAGCTTTACAAATTACAGTTAAAAACTTTTAAAAGACTACTAATTTTACTTTGAGCACCACTCCATTACTAAATTAATGTCCGACGAACTCAAAATATTGAATCGATGGATTGAGAGGAGCGGATGGATGATCCTTGGAATCCCACGAAGAGTCTATGTTCCTTACAGGACCGCAGTGCGTAGGCATATAATAACTTCTTATCTTATAGACAATGATTGTACCAATAATTGTTGATGTTAATGATTAATTGTTTGAAGGATTGATTGTTGAATTTGATCATAAAGGTGATGATTGAACCATTGATAAATAATTGATTCCAATAATTGGTATGCCAAAAAGACAGAGTGTGGACTCTGTAATATTACTCCGTATGTCTATCCGGAGGTTTTCGAGTAGTTCTGTATAAATAATCGTAAGATAAAAATAGAAACAGCTTAAAGGGGTAGTCCATCACAATTATATGATCGACCAACAACTGCAGTACCTCAATTAAAGAATAGATTATGTCAATACTTTGTAAAACCAGAAGTGGCTTTACCATGGCAAAATACAGTATGCGTTTAATACAGATTTTTAAGTTAAAATCTATTCAGGGAGTATTTTAATAAATAGTGTTTTATTATTTTAATCAGTATTTCAATATGTTTGAAAGTTTCTTTCTATTTCTACTTCAGTAGCCACCTATTGTCACGCTTTTTTTTTTAATTTCTATTAGAATACTTCTCCAACTTGTAATTATAAAGAAACTCATATTTTTCAATAGCTGACAACTACATTAAATTTTTCGTTGCCTTTTATTTTTGATCAAATTAATCAAATATTGCCTGCAACGTGAAATATCGAGAAACAAGAAACAAAAATATAGAACACGTTTCTTCAGGATTTGCTTAGCTATGAAGTCACATGAAACACATTTTGCTGAGGTGCCTATTCTCATTACGGCAATGTGTACTTATTTTATGAAACGTGTTTCATGTTTCACATTTCATGTTCACTTGATGTGTGGCCGGCCTAAGATTAACTTTTTGGTGAAACCGGGCCTAAAGTCATCAAATAATTTTCGCTTCTTGTTTACTTGGTGTATTCTTTGATAATAGTATCTTGTAAGCAATTTAAAAATTAATACTTTAACAATGTACCTAATTAGATATTTTAATTTTTAGAAAATATTTAGATTTTGAAAACTATGAATACTTTTATTAATTGTGCTGTAAAATGTATATGTAAACAGGAAAAAGAAATTCATTAATTAAAGATTGACTGGGTAAAAGAAATAATTATGTTAAAAAGAAAAATAATTCTTTTATATTGTATGAAACATTTTATTTTATTTTTTTCATTTTCAATTATACTCTTTAATTTCCAATTCTATTTTTTTTTCTTCCTCTAATAATTCTTTATCTTTATTTTTAAAACTTCTTGCTTTTTTTTGTTTGAATTGCCTTCTTTAGCTCTAGCAAATAATCTCCATTTTTATATTTCAATTTTGGGACTCAAGGAGTTCTGCAATTATTGGGTATTGCCCTGGTAGTATCTTTTTCTAACAAATCTTTATCTGTGAAAAACAAAGAAACTCTAGTAATACTGTCGCATAGAGGTGTAATCTGAGTGCCTATAAGACCAATCATGCACTAATTTTAAACTGTTATTATTGGTATCTTTGACCCACATGATGTACAACTGTAGGTATTATCTGTAAAAAATACAGGTTTAGTTAATTTTATACATAGGAGAAAATGTGATACCTTATTATAAACTTTAGGCTTCTTTGCCTTTTTTAAACCTAAAAACTTTAAGTAGATGCTGGTTCTTAAACCAGTTTTATATATACTATTATATTAAACTGCAATATTTTCCAAAATTAATAGGCACGGAGCCGTTAGCATAAAAATTGCCGTTATGCGTTATGCGTTATGAGAAATTTTTGAGAATACAGTTTTAAATAAAAATATCAACCAAACGTGACTGGTCTGACAATAAATTTTTTGCCGAAAGTATTTTTAATTAAATTAATTTAATGACAGCCGCTTTCGGCAATTTTTGAGCTGACAGACCATGAAAATCTTAAAGATGATAAAAAAATAAACAAATTAAAAGGAAAAAAAATTTCACATGATTATTCATAGATTAAACCTTCGATAAATATACTGTTAATGACAGTAGTACGCACAAATGATTAGTTTTTTTTTTTTCATCAATCATTGATATTATTAAAATGTTAGTTAATTATTTTCGAAACAATGTGTAAACATACAAAGATATATATCAAACTAATGTCAATTTTATCGGTTAAATGATAATTAATTAAATGATTTTTAAACTAATAAACTTTCTCGGTTTAAATTATGTAGCAGTATATCACAAACCAATATAAAGATAGTGTATAAGTTTTATTTCAAATATGAGTACCTAGTTATTTATTCTCATGTGTTTTTTGGCCACACTGTCAACCCCGCGTCAGGTGACGCTATACTTGTAACGGATTCATGGGGTTGCAATACAGTTTGAGTATCAGATGCAGAGAAGAAAATATAGATAACCGATTTGAATTAAATTTGTATTGTAAATAAAATTCAATTTCTTCGTTCAAACCTTGCTGTGTTTCATTGCAATTTCTCAAAGTGGAATTTGCCCCAGAAGATATTATCAACAGTCACACAAAACAAACAGATAGTTTGAGGACAGTTTTAAAATGTCCGCAAACTATCTAATTACAGTTATTATCATTATTTAAAGATTATATCTGCTATTATTGACAATATTGTATATAATAGAATTAGAAATATATTTTTTAAATTTATATCGACTGGAGAGAACGTAAACTGCTTCACAGAACAACGTGAAGGTATTTTTGGGACAGTTTTATAATGTCCTGAAACTATCTTATAGTAGTTATCATCATTATTCATAACACCGGCACACAAAAAAAAATTGTCTGTACACCTGGCGTCACCTATCTACGTTTTTGGACCCGCTGATACGAATTTAAAGTTAGTTTAGGGCTTAGGCCGTACAGCCTTTAATTTCGAGTATATTATAAAAATAGCGAAATTGGAATGGTGATAAAAAAATTATAAATCTAAACCAAGCATAATTCTTATATTTTTGAAAGTTTTTGGAAAGTATACAAACAAGAATATATTAAATGACATTAAGGAAAAATTAAAAAAAAAGCCGCATCCCGCGGGACTCGAACCCGCAACCGCGTAGAGCTGAAGGTTGCGGTCGCTATTTTTACAATTTACTCGAAATTAAAGGCTGGACGGCCTAAACTGGTGTACAGACAATTTTTTTTTGTGTGCCAGTATAATCAACCCTACTATAAAGAAATTAGTGATGATAGTAGCATGCATAAGTAAATAGATTTTAATTTTAATTTTTATTTGTATAATTTTTAAGTTTATAGAATTTCTAATTTATGGTGAAGAAAACGTCAAAATATTTTACAAAAAAAACAGGAAGATAGTTTTGTGTTAGTTATTTAATGTCCTGAAACTATCTTATTGCAGCTATTCAGAGTTTAAACTATGAATAAATGGATCATGATAGCACTATGCCTAAATGAATTAAAATATGTTGTTTTTTATTTAATTTTTTTATGGAATTGCCTGTTTATAATATTTTAGCTAAATATTAAATTTTTAATTATTTAATGGTTTTCGAGTTAATAGACTTCCTATAATTTATATTCCGTGTACGAGAAAACGTAAAATAATTTACAAAATATGAAGATAGTTTGGGGACAGTTTAATAACGTCTCCCAACGATCTCTTTGCAGTTATCATTGTTTATACTTGTTTCGTGTAGAAAATAAACTATATAAACGCTGGTTTAATCTAATAACTCTAATTTAAAAAAAAAGGAATTAAAATACGAAACGTGTTACATGTCTATGCATCGAAAATCGAATTAAAGGTTTGTGTTTGTCGTCAGACTCGTCAGTCGTCAGGGATCACTCTAGCACAGTGCCGGAACATGCTTTTGGAGTTGGAAGGTTAGCTGACAACTGATAAAGGGTATATATTATTTTAGTCACTGTTCTGCTTATTATCGTCGGTTGTTCTAATTGATATAACTCTTGAATTTTCATCGGATTCTGGAAAAATTTTAATGATGCGTTCTTGTTGTCACATTGATGGAGGAAATTATTATTTCTGAAGAAGGCTAACTGATTTAAGTTAACGAACGATTGACCCTTTCTCTATCGAGTTCTGCGTTGAAGTTCGAGTAAATACTCATTGCTCCAATGTTTCCAGAAGTGTTCATCTAGTTTTTTTATTCCCAAAGTAACCTCGTAATGATATGTATCACGCGAGTAGAAAAACAAAAGATTAAAGCTACCTTTGATAAACTTTTCATAAAGAAAGATCCTAGGCCATATACACCAACTCTTCAAAATTACTACTTAATGCTAGAAACGAAGCAGATGTCCTTCTATACGTAAAACTTTTAAGGTGATATACTCCAGCATTTTGGCGCGAAACCTAGAAAAAGCAACGATACTCAAACAAACCCAGTACAGAGAATAAATGTAAAAATTTTGTCAGGTATAAATTAACCCCGACATTTAAAACAGATACTGATTCACCGAACTGTACTGGGAGGTTCATAGTAGAGGGCTCTTTAAATCAAAGAATAGAATATTTTAAATCTGTATGGCGTTTTTCTCAAAAATTTCAAAATATTTTGATATGAAATTTTAGTCATGAATAGTTCGTTTCATTTTACGTGGTAGACGCATGTGTTTATTGCAAAATTATTTTTTTGCTCTATAAACCATCATAATTTTCTTTAAGTTATCATTTATTCAAAATAAAAGTATGCGTCTACCACGTAAAATGAAACAAACTATTCATGCCTAAAATTTCATATCAAAATATTTTGAAATTTTTGAGAAAAACGCAATACAGATTTAAAATATTCTATTCTTTGATTTAAAACGCCCTCTACTATGAACTTCCGAGTACAGTTCGGTGAATCAGTATCTGTTTTAAATGTCGGGGTTAATTTATACCTGACAAAATTTTTACATTTATTCTCTGTACTGGGTTTGTTTGAGTATCGTTGCTCTTTCTAGGTTTCGCGCCAAAATGTTGGAGTATATCACCTTAAGTTGGTATGTTTTTATACGATCGGTAGGCGATGAACGCCATAAAATCCTGTTTAATTCTATTTTTTTTATTAATTTGATTATCCGTAATATTTTCCGATGATTTACCTCATGTAAAACAGTATCATGTTTTTTCCACAAAACTTACATCCGTTCCATCCAAAATCGTTTATGGAATGATTCCGCTTAAGGCAATATAAACAAAGATGCAACAAATTGGTTTTATCTTATCGATCCTGTATGGATAGTTTTAAATGCACTCAACATTAAAATAAATTATGAAAACCATTGAAGTAAAAACAAACGAGTTTAAAGTTGTTTTGTGTAGTGAAGCTTTTATTATCGGTTTGACTGAATAACCTTCTAGAAGAATTATTTGGTTTTGGTTTCACATATTTTCGGCTATTCGCTCTAAAATTTTCGTATTTGCCATTTTTTATCTACCTTTAAGTTTAGTTTAACTGTTTCCAATAAGTTGACTCATTTTTCTAGAAACTGTTTAAAAGTTGTTAATTTAACCACTGAATTATTACTTGCTTAATTTATTTTGTGTTGTTCCCACTCACGCGCAGTAACTTTATCGACTGTAAATTATACTATTAATTTATTTTAGTAACCGATTCCGCCTTTAGATAATTTTGTATTAAAGCGGTTTATGATTTAATCTGTCACAAAGAGCGTTCTAGGTACGCTACACTATAATTTTCAGCTGTAAACTCCACTTGTAAATTTAGCACTCCGTGAATGGAATTTTGATTAGAGAATGACCTTTATCGATAGGTCTCTGTTAGGTCCTTTAAGGTTCTACAAATTTTTTGTTAGGTCCCTTATAGTTTTTGTTTATAAATAGTTGTTTAAATTTTGCAAAAATAATTTACACTTTAGCAGCTCATTTCACAGCAAATTAATTTTTTTATCATGTTATCATTCTTTATCGTTGGGTTAGCATTAATCTGCAGGATTCCTTTTAATATTTTTTATTTTTTTGTTTTATTTAGAAATGGCGCGAAACTTAAATTGCCTACGACTTTCCGCTTGAAAAATTAAACATTGATACTAAAATTTCGTACCGAAAAAGAATAAAGTAGGTAATTATAAATAGTGAATACCTAGTTGATGTAATAAAAAAATTATACTTGTCAATATGCTAATAAAAAAAAGTATTAAGCCAACAATTTAGTATTTAGAAACGTTTTATAACACAAATATTAGACTACATCAAAATTTATTGTAATTTACGTATATTTTATTAAACATTTGTAGGTTATAGAGTAAATGTGGAATTATTTATTCCTTTACGTGCTTAACAATTATCTTTAAAAATTATAAACTAATCCATTACTTGAACTTTATTATTATTATTTTGTTTATGTTGTTATTAACCTTCTTTCCCAAAATGCCACATAAAAGGATTCGTAAACTAAAAACCGTTTGACACAGTACCTATTAAATAAATCCGTAAATAAACGCTTTCTCTATCTACTTCTACATCTACTAGAAGCAACTACATATTATAATATATGTTTTAAAATTTAGAAAAGCTAAGATTGAAAGAATACTTTTAAATATCGTATCTAAGTAACAATGAAATAAGGGTTGTATTTGAATTTATATACTCAAGGACACTTTAGGCTATTTCGAGAATCGATAACCAACAAACCAGTTGTAGCTTATTCGCTTCTTCGCACAACTCAGATCACAGTTTGACTGAGCAACTGTTAAATTTGTTACCTATGATTTCTTAACTTTTTGTATAATTAATTATCGCTTTAAATACTCTTAATATGGGTTCGAGGCCTCGAGGGTCCAATCTTAATAATTAAATGATTTTTGAGTAAATAGAATTCCTAATTAATACATATAAACGTAAAAAACACTTCACAAAAAGAACGTGAAATTTTACTAAAATGATAAAATTTATAACTTATGTGTACGGGGCTCAAAAATATTCAATGTTAGATCAAACCGTGACAGTATTGACTGTTCTAAGAGTATGAGATTCCTAAAAAGTCTTGAAACAAAATGAATCATGATTTTTCAAAATTTATTATATGAGATTCGTACTTGAATATTTTATAATGAGACTAGCTGTACCCGGCGCGCGTTGCTACGCCAACAATTAAATAAAATAAATTTAAGAAAAAAAAAAGAGGTAAAGAAGAAAAGAAAGTTTATACCTACTTTTATTTTACTTATCGCACCAAAAATATATTTTAAGAACTCGAATTCGTATATATATATCTATTAAAATCAGTATTGAACTTAATACATGGAAGCGCCATCTGGTGGTCACTTCCATTAATACGAATATCATATTCATCTTACCCATTAAAAATACTTCGTAACAATCGGTTGAACGGGGCAGAAGTTGCTACTCTACAGCGCCACCTGGTGGCGAGTGGCATCAAGGAGCATATAATACAAACCTTCTCCATGGAAAAATACATATGCATACCAATTTTCATGACAATCGGTTGAACGGGGCAGAAGTTGCTACTCTGCAGCGCCACCTGGTGGCGAGTGGCATCAATGAGCACATCATACAAACCTACTCCGTGGAAAAATACATATGCATACCAATTTTCATGACAATCGGTTAAACAGGGCAGATGTTGCTACTCTGCAGCGCCACCTGGTGGCGAGTGGCATCAATGAGCATAACATATAAATCTTCTCCGTGAAAAAATACATATACGTACCAATTTTTATGACAATCGGTTGAACGGGACAGAAGTTGCTACTCTGCAGCGTCACCTGGTGGCGAGTGGCATCAATGAGCATATCATACAAACCTTCACCGTGGAAAAATACATGTACATACCAATTTTCATAATAATCGGTCAAGTAGTTTTTGAGTTCATTGAGTACATACAGACATACAGACAAACATTCATTTATATATACAGGGTGTGTCACGACAAAGGGACAGTAGAAATATCTCGTGATCTATGTCGATTAAAAATCTGAAAATTTGTACTTGGCCATTTTCATCGATGGCCTATCTGCCTAAAATAATGTCATTAATCATACACTTCCGGTTATACCGGAAGTCGCTATCAACTTCGTTATTTTAAATAGAACACCCTGTATATTATTACATTTTCGGATTTCGCATAAAATTCTGGACTAATTTTATGTAAGGTAGTCTATATTTAAAATCGATAGTTTTTAAGTTATTCAACTTTTTTTAAAAATTTTGACAGATGCGACTGAATTTTGAAAAATCAATAACTGGACTATTTCACAATCAAAGAAAACAAAAGTTGCTACGCTTGAACAGTAAGTGATGTTCTTTAATGCGATAAACAAATAATTTAGTTTCACAACACAGGGTGTTCTTAAACGGTGTGCCATTATTCAGAATTTTGAATCAGAATAAGTCAAAAATTTCAAATAGGACACCCTGTATATACTTACGTCGTCTTACGTGAAATTTATTTGGCTTTCAAATTGTATTAGGGTTTCCTATACCTAAAGTCATAGTTTTCACATAAATCAGATTCTATATCCTAGGGGTAGATTTGCACATACAAATCTCACATTATATGAAAGTTAATTTGAAAAAATTTTTGAAAAACATAGCAAGCTTTCTAAATTATGAGTTTATGATGCATTTATTATTGTCTAGCTAAGAATTTAGTCTCTATAAAACACCAAACTTTCATTGAAAGAGGAAAAAAGGGTCTTACAAAAGAGATTATTGAAAGATGTCATTAGTGGGAGACGAAACTCCATTAAAAATAACAGAATTCTGTCCTTGCACATTTATGATAACAATCTTGATGGAGTAGGATACGAAAATATTCTAAGATATAATTTGCAAGAAGTATTAGAATCTTTACCATTGGCGGAGTACAGAGCAGCGTGGTATCAACACGATGGTGCTCCTGTACACAACACTCATGGTGTTAATCAGCTCCTAATGCAGACTTGACGATCGTTGGATAGCGCTGAACGGACCTTTTAGATGGCCTCCGCGATCGCCAGATTTGACACCGGCGTTGGACTACATTTCGGGAAAAATAAAATCTTTAGTTTATGCTACTGCTCCCACCACCAAAGAAGACATGAAACAAAGGGTTAGGGAGGCGTTTATGAATTTAGATCCTAATGAGATCCGAAGGGCCGTAACAGAAGACATGATACGTCGCATTCACAAATGTCCAGCGACAAACGGTCGGCAATTTGAACATTTAAATCGTCTCCCACTAATGACATCTTTCAATAATCTCTTTCGTAAGAGCCTTTTTACCTCTTTTAATGGATGCTTAGTGTTTTATAGATACTGAAGTCTTAGGAAGACAATAATAAATGCATCATAAACTATTAATTTAAAAAGTTTGCTATGTTTTTCAAAAATTTTCTCAAATTAACTTTCATAAAATGTGCGATTTGTAGGTGCAAATCTGCCCCTAGGATATAAAATCTGATTTATGTGAAAACTATTGATTTTAGGTATAGGGAACCCTAATACAATTTAAAAGCCAAATAAATTTCACGTAAGACGACGTAAGTATATACAGGGTGTCCTATTTGAAAATTTTGACTTATTCTGATTCAAAGTTCTGAAAAATGGCACACCGTTTAAGAACACCCTGTGTTGTGAAACTAAATTATTTGTTTATCGCATTAAAGAACATTACTTACTGTTCAAGCGTAGCAACTTTTGTTTTCTTTGATTTTGAAATAGTCCAGTTATTGATTTTTCAAAATTCAGTCGCATCTGTCAAAATTTTTAAAAAAAGTTGAATAACTCAAAAACTATCGATTTTAAATATAGACTACCTTACATAAAATTGGTCCAGAATTTTATGCGGAATCCGAAAATGTAATAATATACTGGGTGTTCTATTTAAAATAACGAAGTTGATAGCGACTTCCGGTATAACCGGAAGTGTAAGATTAATGACATTTTTTTAGGCAGATAGGCCATCGATGAAAATGGCCAAGTACAAATTTTCAGATTTTTAATCGACATAGAACACGAGATATTTCTACTGTCCCTTCGTCGTGACACACCCTGTATATATATATAGATAGATAGATTGAAAAAAAAAAGAGAGTCAACATAGATAAACAGAAGAACTGGTGGGAAGAATATAATGATAAGAAAAATTGTTAATCAATACATTGGATTAAAGGAAGATGACTTTTTTTTAGCGACGCCATATTGCTTACAAACGCTTTTTTCCGTCGAACGTCCCCACTATGAGGTTGTTTTTTGCATCTTTTGTGTGTCGTTATAATGTTGTAAAGAGTAATTAAACTTAAAGTATGATTTTATTTTATAATTTCTACTAAAACGTAATATTTCTTATGTAAGATTAAATAAATATTTAATTTAGATAATATAATATTATTCTTGTACTAGTAATTTAAAACGCAATAAATTAAATCCTTGTTTTTTGTTTTTCCCGATCTGCAACCCTAAAATCTCGATTTTGTTGACCTCGTACCGATTTAAAGCAAATCGGACCTGGCAACACTCACAGCTGCATTGCTGTGTCTTATTTTTCGCAGAAAACCCTATACCACTGTGTTCGTAATATAATATTAAATATAATATAATATATTATTTAATTTCATTTTGTTGTGGTTTAAGAAAATTTTTAACTACTTGATTGCAGTTTCCTGCTAATCAATTGTCATTTCAGTAAAACATTTATCAAATAGATGTCAAAGATAATAATAGTATACCTAATACTATTATGACGTTTTACAGAGTCTTTGAAAATCAAAGAACATATAGACCGTTTACTAAGAACCAACAACTACTTCCCTGGCTATATGCCACGACGGACATTGAATTACAGTTCAAAGTTAAACGGGGTTAGTATATCTGCAAGATAGAACTAACCAAGATAAACGTTTTACTGAAATGACAATTGATTAGCAGGAAACTGCAATCAAGTAGTTAACCCTACAAAGCCGAGAGGTTTTTTGTCAAATAGAGTTTCAGTTTGCAATTAGTTATGGAAATGTCGCTATTATCGCACTTTTAACATTTTCTTTACTAAAGATAATGTATTTGTGCGATTTCAGAAATATCTCCAATCTAGTTGCTCTTAGAGCTTCTGGATGGATATCTTCCTTGTACTGATGAGACGCAATACGTCGAAACCGGTCTACAAGTGATATCCTTTTGAATTGCAAACTGAAATGGTTAGTTCTATCTTGCAGATATACTAACCCCGTTTAACTTTGAACTGTATTTCAATGTCCGTCGTGGCATATAGCCAGGGAAGTAGTTGTTGGTTCTTAGTAAACGGTCTATATGTTCTTTGATTTTCAAAGACTCTGTAAAACGTCATAATAGTATTAGGTATACTATTATTATCTTTGACATCTATAAGAAAATTTTTATTTTACACCTCTTGTTATCATCCATATTTGACTTGTTTTGAATTATATTAGGTATGGTATACCCCTTAATAATGCTTGCAAGTGTTGTTTTAGTGTTTTTTAAAACAGAATCGATTTGGTGTTATTTTTATTTTCCAAAAGCCTGATGATGGCTTCCATGTTCGAAACTAGTCGCTAAGAACCTTTTGACATCATAATTTAATAAATTCTGTGACATTGACTTTGGATTTTTTATTTCGGTGTTTCCCTTCAGTCACATTTAAGATATGGATCGTTTTCTTCGTTTGATCATTGGAGTTATAAAAACCGAGTAGGTAAAACTGATTTGTGTGATCTTTAACCTTGAATAACTTCTGGCATAGAACTTTTAAGACAAGTATATAGGTATGTATGTAGGTAAGTACGAATATAAAGCTTTCTTTTTTTTATTAAAGGGTCTAAGGTTTTTCCTATTTAAAGAATAATACCTAAATTAAAATCTTTTTTGAAAACAACTTGAAAAATAAAACTAAATACGCCACTGACTACATGACATTCTTATTGAAGGTCTAGTTTCAGCCGCTAAACTAAAACTAAAAGCAGTCTAATAGTTTGTTGAAGGTCACTAAAAATCGATAATGTGACGTATGCAACAGCATTATGTAGTGGTAGAAAATAATCTGTTACAAGTTTTAATTGTTTAATAAATAATTTAACATTTCCTGTGGTTTTGAGTACCATACTGATATAATTATGTGTCTTAATTAATTACAGCCTTTTATTGATAATGTTAGATATACTACGATGCTGTACACCCACCCCAATATTTACTTTTATGTTAGAAATTTGATTCTCCCGCCATCATCTACCGTTTTCTCGTTAAAACAAAACACTCGTGTTCTCGTTCACGATTCTACACGAGATACTGAGATACGAAGAAAACGATCATTTTCATTTACAATCATCTCATCGCCTTATAAATAGGTCAACGGTCAACCCAAACTAAAATTAACGTGATTTTTCAATTTTTATGTTTGTGTAAGTAAATGTGGTAAGTACATATTTCTATTTTATAGAAATTAAACAAAATACCTGTCAGTAAAAATAGCATTTAACTTTGCACTAAATTTCCGATCCCATTTTTTTTATAAGGTTTCGGATAACTTACTGAGTATAAAATCACAAAGTGCTGACAAATCCAGGTGACGCTAGAGACGCCATGTTGAAAAAACGTTTTCGGCCGATATCTCGGAAACTATGCATTTTAGAGCAAAAATCATACAGACTATTATTATAAAAAATAAAATTTTGGATCTTTTGTTTTTAGTAAACTTTCTTGTAAAATTTACCGTTTACGATTTATGGCCCATTTAATGAACCGGTTTTTCGATCGCCGCTAATAACTCTTGAAAGATTCGATTAATCAATAAAATGCATTAATCCATTTTTAAAGATCCGTTTATTCTCTACAACTTTTTTTTCTAATGTCCATACTTTTTGAGTTGTAGGACGTTTTATGTTGAACTACCGGGTGAAAAGTTGAAAATTTCAAGATACGCATAGAATATAATAGTACAAATTCAACAAATAAATTTAAAAAAAATATCCTGATTGTTTATGTAGTTAACAAATAATAGTTCAATTCCTTACCTGCAATAGTAACGAACATTTAAAAGTATGGACATTAGAAAAAAAAGTTTAAAATAAAAGTTGTAGAAAATAAACTGATCTGTCAGCATTTTGTGATTTTATGCTTAGTAAGTGATCCCAAATTTTATAAAAAAAAAAAATTTGGATCGAAAATTTAGTGCAAAGTTGACCCAAAAAAACCTGTATTTTTGTTTCAGTCTAATTACTACTGTCCTCTTAATTCATTTTTATTTCAAAATGTTTTCTTTGGTAAGGTTTACCAATAATAGTTATAATGTTTACCTCTCAAAGAAAATATGCCATGAACATAATGGGGGCCTAGTCACTATTAAAGAAAAAGGTTGTTGGTATCAAGCACAACTTATAAAATGTCATGGTAAGTTACACTATGTTCCTATTTACCTTACCTTATACAATCTACAGCTAATATTTTAGTTATTTAAAGCTAAAATTGTTCTATTAGATTAACATTTTAATTAGCATGTTAAAACAACAAAAGTTAATATTTGATAAACATTTTAATTGTACATTATTTTTTTAGATGATTTTAATCTACTAAGGAGTCTAGAAAAGCAACTGCAGTTCAGCTGTGTAATTATAAAAAGACGGGTAGAAAAACAAGCAGTAGCATTGAGCCCAATTTCCTTAACAAAAAATTCTCAATCCTATGAAAACGAACCTAAGGGTGAGTACAAAAAGTTTTTTTATTTAATTTAAAAATAAAAAATAATGGATTGATATGGTTGATCGATATTTAGTCAGTCGGTTACAAAGGTTTTCAAAGCAAAACTAAATATCAAATTTGGCTGTTTTGAATAATATGATAACTTCAACTAATCTAAAAATTTTGTAATTCCCCCGTATATTGAAAACTATAAAAGATATGAAAAAACTTCTTGGAATTTCGGATTTTTGAGAAAATTTTCTTTCTTTTGATAGGTTAAAACCTTATGCACGTTAATAAATAAAAAAGTTACTAGCTTTTTGAATTTTTCGTAATTTCGAACTTTTGTGAAAAAATTTTAAAGTTCTGTAACTTTTTTATTTATAAACATACAAAAAGTTATAACCTATCAAAAGATAGAAAATTTTCTCAAAAATTTAGAAATGTTATTAACTATTTTTTTTTATAACTTTTCTAGTTTTCGATATACGAGGGAATTACAAATTTTAACAAAAACTTTGTAATTCCCCCGTATATTGAAAACTATAAAAGATATGAAAAAACTAATTGCAATTTGTATTTCTGAGAAAATTTCCTTTCTTTTGATAGGTTATAGCTTTATGTACGTTAATAAGTAAAAAAGTTTTTAAAGCAAAACTCAAATTTGGCTGTTTTGAATAATATGTTAACTTCAACTAATCTAAAAATTTTATAGATCGCCTGTATATTGAAAACTATAAAAGATACGAAATAACTAATTGAAATATTGGATTTTTGAGAAAATTTCCTTTCTTTTGATAGGTTACAACCTTATGTACGTTAGTAAATAAAAAAGTTACTAGCTTTTTTAATTTTTCGTAATTTCGAACTTTTGAACTTTTCCATATTTCGATATACGAGGGAATTACGATTTTGCAATTCACCAGTATATTGAAAACTATAAAAGATATGAAAAAGCTAATTGCAATTTTGGATTTCTGAGAAGATTTTCTTTCTTTTAATAGGTTATAACTTTATGAACGTTAATAAGTAAAAAGTTACTAGCATTTTAATTTTTCGTAATTTTGAACTTTTGTTAATAAAAATGTAGAAATTGAAAAATATACAAAAATTTCCAAGGTTCGATAACTTTTTTATTTGTAAATGTACAAAAAGTTGTAACCTATTAAAAGGTAGGATTTTTTTTAACAAATTTAAAAATGTTACTATTTTTTTTTATAACTTTTTTACTTTTCGATATCCGAGGGAATTACAAATTTTAACAAAAATTTTGTAATTTCCCCGTATATTAAAAACTATAAATGATATGAAAAAACTAATTAGAATTTTGAATTTTTGAGAAAATATCCTATCGTTTGAAGGTTCTTATTTGTTCTATTCTATTAATATGGTTCATTAGATAAAATTTTACATAACACTTGTATATATGAAGTGAAGTAACGTCTATTTTACATTTCACAGGGTTAATGACCACATATTCACGAGTGTACAATTTATTGCCTACTAGCGAGGCACAAAAACACTTAAGAAATAATTTCTGAAAATTTGCATAATTTATTATGCTTTACTCTTAATTTCATTGTTTTTTACTTAATTAAACAAATCTTATGCCAAAATTGTAATTTTTAATAAATTTTTGTATTTTCACAAATCAGTTCAATTTTGAGGAGAAACGATACCTTAAGATGCAAATTACGTTAAAAATCACTAAAGGAGGGATTTTTATACAACAAATAAAATTAAGACCATTCGATGTCG
This sequence comes from Altica lythri, assembly GCA_964028335.1. Lineage (NCBI taxonomy): Eukaryota > Metazoa > Arthropoda > Insecta > Coleoptera > Chrysomelidae > Altica > Altica lythri. The sequence goes on from OZ034805.1 coordinate 17,241,647, forward strand.
AATATTTTGTTTATGATTGTCAAAAAATATGAAATCGTCTTTAATATAATGTACTTATTCTAAATTTTCAATCAATAAGTTTAGTATTAACGAAGAGATGAGCGTAGCCCTATTTTCGTAGTCACTCATTATGTGTAAATATATATGTAAATAAGAATTATGAATACTAATTTCAATTTATTTGAATTCGTTCAAAAATTAATTTTATACGGAAGCGATTCATAATTTTAATACAACTATAAAAAGCTTTTATAATATATGAATTAACGTTACTCATAAAAATTATTAAATTAAGAATTATATCTGATTATTCATATTTTTAAAATGTCATGAAATTAGAACCTTTGAACATCTTATTCATAATTGCTGATTAAAGATTTCTCTCCTTGTAATGTTTCGTTATTTAGATACAGTTTGAAAGCTTGGCTCTGGATTGTATGGTCTTTATAATGAACATTTGTATACGTAGGTTTGGAGTTTATTTATAATATAGAATATATTTTTTGTTTTGCAGATTTAAATACAGTTCCTTTATTAACTGGAGATCTATCTACAAGTAACTCTGAGACAGACCCTTATTATACAGATGAAGATCCAGATTATGTACCAAGTGATAACTCCACAAATATAGGTAAGTCTTTCAGCTAATTTAAAAAAAAGTTTTTTATTTATATATCACCAAATTTTAGTGAATAGGCATATTTGCTTGCTGTATTATATATATATGCATATAAATTATATAAACTAGTAAATTTAAATTGGGATTGCAGCGATTTAGGAGAAGAAAATAGGTAAATGTCCCTATTAGCGGCACCTTATGCTTATTGCATACCATAGGGCATGCTTGCGATGCAATGTGATAAAGTTAATACCCAAGTAACTTAAATTCTTATTATTTATCCTGCTAGTTAAACATAACATATTACATATGGAATATTTATTTTGAAAGTATATAGCTGATATGTATTAAAAGCAATAATTCAAAAAAAATCCACATGCATCACAAAATAAACTCATATTCTGGTTTTCGACACATCCTTTTATCGGCACCGAAGTATTAATCAAGTTAAAACTAAGAGTTCTCATAATTCCTTTGGTTAAGGTCAAATTTGAATTAAACTCAATAATAATTATTTACTAGTCATTCACAAAAAGAACATTGCAATTCACATGTATCATCTTCGGTTAAACTGAGACAACACTCACTATATTTTAAACAAAGAACAAAGGCGCATGTCCAACTGATCCTTAGTGTCGCATAAAGCACAATACCAAGATTTCTGGTGTGCAGCTTTTGATGTTGATGGTTCATTGGTTTCTTTCATCGAAAATAAGTCCTTCGTAACTTTCTGTATTTTCCTATTCCAAAGGGTACGGTTTTCTTTTCATTGCATTTTCTGCTGTTCTTGTTTTTTCTTTTCGTCTTTTTATTTGTAGTATGGTTGCCACTGAGATGATGATGATGTACAGCAGGCACTTTATCGTTCAATTTTTGCTTGGCAATATTTTGATTAGATTGTAATATAGAGCTATATTTATAAGGGTATTTATATTTGTAATTGTATTTATATTTATATTTATAGGTTTATGTATTTATATCTATAATTAATTAGGAAACACTCAGTAGATTTATTACGATTATTGAGAAACTATTTAAGTTTAGTTAAGCATATTAGTATTTAGAAATAATGTAAATTATGTCGTCACGAATTCCGACGACTCAGCAAGAGTTATGAACTCGTCGGAGTGAGTGACCGAAAATCGGGGCTTTTTAATAAAAACTATTAAACTGGTAAGATGTGTTTTTTAATATAATTAAGAAGTAAAACTCATGAATAAATATATGAAAGAGATGTTTTATTACATGGCGATCCTGCCAGTCCAGCGTTATCACTTTGGTTAATGTTAATGGGCTACTCTGTTATTTTAATAAATAAAATGGGACAACAAGAATCAAAAGAGGAAGTTATAATTGCACAAGCTGGTAACAGTGGAGGCCAAACAAATAATACTCAATCCAATGGAGTAAAGGAGGTACTAGAAATTATATTTATTACATTGGCTTTTCTTATGGTATTAGCATATTTATACCGTAAATGTAAAAATATGGTAGAAAGGAAAATCGACAGACATAGAAGGGCGAGCCAAGAGTTAGTTTAAGAAGATAGAGAAGATTTTATTTTTAGGTTTTGCAATTAAGTATAAAATGAATGGATCTAGAAAGACAATTCCAAAATTTTGCTGAAGAACTAAAAGTGGTTTATAAGAACTTAATAAAAGACAATACCGAAAGAAGGACGGATGAAAGTGTTACAAATCGTAAGTTAGAAACTTTAGCTAAGTGTAAAAATAGTTATAAGAATTTAAAAGATTTGTTTAATAAATCAGACATAGATTTTCGTATTAAAACTAATATTAAAGAACTTGCTATTACAATAGAAAAATTAATTAATGCAATAGAAAATAGTTTAACAGAAAGATTACGGGTTTTGCAGCATACTGAGCAAATTGTACAGGGTAATAGTGTATCAAATTTAGATTGTTCAATTAATAAAATGACGGAAAAATTCGATTTGAGAACAGCGGCAAGTCTGCTACCGGTTATGGACGGTTCTGAAACTGTAACCAAACAACTTATTGATGGAATTGAATTGTATGATTCTATGCTTGATGCAAATGGTAAAATATTATTAACTACTTATATTTTAAAGAAAAGTTTAAGTGAAAATGCAAAAATTAGATTAAATAAAACTTACACTGATAATGGGGCTCTAGTAAATGATTTAAAGAAATATTTTATAACTAAAAAATCTGAAACATCCTTAGCTAGTCAATTACACAATGCTAAACAAGGGTCAAAGACTATTGATCAGTTTGGAAAAACGTTAGAAAAACTATTAGCAGAGCTAACACTTTCTCAAGCTGGCGATAATTTAAGTCATAGTAATATTTTAAATCAAGTTAACGAAAAGATTGCAATCAATACTTTTGCAAATGGGCTTAGAAATAATAATTTACAAATAATTGTCAAAGCACGAAATTATACAAATTTAAGTCAAGCAATACAAGGTGCAAAAGAAGAAGAACTTAATAACTGTTGCAAAAGTAATGACCAAATCTATCAGATAAGAGAGCATAGGAATTTTAGAGGTAATAGTTTTAGGGGTAATAATAATAGCAGAGGAAATAATTTTAGACCAAATAATGTTAGAGGAAATAACTTTAGAGGAAACAATGGTAACAGAAATTCTTATAGGGGTACCAATTACAGATCAAATAATTTTAGGGGTAATAATAATAATAATAATACTAATAATAATACGTTCAATAATAATAATAATAATAGAAGGGTATTTCACCTAAATAATTCTAATGCTAATACAAATGGTGAATATTCAGAAAATCCTCAAATATCTCAACCATTTTTTCGTGACCAACAATAATTCAGAAACATTTTATAATATTTTTGCTTTAAATGGATTGAATTTTATTAATTTATTTTATAATGGTACTAAACTTATATTTTTACTTGATACAGGCGCTAGTGTAAGTGTAATTTTTAAAAATAAAGTAGTTATTAGCGAAAGAATTAATTCATCAAAGAAAATGCATATTAATGGATTATGTGGGTCAGTAGTATCAGTTGGCACAGTACATCTTTCATTACAAATAAATAAAATAGAACTTTGTCAGGAATTCCAACTCCTAGACGGCCTTGCAAATGACATTGAAATGCACGGTATTTTGGGATCAGATTTCTTTTATGACTACGGAGCTACGATAGACTATGAAAAGTGCTTATTCTCATTTAATTTATATAAGACCAGACAAGTAATTCCTCTTGTGTCGGAACAACAATTGTATATATCAATTCCTAGTAGATGCGAAATAGTTAAATATTTTAAAGTTCAAACCAACGGAGATTATGTTGTTCTGCCGGGTGAACTGTGTGAAGGAGTATTTGTAGCGGGAGCTTTAGTTCGTGCTAACCAAAATATAATCCCTATTAAAATTTTAAATGTTAGAGATCAAGAAGTTATCTTAAAAAATTTTAATCCAAAATTAGAAACAATAGATTGCTATAATTTATGCGAATTTAAAGCAAAGCCAACAAATTCTGTCAGTAGAGCAGATAAACTGTTAAATTCAATAAATTTCCAGCATTTGAATTCGGACGAAAGAGACTCATTACAAAAAATTTTAGTAAAATATTCAGACGTATTTCATCTTGAAAATGATCCGCTCACGGTGTGCAATATTTATAAAGAAAAAATTATACTTAAAGAATCAACAAAACCACATTTTATTAAACCTTACAGACTGCCACATGCACAAAAAACACAAATTCATAATGAAATAGATAAAATGCTTCGCGACGGGATTATAGAGGAATGTAGGTCAGAGTTTCAATCACCTTTGTTAATTGTTCCTAAAAAGGGTTTTGATGAGAATGGTGTTAGAAAGGCTAGAATTGTGATAGATTATAGACAATTAAACCAGCAAATAGAGGATGATAAATTTCCATTGCCTTGTATATCTGAAATTTTGGACTCATTATCAGGAGCAATGTATTTTTCTCATCTTGACTTATCTCAGGGTTATTATCAGATCGAACTAGACAAAAATAGCAGGAAATATACAGCTTTTGCAACCGATAGAGGTCAATATCAAATGACGCGACTCCCCATGGGATTAAAAACAAGTCCCAGTTCATTTTCACGGGCAATGACAATCGCAATGTCGGGACTAAACTACGAATGTTGTTTCGTTTATCTTGATGATTTAGTAGTTTTTGCAAATAATTTAATTAATCATAATAAAAATTTGGTAAAAGTTTTTCAAAGATTAAGACAGGTTAATTTAAAATTAAATCCGAATAAATGTGAATTTTTGAAAAAAGAAATTCTTTACTTAGGTCACCAAATATCTTCAGAAGGTGTCTCTCCTGATTCTTCTAAAATAGAATCTATTCAAAAATTTCCACTGCCCAAAGATTCCCAAGAGGTTAAAAGATTCGTTGCTTTTACTAACTACTATAGAAAATATGTAAAAAATTTTGCAAAAATTGCTCAACCTTTAAATTATCTCACGAGAAAAAATGTTCCTTTCATTTGGACTACCGATTGTCAAAATTCTTTCGAAAATCTAAAAAAGGCTCTAAGTAATCCACCGGTTCTACAATATCCAAACTTTGCACCAGAAAATGAATTTATACTTAAAACCGACGCATCAAATTATGCATTAGGTGCTGTACTATCTAATTCAGATGATAGACCTGTTGCATTTGCAAGTCGATCTCTTAATAAAGCCGAGAAAAACTATAGCGTTATAGAGAAGGAGCTTTTAGCAATCGTTTTCGCAGTAAAACACTTTAGACCTTACCTATTTGGTAGAAAATTTTTGATCTTGAGCGACCATAGACCGTTAGTTTATTTATTTGGAATGACAAATCCCAGCAGTAGATTAATTAAGTTTAGACTCATTCTCGAAGAATACGATTTTACAGTAAAATATATTAAGGGTAAAGATAATGTTGTAGCGGACGCGCTATCACGTATCGATATATCTTCAGAAGAACTAAAAAATTTAAATAAAGAAGTGTGCGATTCAATTTTTGTTACCACAAGAGCACAATCAAAAAACGTCGAAAAAGAATTTTTAAGTAGTTTTAAAGATGATTCTGACGAAAGGATTGATCACCCTGGAGTTTTAGAATTATTGAAACCGCCTAAAGATTCGTTTAGTTTAAATATAATTTCAAAAAAGGAATTTGACAATTTAGTACGTAAAAATAAAAAAGGTAATTATATAGTTGGAAACTTAATATGTGATAAAGATTCGCGAATCATATATTTTTATCAGGATCCTCGATCATCATCAGACTTAGGTACGATGTTGAGAGACCTGAAATATATTTATAATAAAAATAAAATTCCGGAATTAATTATTTTAAAGAATCGAAAAAGTGCACAAGTAATTAAATTGTTAATGAAATTCCGTAACGAGATTAAAAATATAGGTATCAAAATATCTATTATAAAAGATGTAGAAAATATCTTAGATAATGAAACTAGACAAATTATTCTAAATGATTTTCATATTCTCCCTACTGGAGGACATGCAGGTATAAACAGGATGTACAATAATATTAAAAAGAGGTATTTTTGGCAAAATTTAAATAAGGATGTAGAAAGTTTTGTAAAAAGATGCGACCATTGTCAAAGGTGTAAACATTTCAATCCAAACAAAGAACCTTTATCTATAACCACAACTGCTTCATCAGGATTTCAAAAAATTTTTATAGACTTAGTTGGTCCACTCCAAGAAGATGTAGAAAATAATAAATATATTTTAACGATACAGTGTGAGTTAACTAAATTTGTAGAGGCATATCCATTAAAAAACAAGGAAGCTAATACAGTGGCAACTACACTAACTAATAATTTCATATTACGTTACGGCATTCCAGATGAAATTGTCTCAGATCAAGGTACTGAATTTATGGCGTGTATTTTTAAAGAAGTCTGTCAAATTTTACAAATTAAGAAACTTAATTCAACCGCGTATCATCACGAGACACTAGGCGCTCTTGAGAACTCTCATAAGAATTTGGGTGCTTATTTGCGAATTCAAGTTGCAAAATTTCAGAATGCATGGAGTTCTTGGGTTCCGTATTGGTGTTTCGCTTACAACACAACAGTACACACTGAAACAAAATATACCCCTTACGAACTTATTTTCGGAAAACTCGCAAAAATCCCCTCTAATTTAAATTCTTGGATAGACCCTATATATAATTTTGAAGATTACCCTCACGAACTAAAATATAGATTACAACAAGCATGTAATGATGCAAAACACAATCTAGAGGTATCAAAAAGCAAACGAAAATCTATGTATGATAAAGACATAAAATCTGTAAAATATAAAGTAGGGGATAAAGTAATGTTAAAAAATGTAATTAAAAATAAATTAGAACCATTGTATATAGGTCCGTATACGGTGATTGAGGAGAAAGATCCCAATATTTTTATAAAAATAGACAACCGTATAATAGAGATTCACAAAAATAGGATAAAGTTATATAATAGTTAAAAAAAAAAAAAATATATATATATATGTCTAATTGGTTAAGTAAAGAATATTTTTTTTTTTCTCCTTCCCGTGGGAGATGTAATATAGAGCTATATTTATAAGGGTATTTATATTTGTAATTGTATTTATATTTATATTTATAGGTTTATGTATTTATATCTATAATTAATTAGGAAACACTCAGTAGATTTATTACGATTATTGAGAAACTATTTAAGTTTAGTTAAGCATATTAGTATTTAGAAATAATGTAAATTATGTCGTCACGAATTCCGACGACTCAGCAAGAGTTATGAACTCGTCGGAGTGAGTGACCGAAAATCGGGGCTTTTTAATAAAAACTATTAAACTGGTAAGATGTGTTTTTTAATATAATTAAGAAGTAAAACTCATGAATAAATATATGAAAGAGATGTTTTATTACAAGATGTAGGCTAAAACAAAGTTTTTTTGAATTGAGTCGAAATATGGAATGGAATTGGAGTCTATTCCAGTTTTAGGCTCATCAAAAGAGTTTTTAGATATAATTTCTTTTGTAACATACACTTCGGCCGCCTCAAAGTAAATAAAATTTTATCAGCTTTAAAAAAGCTAATATTTTTTTTTTGATAGCATGCATTATATGTGACTTATAAGCCAAAAACTAAAAAAGGCCAAAAATATCGTGGTTTTTTCTCCACCCCGCAGCGAGCACAAGTCTTTCGAAACTGTAAACTTGGTTTTAAGCAGCTGATTTGGTACATTTACTTTATTAGTATTCCAAGCTTTCGTAAATTTTTATTTACAACATCAGGAAACTACAAATTTAAAATAAAATAATATTATATAAAGAATGGTTATTATAATAACAGTATTACATACCGAATGAAAATATATTCTAGTTGTAGCATATGGAGAATTAAAACTAAAACTGATATTTAAAACAGTGTTAATAGTTAAAATTTGAACTATAAAGAATGTGTTAAATTTTTAATAAAACCAAAAAAAGCCACAAAAATACAATAAACCATTTATTTCTCCTAAAACGCTGCAATCTCAATTTAAATTCACAAGTTTGTTTCCTGACTGTTCACTTTTTTATCTATAAATTATTTGCAGATATTTTTGTAATTGGTTACCAAATTTTAACATGTTTATTGACCATCCATTTATCAATTATTTTAGAAGTTCAGCGTTCTTCAGATTTTGTTAGTCATGTTAGTCCACTTAATAATTTTGAACAAGAATCTTCCACAAGTTTGTATTCTAAACTTGAAGCTGACAATGTGTCTCCGGTAAAAATTAACCCTTGTGGTAAATCCTTAGTAGCTTATTCCGATAGCTCTTCATCACCAGAAGTTCATGAAACAGGTTTGTTTATATTAATTATTATATTATAGAATAAGAACCGTTTTACACAGCAAATAATTATGCCGAAAATTTTTGAAAGAATTTTATCAGAATATCCTTATTATATAGGAATCTTCCGAAAATTTTCAGAGTAATTCATATGAAGCGCTTTCGCAATGTTAGTTTATTAGCAGCTGTTTGATGTTTGATCTATAACCTATAACCTTAATACGTGACTACTTTTTCGTTTATTTGAGCAAATTAATAGTTATTTATTATACAAGGGAAAAAAGTATTAAATTTTAGCTTGAGGTTGTGTTGTCTCCCAAAGCAAAGCGGAGGGAGACAAAAAACCGAGAGCTAAGATCTAATATTTTTCCCGTGTATAATACACAATTTTTTTCTCTGGCGGAAAAACGACGATTTAATATTGAAAAATAGAATGTTATGAAATACGAAATCTAATCTAACGAATTAGTAATTTTTAAAAGTTATGTACCAAATAACTTTTTATTGGAACAAACGTTGTTTTAGAAACATACAATTTTTCTGATTTGGTCCATAACTGTAACCCGTTTCTTTACTGCAAAAAATATAATTTCAACACAAGAAAATTCGACTGTTGTACCGAATTGTCCAAGAAACATATCATTTATGCAATGCACATATAATAATTGTACTTTTGATATGAAGGAAATGTAACTTTTGTATAAGAAAATATTCTAAAATTAAAATTCTTCATAACTTATGTGTACCCTCGTAAAAAGTAAAGTAACTTGCAATACAGATATTTTACTTGTATTAAATAAAAAGTGTAAATATACTATTAGCTATTAGATTTTGGTGAAATTATTATTTTATCTTCGGTTGGAATATTTGTTTAATTTTTTCGTGTAACTTCCACTTTTTTTAATAATACCCATATTGTTGAACCACCATTATTTTTTATTAGTCTAACAAGACATTTTATGATACATAGTTTGTATGAAGGTACACAACAAAACAATTCATACATAAATTTAGAAGCATTATTTTATAAATAAACGTGTATTTAGTTGAATAATGTTTACCGTTAGTAACTGGAATTTGTTTATGTACTCGTAGATTATTCCAAATCATATAACCACTATAATACCTGCTTCATTTTTCAGGTCTTGTACATAAAGAAAAAGTTAAGATGTCTCCAAAAAAACACTGTTGTTTATACTGTGGTGTAAAGTACCAGAAAATAGCCCGACATCTTGAAACTCGACATTCAAATGAAGAAGAGGTAAAAAAGTTTGCTTCTTTGCCAGTTAAAAACCAATTAAGACAGAAATTGATAGCAGATTTACGAAAGGCTGGCGATTTTAAATATAACAGCACTATTTCTTCAGAAAATACTATTGTACCTATAGCATGCAGAAGATTTCAAAAACATAAAATAAGGTTACCTTCTCAGATTGTTCCTTGTCCTCAATGCAAAGGGTACTACTCAAAATTTGCTCTCAGAATGCACATAAAAAAATGTGCCCATGGAGATAAAGCATTTGGTAGAAATTTGCAGTGTTCCAGTAGAGCTTTCAAAACAACTGATATTCATCCATTGGCCACAGATACTTTAAAAAGTAAGATATTAAACAGATTAAATGATGATATAGTGGGATCTGTTATTAGATCTGATGAGTTAATAATTATGTATGGAAATAGACTTTGTAGGAAGTACAGACGTGTTCATTTTCAAAATTATCAGATGATTAGAAGTAGACTTAGAACTATAGCAAGGTTTTTGCTTGCCATTAGAGAATTAAAATCTTGCATTAGTTGCTTAAAAGATGCCTTAAAACTGGAAAATATTTCATTTATTTTAACAGCAGTGGAAAAAGTAGCTAAACTGAACGAATCGGGAACAAAATTTGACAGTTCATCCACAGGTTATGCTTTAACTAATCAAATAAAATACATCACAACAATATTAAGCGCGTATTACACAAGTAATAACGATAAGGTAAATGCAGATTTAACCATGTCACTAAATAAAATATTAGAAATTGAGTTTTCTGAAAGCATTAATGCTACTGTTAAAGAAACTCAACATGAAATTAGGCGAAACAAAAGTCTAAATCTTCCAGAAACCGTGCATATTCATCAGTTTCTTGATTATTTAAAAAATAAGGTTTTACATTATTATGCTTTAATACAAAATGAGTGTTCAAAAGAAAATTGGCAAAGTTTGGCGTCCTATGTCTTAGTATCTATACAAGTTTTCAATAGAAAAAGAACAGGAGAAGCTCAAAATATGACAATTGATGATTTTAATTCTTATAAGTATATTAATAAAAATTCGGACAAGGAACTTTATGATACACTTTGTCCGGAGGAAAAAAAGTTGGTAAAAAAGTATATTCAAGTATCTCTAAGAAGCAAGCGAAGTTTAAGAGCTGATGGCACACCTTTACTTTTGAATGCCCTTCATGTTAATGCAATAAAATGTATTATTAAATTTAGAGAAAGAGTAGGAGTTAGTAAACAAAACGAATTTGTATTTGGCACACCTGGACCGGAACACTGCATAACTTTAAATGCTTGTCATTTAATGCGGAAATTTGCAAAAGAATCTGGTATTAAAAATAACCACTTACTGAGAGGCAACCATTTACGAAAACACATAGCTACATCACTAACAATTAAAGGTTGTGATCCTGTGACCAAAGATAGGATGTCTGATTTCATGGCACACAGTAAATTAGTTCATAAAAATTTTTACGAGCTTCCCCATCAGGTAACCAATATCACAAAAATTTCGAAACTGCTTGAAGAAGCTGCAGGAAATACTGACAACTCTTCAGACCATATTAACGACTCTATAAATTCTGTAGATTCTAATATGCAACCTTCACCGCCGTCCGAAAATGGTGATAAAGAAATATCATTAAGCAAATTAAATACAATTTATCCACATGATAATTTAGACATTCGCGCAAATTCTGCCACATCAATATCAGCAACAGAAATGGATGGGATAAGTAATGATGGTCAATTAAATTTTAAGGAGAAAACACCACCAACTGGTAAATGTTTTTTTTGCATTTTATCACTTAACTATTTAGCTTTGTCTAATTAAAAAAATGTATGATAATGATACTAATTTTTATATAATTGAATTACTAGTTACTAAAAACGATGAATTTTGTATTACACATTTCATGCTTGAGTTATAGGAACTGGGAGACATTTGCGGACAGGGACTGGTTATAGACGGAGAGCTCGCAATATTTTCGGTAAGTCATTTTATCATGTATTGTATTTGTACAATACCGATTTACTTATACCATTGTGAATAATAGTGGGAATAATATCTTACCTGCGGTTATTCGACGTCTCACCTGACAGGTAAGCTAAATAGGTTAATAATAAAGTATTAGACCTGAGATTTTTTCTGCAGATAATATATTAATTCTTCATTACACTTACAAAAAACCAAACACAAATATTAATAATAACACCTTCAAAAAAATTATTGAAAATTCTATATTTTCATGTAAAGTATAGGCCAGAACGGGCAAGTGAGGTGCGAAGGGTAGATAATGGGTGTTGCCGCACATTCTATTCTGCTTACGTTACCTACCCTTCACACCTCACTTGTCCGTTCTGGCCTATACTTTACATAAAAATATATTTTCAATAATTTTTTGACGGTGTTATTATTAATATTTTTGTTTGTTTTTTTTTTGTAAGTGTAATGAGGAATTAATATATTATATGCAGATAAAATTTTAGGTCTAATACTTTAGTATTAACGTATTTAGCTTACCTGTCAGGTGAGACGTCGAATAACCGCAGGTAAGATACTAGTCCCACTATTATTCACAATGGTATAAGTAAATCGGTATTTGTACAAATACAATACATGATAAAATGACTTACCGAAAATGTTGCGAGCTCTTAGACTGTTAAACATGTGCACGGCACCTCATTACTCTTTGCTGATTCTACGACACTAGCGTCTAGGGCGACCAAGATACTACGGCAGATTGGCTGCTTGACATGACAGTTCGATTTAGCGCTTAATATCGAGAATTTATATATGTATTTTTAATTTGTATATCAGGTAAACATTTATTTTTATCATTTTGTTTATGGAAAATAGTCGCCTTTGTTTAATTATGTTTTTATTATGTGGCAAATTACTTTTTTCAGGAATAACTAAACTGGTTTGTTCATCATTAATAGTCTTTAATGTTGGCTCAATAGAAGCAACAAGGCAACAATCCTTTTGATAGCTGTCAGTCCTTTTTCTAAAGAAATTTGATCTACTGTATTACAAAACCAATTTTTTAATTTATCTATTTCTTCCTTCAAATTGGTGTTGGTACTGATTTTATTGATATTATTTCCTAAAGTGTTAACTAGATCCTCTATTTCAGAAAGAATTTCTGACTTTTCTTCATCAATAACCATCTGATATACAAGATATACAAGTTAAAAATATTTTAATTATCGATATTAAGTGCGAAATCGAACTGTCATACGTCATAATTTTCTAGCTCTTTAGAACACAATCTGTTGAATTAGATAAGAGAAAGGCAGTGTTTGAGAACTTGGCAAAAACGAGAGCACTATTATAAATTTAGTCGTTACTAAACAAATAGATATGTGTATCAAATGAACACAGAAAATCTATGATAAAATTTATTATACTAACCATATCTGTGGAAGTCTTACATATTTCGGATACTTTATATATTGTACCCTCCGCTGTTTGGTCTTTTTGTATTGGTGTCAATTATGATATAATTTTATGCTTTTGTTTAAATGCTCTAATAGATAAAATATTTTATTACAACTTAAATAATTTGCTTTCAGCTTCACGTAGATCGTGGACTACTCCAGAGAAGAATATTCTTAAAAATAAGTTTTCTGTCGCTCTAGAAACTGGACGAGTACCTTCGGTAAAAGAATGCCAAAAATTAATTGCAGAGTCAACAGTTCTCCGTTTCCGTAGTCCATTACAAATAAAAACTTGGATCAGACATCAACTTAGTATAAAAACTAAAAAGAAAATTGTAAAAAATACATGGAGCACTCCCGAGCGACATTTAGTAAGGCATGAGTTTAAAGAACATTATGATCGTCAGAGTTTACCTTCTCTGGCAGAATGTGAGGCATTGAAGGTGGACCATCCTCATATACTGAACAAAAGAACGCCTCCAATGATTAAAGGTTTTTTTGCAAGTGATGCGAAAAGAAGACGACAATTATTCTAAAAACAATTGTTGAATTTTTGTAAGATTTTTTTTGTTCAAATATTTTTCTTTAATATTGCTATAAAAGCTGTGTTTTAATACCTTTTAATAAAACTTTCTTTTATAAAAATGATTTGTTTTATTTAGTATTATGTTCATTATTTTTATTGTTATTTAATTAATAAATTATGAACCATTTAAAATTCTTGATTTATTATCTAACAAACATTTATAATACCAAAAAAAGCATTTTTAGAAAAATTCTCGTAAAGTTTTAGTTTTAGAATATTTTTCTCATAGAGGGCACAACAACACTAAAATATTGAATTTAAAATCATTCATTATTAAAAATCATTAATATATTTCTTTTTATTACTTAAAGAACTCTGGTAAAAACTATTTTATATACTCCTTTGACAGTAAATGTTATTTATACTCATTGTCACCATGCAGGGTAAGTAAGCTATAACGCACAGTTGTGCGTAATGAAACGTCATGTTGGAATGACGTTTTATTACGCACAACGTTATAGCTTACTTACCCTGCATGGTGACAATGAGTATAAATGACTACTGTCAAAGGAGTAGATAACAGTACAGTACCTACGTCATATGTTTTTTTTAGAGATGTCAAATATTTAGAATTGAAATTAAAATATTGAGTCGTAGATAAAGCATAGTACGTTACTCGAGTGGTAAGAGGTATTACGTACTCGTGTAATTACGCACTCGCCGCTACGCGGCTTCGTGCGTAACTATTCCACTCTTACGTAATATCTCATTTAACTTCTAAAATTAATTTTGTGAAATATATTTTATAGGTGAACGCACTCACTTAATTCGTTATAAAAATGAACCACATAATAACTTATAACACACCTTTATTAAAAATAAAATTATTTATAGATAGAGAGATCTTTATTTAACAAATAGGTTTATCCAGAGATAATAGAACAGATTTGTTGATGCCTAATATAAAGTTGGCAACAAGTTTCGACATCAGCGCGCCATTGTCCTATGGTAGAAGCTCATCGATTTAAAAATGGGCGGGATATACCAGCATATCTATAAACTATTATAATTTTGGAATACATACGCTTATATTTTAAAATTTTATATTTTTACTGTGAATATATAAATTTTAAAATATTAGCTATATATTTTCATACTAGCAGAAATAAAATCAAAATAAAACAAGGATTAATAATAATAGTTTTTATTTGAACACAGAAAATATTTAATCATAAGAAAAAATAAATACAATAATGAAAACAAATTTTATTTATAAAAAAAATATTTTAAAAAGAACATTATTAAACCAAACATAAAAACAAATTTTAATAAATACAATTTTTATTTGAACACAAAAACACATTTAATCATAAGAAAAAAATAAATACAATAATCAAACCAAATTTTATTTATAAAAAAACATAAATCAG
The DNA here is from genome assembly GCA_964028335.1 of Altica lythri. Taxonomy (NCBI): domain Eukaryota; kingdom Metazoa; phylum Arthropoda; class Insecta; order Coleoptera; family Chrysomelidae; genus Altica; species Altica lythri. The sequence continues at coordinate 17,256,737 of OZ034805.1, forward strand.
ACTAACAGAAGCACATCTTTTAAAATATCTGTTTAATCTATAAACTCAAATATACCTATATAAATTTTGAAACTTAAATTTAATAATAAACAACATAGTTATAGCTTAAATACTATATAATATCACAAAAAAGATAGATTTTATACTATTATCACACAAACAGATACAAGTTAAATTATTGCCGCAAAAATATTAAAAGTGACCAAAATAATAAATGATAAATTGTAAGGTACAAAAAAGTTGTTTAAAATTTGCTTATACCTAGTTACAAATACATATGTACATATTACACTAATGTCACAGAAATGTACGATAATCACTACTTTTATAATAAGTTAAATTTTATATTAATTTAACGAAATAAGAATTAAAATTTACATGACACATTGCACAAATTACATATTTAATAAACACATGAAGCTCCTTATTACGAAAATGTTCATCATAAACAGGATTGAAAGACTTACTTTTACACTCTACATCTACAACACAACATTTATATCTAAAATAACCTGGTAGTGACAAGTTTAAAACTATTCACTATACTTTTGCACCCTTTTTACGCTAAAAAAGCCTATTCAACAGATTTTAGAAGGTTATTAAGATATGTTATTATAAAGCAGTCATTTTAACAAAACACTTAAACTGCACTTAAACATTAAACATCACTATGGATTTGCAGTTCCCTTACTTTTTCCTCAAATTCTTGGTGTACAAGAATTAATTCCATTCATTAATTACATTAACTTTATGCTACTTTATTTAATATTTATTTCATTCGTTCATTTGTTTTTAAAATTTCATATAAAAGACAGATAAATTTTATTCTTCTTCTTTTTTATATTTATTTAGCCTCTACTGATATCACATTCAACCACTTCTTAAATAGTGGATGACATGCGTCAAAATAATTTAGTTAAGATTTGAACCAAATGCAGCAGTAAAATTACAGAAATCTGTAATTTTTGAAGTCCTCAAAGCTGCCCTTCCGTATAAAAAAATTGGGTCCCTAAACTTGCTTGGATGCAAATATATATATATATATATAAATATATATATATATATATATATATATATATATATATATATATATATATATATATATATATATATACATGGGAACTTTATTAGGTAACCAGTTAGTAGAAAAAAACCAAGACATCATCAGGGTAAGCTACAAAATTATTATGAAAATGATAAAATATTACCAACAGTTTTTTTTTCATTGTAATGTAAATAATAATAATTACTTGCAAGTGTAAATATACAAATCATTAAGCATACATTAATCAGAATTTTTTATGACCAAAAACACTGATTATTATACAAAATTATCTGATCTTAAAGGACCACAAGTATTATTTGTTTTATATTTAAATATTCTCGATAGCTTCTTTGTGGCATAATAATGTCTATTTACTTCTTTATTCGGGGATCTTTGGGCCAGTAAAACAAACTTATAAAAAATATAAATCAATATTTTGAAAATGACCCTTGCTTATTGATCTTGATAGATATGTCAAATTTGTCAAGGGTCGTCTTTTAAAACTGAAAATGCCTAACAAAAATGAAAATAATTTGTTTAAAAATAATTCTGAGCTTTCGACAACCAGATCGGTTGTCGTTTTCAAAGATAAGAATTTTTTTAGTCTATACTTCTTTACGAAGTTTAGATTTTAAATTTTGATTTGTTTTTTGGTAACTGCTCCTGGCTATTCTCTTTCTTAGGGTCAGAGTTTAAAAAATTTCAAATAATAAATAGATTCCAATTCAACTAATATTGAAAATTTCAACAAAACGATTATAAAATTCAACAATCATATACCAAATTATGTTTTCTGAACGATGATTCTATTTTAACCTTAACCTTACTTTTTTTTATTGTGTTGTGCGCTTTTACACATTACTTTCAAAAACCAAATAAAGTTAAATCAAGTGTTATGAAAAATTCTGAATTTTGTAACTAATAAATCAAATTAAACTTAACTAATAATGAAAAATAACTTATTTAAACAGTGAAACAGTGTAAAAGTGAAATTAAATGTTCATTAAATACGTAAAAATCAAACACAGGAAAGTTCTTTATTTTTAAAAATTGGAAATTGAAACCGTGTTCTGAAGATTTTGTATTCTCTTTGGACAGCTAAGGCTCAGGATCTCCTTTTCAATTAGAATCCACCATTTCCCAGGACATCAATGATATACGGACACTTTAGAGATTTTGACTAATAAAATTTCTTCTAATCAGGAAACAATCAGCTCTTGCATCAAATGGTAAGTAAACTAATACTTTCTTTCTTATTAGAAACTGGTTTTACTTTTATTAAATTAACTCAGGAAGCATTTATATAAATGAACTGCTCAGCATACAATTTCTAACATTTATTTCTCCATAAAAATAAACTTTACGTCTTACCAGACACTATCAGGAACTTTCTTGTAGTTTTATTAACACTTTTGACTACTTTTAAACTTTCTTTTATAAGTATTTTGAAAAAAAATCGAAATTTTAACGGAGCAAACTTTATTACATATTTACATTTAATACAATAATCATTCTTTTAAAATTTGCTATACTTTTAATGAATTGTTAATTTTATAATATCTTATCTATAATATAATCTAATATCTTTCTATTTTCAGAACTTTTCATTTGGAAATTAAACTAATAACAAATCACAATATGGCTTGAAAACAAACATTGTATATTTTGAAAGTAAGTAAAATTTTTTTATATTTCTTCTATGACTTCTAATATTTTATCATAAAATTCATGTAAAGTTTTACATTTATGTTTTAACATTTAATTTTCTTATTTCATTTTATCTTAATTTATTTAAAATTGGTTTTAATTACCAATGTATCGTAAAATTTATAAACTTTTTAAATATTTACTCTTATTATCTATTTAATACATGATCATTAAAATTTTATATATTATAGATTAAATTATATTGAATCTTTGAAAATAAATATCTCTTAGATGTACTTGTATATATTTTGATTTCTTATTTTGTTTTATTTTTCTTTTTTAGGAATTGTGAAGAAAATGATATTAAATTATACCAAATTTACTGCATTTGCACTCTGCCTTAGAATAAAAATATTTTCCTTTCTCTATTTCCATTAATTTTCTTTATATGTACTTATTTGATATAGCATAGTAACTTATATCATCTCAAATCCCCCAATTAAAATTTTTAAATCAATTATATTTTCATATTTGATTAAAAATTATTCCCAATTTAATAATTCTATAACTGTTAAGTCACTTTGCTTTATACTTTTTATCTTTATTATGTCCTATTATATTTTAATAAATTTTATACAAATTTCTTTGTTCTATATTTCATGTTATAATCTGTTTATATATTATGTACTTGCTTGTAAATACTTATTCGTGTCCAATGAACACCAAAAAAAAATTAATTTATCTCATATCATCTCCTGGAAAAATCTTTTATGAAAAACATTCAGACTGTTTATTCATACCAATTTTAATTCTAATGATATAAAATTTAACTGAATTGCCTTAATGTTTATTCTATAAACACCACCCTATCTTAAAAAAAAACTATGTACACCTAAAACTACTATTTACAACATAATATTTATTTACAAATTGTTTTAAATATCATCTACCCTTCTGCAGGTGTAAACTTATATACATCTTTAATATTGAAAATTCCTCTTAACCTACCCGTATTAGGACAAACCAACCTATAACTGTTTTGTGCATTCTCGTTATCAACCACATATGGTCCCTCAAATGGCATTAATAATTTAGCACATTGATTTTCCCTTTTGTTTGCCACTTGTAATGCTCTAATGATGACTAGATCCCCCTTTTTAAATTTAGTTTTCTTTTTAAATTTCTGTTCCTGTCTTTTGATGTATCTATCAGCATTTCTTTTCAAATTTTTGTTGACCTTTTCTAAAATCTCATGCATCTCTTGATTTCTAACTACCTCCCAGTTCCTTTCCGGTGCTCTTCCCTTAAATAGCAATTCAGGACATTCTTTCGTGATTCCATGAAGAGTTTCATTCACATATCTCTGAACTTCTTCCAAGTTATTTTCCCATAATTCGTGTTCTTGGCTACATAAGATTCTTAAATATTTAATAATTTCTTTAATATATCTTTCTGCTGGATTTGAAGAGGGGTTTCTAATACTTATGAAATTTACTTGTATGTTAAATTGCTGACAAGCTGACAAAAATTTATTATTCTCAAAATAGGTAGCATGATCTAAGATGATCCTTTCTGGTTTTCCATGTACTTGTATGAAATTTTTTATACATTTTATTACTAGTTTGGTATTTGTTCTTAAACATGGATACAGCTGTACATATTTGGTAAACACATCCACCATTACCAAAATATTGTAACAGGATAACCGTAAAGGAAGGGACCTTAATTTAAAAGATTGTTGTTGACAGTTGATTTTTAGAAGTTTGTAAAAATCAACTGACCATTTTAAATAATGTTTCTAGAAAATTCTAGAAACTTCTAAACACACTGACTAGATTAAATAATGTTGTATATAAGGGGATGCATGGGCAGTTAACGTCAGTTCGAGTCAAGTGTTCAGAAGAGTTCATTGTATTGTCAAGTAGTTAGACGTTATCCAGCAGAGTTCAGGGTATCTTAACAATTTTGTAAATAAATTGTGTAAAAAGCCACCATAAGTGTTTCAAATTGGTGTCAGGTGTGGGGTGAAGATACAAGAATGCCTGGAAAAAAGATAAATGAACTATTGGTGGCTGAGCTCAAAAGAGAGCTTGAAGAATTAGAGTTGGAAACTACTGGAAGCAAATCCGTATTGTTGAGAAGGCTCCGTGAGTACTACGTAAATAATAATTTGGACCCTGACGCTGTGGAGTTCGAAGACGCAGTTTAAAAAGCAAATTCTGAACTAACTCAACAACTTTCCCGGTTGCAAGAAGGACAAACTCAACAACTTTCCCGGCTGCAAGAAGACCAAGCTCAACAACTTTCCCGGCTGCAAGAGGAGCTATCAGGACGCATGACGAGCCAGCAAGAGGAGCTATCCAGTCAGATGAAAAGCCAGCGCGAAGACATGTCCCAGCTGTCCCAACGAATGACGAGCCAACAAGAAGAACAGAAACAACTGTCTGAGCTATCACAACGAATGACGAACCAACAAGAGGAGCTATCCAGTCAGATGAAGAGCCAGCGCGAAGATATGTCCCAGCTGTCACAACGGATGTCTACCCTACCAGAAGAGTTATCCAGTTCCTTCTCCCAGCAAATATCGCATTTGCGCTCAGAAATGCACACTCTTCGTGACGAACAAAATCAGCAAGTGTCCAGCTTGCGAGACGAACAAAATCAGCAAGTGTCCAGCTTGCGAGATGAACAAAATCAGCAAGTGTCCAGCTTGCGAGACGAACAAAATCAGCAAGTGTCCAGCTTGCGAGACGAGCAAAATCAGCAAGTGGCCAACTTGAATCAACAAGTAGCCAACCTGCGAGACGTCAACCAGCAAATGCAGTCCGAGATAAGGAAGCTTCAACAAGAACAGGAAGCTAGCCGCCGAAACCAAACCATCCACCACGGCGACGGAAATGCAAGAAGGATGGAAACCTGCCACGCAGACGTCGAACGACAAAGAAGCGAGGAGACGACCCATGTACGAACGACGATGAAACCCCCGACCTTCGACGGAAAGACTTCCTGGCCAAATTACCTGAAACAATTCGACGCAGCGGCCAGAGCTAATGGATGGTCATCCCAGGAGAAGGCATTGTCCCTAACCGTAGCTCTGCGAGGCGAAGCTTTAGACGTCTTGCAATCATTGACGCCGGATGAAGCTGACAACTTCGAGTTATTGGTGAATCGTCTAGAGATGCGTTATGGTCAAACTCATCTACAACCGGTGTACCGAATGCAGTTAAAGAGCCAAAAACAGAATAATGGAGAAACTATCCAGGAATTTAAAGCAGATGTAGCAAGAATGGTACGACTTGCGTATTCAAATGCAGCGGAGGATTTCCTGGAAAGTTTTGATGTTGTAAGCCTTTTTACAAACGTACCTGTTGATAAAACGTTACAAAGAGTCAATCAATTATTAAAAAATGATAATTACTTAAATCAAAGAACGAATTTATCCGTAGATACCATTATGGAATTGTTAACTATGTGTATCGAATCAACTTATTTTTAATATAAAAATAATTTTTATAAACAAAAAACAGGAATGGCAATGGGAAGTTGTCTTTCACCAATATTAAGTAATATTTATATGGAATTTTTTGAAAAGAATTTTATTGAAACATCATATTTTAAACCAAAAATATGGTGGAGATATGTAGATGATGTTTTTGCAATTTGGCCTTACAATCTTAATTTATTAGACAGATTTCTTGAAAATATTAACAATAAAGTACCTTCTATTAAATTAACTATTGAAATTGAAAAAGATGAGAAATTACCATTTCTTGATATATTAATTACGAAGGAAACCGATTATTTAATTAATAGGTACTAACATTTTTCGTAAAAAACACATGCTAACAGATATTTGAATTTTAATTCCAATCACAGTATGAAGGTTAAAAAAGGAATTATAAAAAGTTTATATGATAGAGCTAAAATAGTATGTTCAAATATTGCTTCTTGTAAAGACGAAAAAGAAACAATAAAAACAGTTTTAATGAATAATGGGTGTCCCGAAAAATTAATTAAATCAACTTTCAATAAAATTGAAAATTCTCAGAGATTGGATAACCAAATTGACCATACACAAAATTTAAAAACAACAAAAATTCCATATATATAAGGTATTTCTGAAAAAATTCAAAAAATTGGTAATGCTTTTAATATAAGAACAATTTTTCAAACAAATAATACAATTTAGTAGATCACTTTTATCCAAAACAAAACCAATTAATTTAGATCAAAAAACAAAAAATTGTGTTTATCGTATACCATGTGATTGTGGCAAAGTCTACATTGGGGAATCAGGAAGACCTCTTGAAGTTCGCCTCAATGAACACAAAAATTATCTTAAAAAAGGAGATATAGATAAATCTAAGATTTGTAAACATGCTTTTAATTTTCTAAATAACGAAATAAAATGGACTGAAACAAAAATTTTATGTAAAGAAGAAAATTCTATAAAAAGAAAATTAAAAGAAACAGCACATTTTATTAAATCCAAATGAATGTATTTCAAATTTTACTTTGGATTTATCTAGATCTTGGCTAACCACTTTAAAAAAAAGAATGAGTTAATAATTTATATATCTATAGTTACCAAAAAACAAATCAAAATTTAAAATCTAAACTTCGTAAAGAAGTATAGACTAAAAAAATTTTTATCTTTGAAAACGACAACCGATCTGGTTGTCGAAAGCTCAGAATTATTTTTAAACAAATTATTTTCATTTTTTTAGGCATTTTCAGTTTTAAAAGACGACCCTTGACAAATTTGACATATCTATCAAGATCAATAAGCAAGGGTCATTTTCAAAATATTGATTTATATTTTTTATAAGTTTGTTTTACTGGCCCAAAGATCCTCGAATAAAGAAGTAAATAGACATTATTATGCCACAAAGAAGCTATCGAGAATATTTAAATATAAAAAAAATAATACTTGTGGTCCTTTAAGATCAGATAATTTTGTATAATAATCAGTGTTTTTGGTCATAAAAAATTCTGATTAATGTATGCTTAATGATTTGTATATTTACACTTGCAAGTAATTATTATTATTTACATTACAATGAAAAAAAAACTGTTGGTAATATTTTATCATTTTCATAATAATTTTGTAGCTTACCCTGATGATTTTTTTCTACTAACTGGTTATCTAATAAAGTTCCCATGTATATATATATATATATATATGTTATGATGTAGTGTTTCACGGATGGTAGAATGAACAGTAGTGGTGTTCCGGGTTTCAATCCGTTGGTTGTTTGTGTCTTCACGACGTTTCGCCAACATCTCAGCTGGCATTTTCAAGTGATGCTTCCTTTGCGGCTGCTCAACTTATATATATATATATATATATATATATATATATATATATATACATGGAAACTTTATTAGGTAACCAGTTAGTAGAAAAAAACCAAGACATCATCAGGGTAAGCTACAAAATTATTATGAAAATGATAAAATATTACCAACAGTTTTTTTTTCATTTTTTTCATTTTCAATTTTTTTAGTCTATACTTCTTTACGAAGTTTAGATTTTAAATTTTGATTTGTTTTTTGGTAACTATAGATATATAAATTATTAACTCATTCTTTTTTTTAAAGTGGTTAGCCAAGATCTAGATAAATCCAAAGTAAAATTTGAAATACATTCATTTGGATTTAATAAAATGTGCTGTTTCTTTTAATTTTCTTTTTATAGAATTTTCTTCTTTACATAAAATTTTTGTTTCAGTCCATTTTATTTGGTTATTTAGAAAATTAAAAGCATGTTTACAAATCTTAGATTTATCTATATCTCCTTTTTTAAGATAATTTTTGTGTTCATTGAGGCGAACTTCAAGAGGTCTTCCTGATTCCCCAATGTAGACTTTGCCACAATCACATGGTATACGATAAACACAATTTTTTGTTTTTTGATCTAAATTAATTGGTTTTGTTTTGGATAAAAGTGATCTACTAAATTGTATTATTTGTTTGAAAAATTGTTCTTATATTAAAAGCATTACCAATTTTTTGAATTTTTTCAGAAATACCTTATATATATGGAATTTTTGTTGTTTTTAAATTTTGTGTATGGTCAATTTGGTTATCCAATCTCTGAGAATTTTCAATTTTATTGAAAGTTGATTTAATTAATTTTTCGGGACACCCATTATTCATTAAAACTGTTTTTATTGTTTCTTTTTCGTCTTTAAAAGAAGCAATATTTGAACATACTATTTTAGCTCTATCATATAAACTTTTTATAATTCCTTTTTTAACCTTCATACTGTGATTGGAATTAAAATTCAAATATCTGTTAGCATGTGTTTTTTTACGAAAAATGTTAGTACCTATTAATTAAATAATCGGTTTCCTTCGTAATTAATATATCAAGAAATGGTAATTTCTCATCTTTTTCAATTTCAATAGTTAATTTAATAGAAGGTACTTTATTGTTAATATTTTCAAGAAATCTGTCTAATAAATTAAGATTGTAAGGCCAAATTGCAAAAACATCATCTACATATCTCCACCATATTTTTGGTTTAAAATATGATGTTTCATTAAATTCTTTTCAAAAAATTCCATATAAATATTACTTAATATTGGTGAAAGACAACTTCCCATTGCCATTCCTGTTTTTTGTTTATAAAAATTATTTTTATATTAAAAATAAGTTGATTCGATACACATAGTTAACAATTCCATAATGGTATCTACGGATAAATTCGTTCTTTGATTTAAGTAATTATCATTTTTTAATAATTGATTGACTCTTTGTAACGTTTTATCAACAGGTACGTTTGTAAAAAGGCTTACAACATCAAAACTTTCCAGGAAATCCTCCGCTGCATTTGAATACGCAAGTCGTACCATTCTTGCTACATCTGCTTCAAATTCCTGGATAGTTTCTCCATTATTCTGTTTTCGGCTCTTTAACTGCATTCGGTACACCGGTTGTAGATGAGTTTGACCATAACGCATCTCTAGACGATTCACCAATAACTCGAAGTTGTCAGCTTCATCCGGCGTCAATGATTGCAAGACGTCTAAAGCTTCGCCTCGCAGAGCTACGGTTAGGGACAATGCCTTCTCCTGGGATGACCATCCATTAGCTCTGGCCGCTGCGTCGAATTGTTTCAGGTAATTTGGCCAGGAAGTCTTTCCGTCGAAGGTCGGGGGTTTCATCGTCGTTCGTACATGGGTCGTCTCCTCGCTTCTTTGTCGTTCGACGTCTGCGTGGCAGGTTTCCATCCTTCTTGCATTTCCGTCGCCGTGGTGGATGGTTTGGTTTCGGCGGCTAGCTTCCTGTTCTTGTTGAAGCTTCCTTATCTCAGACTGCATTTGCTGGTTGACGTCTCGCAGGTTGGCTACTTGTTGATTCAAGTTGGCCACTTGCTGATTTTGCTCGTCTCGCAAGCTGGACACTTGCTGATTTTGTTCATCTCGCAAGCTGGACACTTGCTGATTTTGTTCGTCTCGCAAGCTGGACACTTGCTGATTTTGTTCGTCACGAAGAGTGTGCATTTCTGAGCGCAAATGCGATATTTGCTGGGAGAAGGAACTGGATAACTCTTCTGGTAGGGTAGACATCCGTTGTGACAGCTGGGACATATCTTCGCGCTGGCTCTTCATCTGACTGGATAGCTCCTCTTGTTGGTTCGTCATTCGTTGTGATAGCTCAGACAGTTGTTGCGTCTGTTCTTCTTGTTGGCTCGTCATTCGTTGGGACAGCTGGGACATGTCTTCGCGCTGGCTTTTCATCTGACTGGATAGCTCCTCTTGCTGGCTCGTCATGCGTTCTGATAGCTCCTCTTGCAGCCGGGAAAGTTGTTGAGCTTGGTCTTCTTGCAGCCGGGAATGTTGTTGAGTTTGTCCTTCTTGCAACCGGGAAAGTTGTTGAGTTAGTTCAGAATTTGCTTTTTAAACTGCGTCTTCGAACTCCACAGCGTCAGGGTCCAAATTATTATTTACGTAGTACTCACGGAGCCTTCTCAACAATACGGATTTGCTTCCAGTAGTTTCCAACTCTAATTCTTCAAGCTCTCTTTTGAGCTCAGCCACCAATAGTTCATTTATCTTTTTTCCAGGCATTCTTGTATCTTCACCTCACACCTGACACCAATTTGAAACACTTATGGTGGCTTTTTACACAATTTATTTACAAAATTGTTAAGATACCCTGAACTCTGCTGGATAACGTCTAACTACTTGACAATACAATGAACTCTTCTGAACACTTGACTCGAACTGACGTTAACTGCCCATGCATCCCCTTATATACAACATTATTTAATCTAGTCAGTGTGTTTAGAAGTTTCTAGAATTTTCTAGAAACATTATTTAAAATGGTCAGTTGATTTTTACAAACTTCTAAAAATCAACTGTCAACAACAATCTTTTAAATTAAGGTCCCTTCCTTTACGGTTATCCTGTTACAATATTTTGGTAATGGTGGATGTGTTTACCAAATATGTACAGCTGTATCCATGTTTAAGAACAAATACCAAACTAGTAATAAAATGTATAAAAAATTTCATACAAGTACATGGAAAACCAGAAAGGATCATCTTAGATCATGCTACCTATTTTGAGAATAATAAATTTTTGTCAGCTTGTCAGCAATTTAACATACAAGTAAATTTCATAAGTATTAGAAACCCCTCTTCAAATCCAGCAGAAAGATATATTAAAGAAATTATTAAATATTTAAGAATCTTATGTAGCCAAGAACACGAATTATGGGAAAATAACTTGGAAGAAGTTCAGAGATATGTGAATGAAACTCTTCATGGAATCACGAAAGAATGTCCTGAATTGCTATTTAAGGGAAGAGCACCGGAAAGGAACTGGTAGGTAGTTAGAAATCAAGAGATGCATGAGATTTTAGAAAAGGTCAACAAAAATTTGAAAAGAAATGCTGATAGATACATCAAAAGACAGGAACAGAAATTTAAAAAGAAAACTAAATTTAAAAAGGGGGATCTAGTCATCATTAGAGCATTACAAGTGGCAAACAAAAGGGAAAATCAATGTGCTAAATTATTAATGCCATTTGAGGGACCATATGTGGTTGATAACGAGAATGCACAAAACAGTTATAGGTTGGTTTGTCCTAATACGGGTAGGTTAAGAGGAATTTTCAATATTAAAGATGTATATAAGTTTACACCTGCAGAAGGGTAGATGATATTTAAAACAATTTGTAAATAAATATTATGTTGTAAATAGTAGTTTTAGGTGTACATAGTTTTTTTTTAAGATAGGGTGGTGTTTATAGAATAAACATTAAGGCAATTCAGTTAAATTTTATATCATTAGAATTAAAATTGGTATGAATAAACAGTCTGAATGTTTTTCATAAAAGATTTTTCCAGGAGATGATATGAGATAAATTAATTTTTTTTTGGTGTTCATTGGACACGAATAAGTATTTACAAGCAAGTACATAATATATAAACAGATTATAACATGAAATATAGAACAAAGAAATTTGTATAAAATTTATTAAAATATAATAGGACATAATAAAGATAAAAAGTATAAAGCAAAGTGACTTAACAGTTATAGAATTATTAAATTGGGAATAATTTTTAATCAAATATGAAAATATAATTGATTTAAAAATTTTAATTGGGGGATTTGAGATGATATAAGTTACTATGCTATATCAAATAAGTACATATAAAGAAAATTAATGGAAATAGAGAAAGGAAAATATTTTTATTCTAAGGCAGAGTGCAAATGCAGTAAATTTGGTATAATTTAATATTATTTTCTTCACAATTCCTAAAAAAGAAAAATAAAACAAAATAAGAAATCAAAATATATACAAGTACATCTAAGAGATATTTATTTTCAAAGATTCAATATAATTTAATCTATAATATATAAAATTTTAATGATCATGTATTAAATAGATAATAAGAGTAAATATTTAAAAAGTTTATAAATTTTACGATACATTGGTAATTAAAACCAATTTTAAATAAATTAAGATAAAATGAAATAAGAAAATTAAATGTTAAAACATAAATGTAAAACTTTACATGAATTTTATGATAAAATATTAGAAGTCATAGAAGAAATATAAAAAAATTTTACTTACTTTCAAAATATACAATGTTTGTTTTCAAGCCATATTGTGATTTGTTATTAGTTTAATTTCCAAATGAAAAGTTCTGAAAATAGAAAGATATTAGATTATATTATAGATAAGATATTATAAAATTAACAATTCATTAAAAGTATAGCAAATTTTAAAAGAATGATTATTGTATTAAATGTAAATAAGGAATTAAGTATTAGATTTTTAGTAATTTTATTTGACAAATAATGAGTAGGCGAATAGAGAATAATAATGTATAGTGTAAGTTTGTTTGGAGATTCAGTTGTTAAATTGTTTATTTCTGAATCGCTCTCTTGTTTTCTACCTTCTGAAGGGATAAGATGTAATAAAGTTTGCTCCGTTAAAATTTCGATTTTTTTTCAAAATACTTATAAAAGAAAGTTTAAAAGTAGTCAAAAGTGTTAATAAAACTACAAGAAAGTTCCTGATAGTGTCTGGTAAGACGTAAAGTTTATTTTTATGGAGAAATAAATGTTAGAAATTGTATGCTGAGCAGTTCATTTATATAAATGCTTCCTGAGTTAATTTAATGAAAGTAAAACCAGTTTCTAATAAGAAAGAAAGTATTAGTTTACTTACCATTTGATGCAAGAGCTGATTGTTTCCTGATTAGAAGAAATTTTATTAGTCAAAATCTCTAAAGTGTCCGTATATCATTGATGTCCTGGGAAATGGTGGATTCTAATTGAAAAGGAGATCCTGAGCCTTAGCTGTCCAAAGAGAATACAAAATCTTCAGAACACGGTTTCAATTTCCAATTTTTAAAAATAAAGAACTTTCCTGTGTTTGATTTTTACGTATTTAATGAACATTTAATTTCACTTGTACACTGTTTCACTGTTTAAATAAGTTATTTTTCATTATTAGTTAAGTTTAATTTGATTTATTAGTTACAAAATTCAGATTTTTTCATAACACTTGATTTAACTATATTTGGTTTTTGAAAGTAATGTGTAAAAGCGCACAACACAATAAAAAAAAGTAAGGTTAAGGTTAAAATAGAATCATCGTTCAGAAAACATAATTTGGTATATGATTGTTGAATTTTATAATCGTTTTGTTGAAATTTTCAATATTAGTTGAATTTGAATCTATTTATTATTTGAAATTTTTTAAACTCTGACCCTAAGAAAGAGAATAGCCAGGAGCATATGTTAAAATAATAATCTTTAAAATAAAAGAAATTAATTTAAATCTTACCTTCTTCACATCTATATTAAAATTTAAAAAATTCAAGGTAAGGAGTACTTTATAACATGGTAACTTATAGAATACTAATAGAAGAGTTATCATATGTTATTATATATATATATATATATATATATATATATATATATTTATTGAGATGAAATATGATTTTATAATATATATAATATGTAAAATTAAATATAAAATGATTAAAAAGCATATCCTTGATCCCAGGGTAGAGTGCAAAGCTTTGGAATTTACATAATTTACTTTCATTTTTCAGTATATTAAAAATTATTCTCTTCATTCCTGAAAAAAAAGGAAAAATAAAATAAGAAAGATGAATTAAAACTTAAATATTAAAATACATGAGTTGGTTTAAAATAATTTAATTAGTCGAATAAATAATTGAATACTTACTTTTAATAGATTGTGTATAAATTTTCACTTCCATAATTTCCATATTTATTATCTTCATAATATTCATATTTGTCATTTATAAAATTAATATGAAATTAAGAAATTCTAAAAAAATTTAATTTATATTAAAACATAATAGAAAATAAAATACAAATTTGCAAAATAATGTTATAAATCTAGTATGTATGATGGTAGAAATTGTTAAAAAAATTAAGATAAGTAATCTAGGTGGGCTGATTTGTTTTATTTGTATAAAATCAAGTTTGTTTTGGAAAAAATTTATATAGGATTTAGATTGTTAGTGATAGGCTTTTGTTAATTTGTTGATTTTAGAGATTGTTTCTCTTTCCCTTGGTCTTTTGAAGAGAATGGTTGTAATAAATGTTTTGCAGTATTAAATATTAAGTTTTTTGATAAAATAATAAGCTAAAAGAGATTTGAATAATATAATATTGGTACTAAAGTTGAATAGAAGGAATCGTACGAGTTTGGTAAGTAGAAAATTATTTACAGTTATTTTAAAAGATTGAAAAGGTCGAAGAGAAGAGATATTGTACTAGAAAGAATATTTATCATTGCTAAGAAGATTAAGTTTTTAGGTTAAGAAGAGAAGTATTGAAATAAATACTTACCAGTTTTGAATATAGCAGTTTTTCTCAAGAATTGAAGAAAATTCTTCATTTATATGGTTAGAGCAGTTTTTATGTGGTAGAAGACGTGGAGAATTGAATTAGCAGCAGTTATACGGTATTTCTTATTTTCACTTAAGAATTTCATTAAAACAATTACTTTTCACCATTCACAGTCACTAAATATTAAATTAGAATTTTTAAGGTTAAGTATTCAGTTAAAAATCCAACAATCCATCCGTATGTCTTACCATTGGCGTTCCAAATAAGGCATTAAAATTAAATTAAAATTATATTTATAATAAAATTAAAAGTTAAATTTTAATAATTAATTTTTCTAAATTTTGAACTCTGCTCTGAGGTAAGATTCATATTTAGAATCATATATAAAAGTCATTTATCTTAATTAAAAATTTCGTATAAAAAGTTTAAATTTAATAAAAAAAAAGAAAAATTTTGAATTATATATATATATTGAAATGGATCCTCCTTCCGGAACACCCTTTTTCAATAAATTTATCGGTCGTGGATTCCAAAATTCTTAAATTGATTGTCCTAAAAATAAAGTACAAAATTATAAATATAAAAAAAAATCTTTCGCGTCTTTCTAAATCTTTCTTCTTCCGTTTTTCCACTCTTTCTCTATATCTTCCTCTTCCAACTACTTTCCAACTCCTTCTTGCTGCTGCCTTTCCATCTATTTAATACCTTTCTGCTGCTCAACTCTTTCTCTATACCTTCTTCTTTTACAATTTTCCAACTCTGACCTCTCTGTATCCTCTTATCCAATTCCAATTTACCTTTTTATTTATTTATTTTTTTTATTTATAAACTCTTCTTATTTTAATTTAAATTTCAATATTTAATTTTTTACAATTTTATTTCATCTGACATTTTTACAATTCACTTCTTGACAATCTAATCAATAATAATTTCTTAACAACATAACATATGAACTCAACAAAAACAAATACAATATCAAAAAAATACTTAATCCAGACAACCGATTTAAAAATCATGACCACGTTCCAACACTTCATTGAAAGAACGTGCACCATTGAAGAAAAATCCATATCAATTTCCCCCAAATTTGATTTGACTTGGTGAATCACTTCACCTTGCCAAATCAAATTTCCTTTCAGTAGGAAATTTTTCTTCACCATCAGTTGTCAAGCTTTTAATTTGGAATATTTCAATTTTACCTAATACACTACCCCTAACATATGAGTCCCCTATCATATCTACTTTTATATCTACCTACTTTTACATTCTTCTTTATTCAATTTTTCATTTCTGTTTTACTATTTTTTTATAAAATTCATTCACCCTTCTTAACATTTATTAAATTGTGTTTTTTATAGTTTTAAATTTGTTCCCCCTGTTTTGAAATTTCCCTATACATATCATTTTTTATATACTCCCCTTTCCTAATATTTTCCTACATATACTTTTTTTTATAAATTTTGTGATTTTACCCCTTTCCTGATATTTCCCTAAATATAACTTTCTGAAAATTTTAAATACCTTGCCGCTTTCCTGATATTTCCCGCGATACAAACTTTTTATGAATTTAAATTCTTTTCCCCTTTCTTGATATTTCCCTCGATACAAACTTTTTATAAATTTAAGTTGTTTTCCCCTTTCTTGATATTTTCCTGTATATAACTTTTTCCTAAATTTAGATTGAACAAAATTTCCCCAGAAATAACTCAAAAACATCTTCTTAAATTTTTCAAACACAAATATTTCATCTTTACTGGCAAAACATATCAATGCCTGCCCATCTAACATCTCACGCAGGTATTTTCTTATTTCTTCATGATCTTCACACCATTTTAAATTATTTTTCACTATTCTTATAAAAATATTTAGATGAATCTTATTAATATTTCCATTAAATTTATGTTCACTTTTACTTATTTTCATATTATTTTGATTTTTATTTATTTTTCTTCTTTCCATTTCTTCCAATAACATTTCACATTCTTTTTCTTGTACTATCTTTCTTTCTTCTACTTTTTCTTCCATCTCATATATCTTCTTTGTTGTATTTTGCATTTCTTCTATTACATTTTTCTTTTCCACATTCTCTTGTTTTATAATTATCTCTAAGTCATTTAATTTTATATTTGTATTAGCATTAATTTCTTTTATTTCGTCTTTGCATTCCTTGTTAATAATTGTTTTAATTTTCACTTCTTGTAATTCCTCTAATTCCGTTATTCTCGCTATTATTTCAGTTCTTATTTCTTTCTTTGTTTCTTCCAATTTTTGTTTGTTTGTTTCCATTTGGTTCCTCATCTCATCTTTAAATGTTTCTATGTTTTTGTTCATCTCTTCTTTTATTTCTTTCTTCATAGAATCCATATTCTTGTTCATGTCTTGTTTTATTTCTTTTTTCATTGCATCCATATTCTTGTTTATTGCTTCAGTATTTTTGTTCATGTCTTCTTTATTTTCTTTTTTCATAGCATCCATATTTAAATTTATTGCTTTAATATCTTTGTTTATTTCTTTATTTTCTTTTTTCATAGAATCCATATTCTTGTTTATTGCTTCCATATTTTTATTCATTGCTTCAATCTTTTTGTTCATGTCTTCTTTATTTTCTTCAGTATTTTTGTTGATATTTTTTAACATTTCCATCATTTGTTCCCATGATGAATCCCTTCTATCCCCTATCTTACTATCCTGATTACCCTGATTATCCTGATTATCCTGAATACCCTGACTACCCTGATTATCCTGACTAACCTGATTCCCCTGACTATCCTGAATACCCTGACTACCCTGACTCTCCTGATTATCAATATTATCCCCTTGTTCTGACATTCTATCTGTAATTTCCTTTCCCCCTCTTAATTTCATATAATATACCTATAATTTATTTAATCTTTTACTCCATAATCACACACTTTGTTTTTAATAAAGCAAGCTTGACTCCTAATATTTAAGAAAAATCTCTTACCCTCAGTGCCAATTGAAATGGATCCTTGTTCCGGAACACCTTTTTTCAATAAATTTATCGGTCGTGGATTCCAAAATTCTTAAATTGATTGTCCTAAAAATAAAGTGCAAAATTATAAATATAAAAAAAAATTCTTTCGCGTCCTTCTAAATCTTTCTTCTTACGTTTTTCCACTCTTTCTCTATATCTTCCTCTTCCAACTACTTTCCAACTCCTTCTTGCTGCTGCCTTTCCATCTATTTAATACCTTTCTGCTGCTCAACTCTTTCTCTATACCTTCTTCTTTTACAATTTTCCAACTCTGACCTCTCTGTATCCTCTTATCCAATTCCAATTACCTTTTTATTTATTTATTTTTTTTATTTATAAACTCTTCTTATTTTAATTTAAATTTCAATATTTAATTTTTTACAATTTTATTTCATCTGACATTTTTACAATTCACTTCTTGACAATCTAATCAATAATAATTTCTTAACAACATAACATATGAACTCTACAAAAACAAATACAATATCAAAAAAATACTTAATCCAGACAACCGATTTAAAAATCATGACCACGTTCCAACACTTCATTGAAAGAACGTGCACCATTGAAGAAAAATCCATATCAATATATATATACAAAAGGGGAAAATTATTGGGCATGTACGCAAAAAGGATCAATAAGGCCACGAGTAGGAATGGTAACCGCAAACATGCCCACAGTCATAAAGAAAAAATATATATACAGTACTTCTGGCGAATGGAATCGCTGCACACGCATTGAATTTTTGATCTTTGGGAACGTGAAGAAGTCGTTGGGACTTAGGTTGGACGGTGTATGATCTAAGAATCCGATGTTTTAATTCTCCAAAAACTCGATTGTCTTTAGAGCAGTGTGAGCACTTTCATTGTTCTGATGTAAGATAATTCGCCGTTGTGTATTGCTTTGTCGGAGGTTAGCGTTAACGCCTGATAAACAAACGTTTATATATCGGAAGTAACCGTTCTTTGATCGTCTAAAGCAATTGTTGCCACATAACTAGATTTTGACACAAAAATTGCAACCATTTTTTTGACACACTTCGAGAACGGATTACTTTTGTTGGTCTTTTCCTTATCGAGAAACACCCACATAGCGGATTGGCGTTTTTTGAGCTTCCTTTGTTAAACCATTCCAATGTTTTTCGACACCAATTGATGCAAACCACTTTTTGCTCTTCTTTGAGCAAATGGGGGATCCAACAAGAAACCAACTTCGTAACACCCTGTTCTTCCTGCAGGATCTTTTAGATCAAATTCTTTGAAATGCCCAAAGATGCCTCTATCTTCCGGTATGTTATACGGCGGTCATCCTTAATTAGCTGACGAACCGAATCAATGTTCTGCTGTGTGACTGATGTTTCGAGTGAACCTAGCCTGGGATCGCCGCTGAGACTGGAGCAACCACCTTGAAATTCGCAATAACAGTAAAAAATATTTGACTGGTATGGTGCTTCATTTCCAAATACAGAAACCATTTTATCGAGAAATTGCTGTTGGGATAATCTTCTCCGATAATTGTAAACAATTATTGCCCGAATATGTTCTCCGCTCAGATCCATTTTTCGACTGACTTGCTTATTTCAAAAAATTAATGTATATTGGGATTTATTCGCCATCCGTAGCTTAGCGACTGTGTTTTGATATAATTCTGAGGGGAGAGTAACCTTAAAGTGATTTTCCTGCTGTGTCTATTGGCCTGAACTTTTTTTCTTGAAAAAGGATTCTGGTTATATATATATATATATATATATATATATACAAAAGTGGAAAATTATTGGGCATGTACGCAAAAAGGATCAATAAGGCCACGAGTAGGAATGGTAACCGCACTTTGTTTATATATATATATATATATATATATATATATATATATATATATATATATATATATATTGGGTTTGCAGCAATTATGAACGGTGTACTCTTTTAAATATTTATTCCTTATTAGAAAATGTCAATATACAATTTCAATCAATATAAAATCAATGGTTGTGATCGAAAATTATGAAAGTTCAGAATTTACAATTAAACATTCATAAATTAATAAGTTAATTAGTAATTTCCAAATATAAACTACATCAAATTGCATGCTCTTTATCTAAAAATAGGAGATAAGAAAACATTTCATTTAGATGGCCTACATCTGATGTATGATTCATTGCTTCAGGTTGCCTATTTATAAAAACCATCTCCATGAAAAGCCTTCTAGAATTATTATTTTCCTTACACAAGATGCCAACATTATTATAATCTATACGATGATCTTTTGAGAAGACATGTTCACCTAAGGCACTACGTTCGGGGGATGTAGTCTGCAATCAGATTTATGTGAAGTAAGACGATCTTTGAGGCGATGCGATGTTTGACCAATATAAGTTAAATTACAATCTTTACAAGGCAGATTATAGACAACATTTGTCATAGATAAAATTGGAGTTTTGTCTTTTAATTTTGTAAAGATTCCATTTATAGTGAATACTGTTTTATACGCTAATTTTGTATGTTTAATAGGTAGTAAAACACGGGCCAATTTAGGTGTAAGGTCTCTAATATATGGTAAAGAAATATATAATGTAACATCATTTAAGGATTTTATCTGGGTATTATTAGATATTAGTAATATGTGTATTTATTAAGGAAGTAGACATTGTATTAAATAGAATTTTTTTAACAATGACATGGGATAACCATTATCAATAAAGAGTTATAATAATATTTTCAGGTTTTTATTATGAAAAGAAATATCACTAAGTTTTAGAACGCGATTTTTCATTTCTTTGATTAAACTAATTTTCATAGAATGTTTGTGGTAAGAATTATAATGTAGGTACCTTCCAGAACTGAATGGTTTCCTATACCAATCAACTAATAACATATTATTATTTCCAATTATTCGAGTAGGTATCAAGAAAAGGTACAGAATGAATCTTCTTTTTGTAAAGTGAATTGGATATAGTCATTAAAATTATTAAAATAATATAAAACATTTTCCAATTCAATGGCAGGGCTTATTAGTATGTCGTCAACATATTTTTTAATAAAGAATAACTCAAAAGGTAACACTTGGATCACAAAATCTAGAATGTAATTCATTACATAATCTGCGAGGATGGGTGAAAAGTTTGTTTATAAACCTTATTTTTTAAAACGAAATAATTGTTATCAAATTAGAATATTAATAATTCAAAGAAAGTTGATTTGGATATTTGACAATGTTCAGCAATTAGGTGCCACTTTCTCTCTATAGCTATTAAAACAAATATCTAAGTAAACATTGCTGAATAAAGAAATGACGTATAAGCTAGCAATTACAAAACCAGCAGGTAATTGAAGTTTATTAAATAAAGTATTAACTTGAAATGAATCATTTCAATTAAACATTAAACCATAACTTTGAATAAAAAAGAATACCAAGGTATTTTATGGTGTTGAAATGTTGCACTTAAAAAGCATCCATTGAGTACAAGAAATCATTATTATATACGTGTTACCAAACGAACAAAAAGGGGTCCCAAGTGTGTACCTTGACAATTATCAGATGTAACGTATATATTATCTGGTACAAAATTTTTGGTTTTAACCCACTGAATTCCATCACTTAAAAAAGATCGAAACAGATCTAATAAAGTACCAGTAATACCATAAGCAAAAAGTTTCCGTACAAGTAAATTAACATTGGCATTATCAAAAGCTTTAGTAAATGCTGTATAGATAGAATCGACAACATGACCATTCAGCAAAGCATTCGCAATATATTCAAGTATTAGTCGAGCGACCAGCTATGAAACCTTTTTGTTTATCAATAATAAATTTAGAAAACAGAAGATTCAATCTAAGACAGACAACATGATAAAATAACTAAAAAGAATTCATGGTTTATTTATATCAACATTGTCAATATCTGCGATATTACCAACTTTATTCAAAGCTGTGACAGAACTAAGCTTTTATCGTAGGGGAATATATCCTTGAAGTAAAAAGACATTAAATATATGTAATAGAAAGGCACTAAAAAACTAAAAAAATGTATGCAATCTTTAACAAACATTATCGAAACCAGTACTAGACTGAGTATTGACACAGTTTATCGCTTCAAAAACTTCATCGTGTGTTAAAACAATTGAACTAAGAGAGCACTCATAATTAAAAGCAACATCTTAAAAAGAAAAATCAAATTTCTTAGAAACAGATCCAAATTTTCTAGCAAACAAAGTTCACAATATTCTGTCCATTATCGGCAACTTCATTACCATAGTACAAAGAAGAGGGATATTTATTACTAAGAGAGCACTCATAATTAAAAGCAACATCCTGAAAAGAAAAATCAAATTTCTTATAAACAGATCCAAATTTTCTAGCAAACAAGTTCACAATCCATTATCGTCAACTTCATTACCATAGTACATAGAAGAGGGATATTTATTACTAGATGTAACGCTACTTTCATACCTAAGGAAATACCTTGGGTTTAAAGCCAAAGATGATTCGACTTTATCAATAAAGCAATTATAATCTCTAAAGTGCAAATAGTTTATAGAATTCACTACAGCCAAATTATTTATACATGAAATGAAAATATTTTTTACTTTTGATCGCGGTAGGGTTGATTAGGGTAGTTGCTAGAGTTAAAAGTAAACTTCGGAACGAGCTCATTGATAACCATATTAAGATTGTTGTAAACTAGATTTAGGCAGTGCTCCCTATTCCAATTAACATTACGAAAGTCAGGACAATTAGAAAGTTTGTTCCTAATGCAAACAAAATTCGCTCTTTTAAAGTCGTAAATGTATTCTGTATATGAAAGTTTATAATTAGGAGATAACGGCAATTTAATGTGTAATATTAATGAAATATTTAATATTGTATCTGGAATTGGGCGAATGTGGGGTACATCTGTTCGCCGATGATAGAGTAGTTTATATTGTGGGTGGGAATATTAATAAACTAATCGAAACATGAAATATTTATCTTGTAAAAATTTGTGACTGGTTTAATATAATCATAATGTAAACAAATGTAAATATATGATAATTTAAAATAAACGACATATGCAACAAGAAATAAAACGCAAAATTCAATTTGACGGAAGAGATCTTGAACAAGTGAAAAATATTAAATATTTGGGTATAGTCATTGACGAAAAACTTACGTTCAGTGAGCATTATATTTTAAAGAAAATATCTAAAAAAATAGGTTTTGCATATATAGGATAAGTAAATCGGTAAGCCATTACACTAAATATTTAATATATAAAAGTATAATAAAACTCCATTTTGAATATTGTTCGTCAATACTTTTTATGTGCAACGAAGCTGATATACACAAAATAAATATTCTACAAAACATGTGTATGAGATTCCTATTAAATGCTAATAAATATGAAACTATAAGTCGTTAAATTGGATGACGGTACAAAATATAATAAAATTTCGTACAATGATTTTTATTCATAAACTTATAAATAATTCGTTACCAAAATATTTGTCTTCAAGTTTGCAGTTCCGATATTAAATACTTTCACATAATACCCGTCAAAGAAACCATATACATGTCACAAATATTTAAGCACTTATACCACTAATGTTTGTAAAAACAAGATCCAAAATATTGCCAGGAACATTTTTATCATCATTTAACTGAAACAACTTATATAAGTCAGATAAAGAATACGCAACCTGTCGTAGGTATATACGTCATGAGTCATCACTAGGATATGCCCAATATTATTCTCATTAACTAAATTATAGCCAGAGACGTTATAGTCTCCAAGAATTATACAATCATAAATAGTACTACCATTATGAAACTGTGAAAGAGAATTCAGCAAATGTAATATATACTCTTTATAATAGTCTGCAGATGCTACCAGGGGAACGTAAGTCGTAACAACAACAAGATATGTATAAGAAAGTTAAATACTTGCTTAAAAGAATTATCAATTACGGAAATTGAAGTTCTATTATATCTGTTATTAACTGCAACCAACACACCCATGCCAGTTCCTCTTATCACTAGTAAGAATAGATTTATCAGATCTGTAAATGATAAAATTCAAACCTTGTTCACAATTAAAAATATTAAAATTAAAACATTTCCCAGTTAAAAGAACACTCTAGTAAGAAATTTTTAGATTTAATCAAACATTATGATAAAAAAGATCAATATTACTTTTACTATTATAAAGCATCTCTTATGCACAATGTTTGGTCTTCCTATAATATAAAGATCCTTTTCTCCTTTACCAATTCTATTGTTAAACACCTCTTTGATTGATCGAAACTCATGAAGCTGTATCTTGGTTTGATCGCTACGGATAACCAATTTTCCATATTTAAGTTCAGTTTTGTTTCATCGACCCGAAGCAAATAACTTTAAAAGGTCAAGTTTTTCCGTCTAACATAAAAGAAAATCATTTGATTAATGTTTCGTTCTATAAAAAAGAAAATAAATTTTAAGTTAAATTTTAAGCCAAGTTCATTTAGCTCTTTAGAGTTCCAGACTGTTAAGAATAATCGGAATCAACGTAGATTGTTTCTTATATCAAACATTTTATAAGAATATTTTCATGGATAATAGAGATAAAAGATAAACAGAATTAAAACTTTTATACAGTTGCTATAACTTCACAAAATTTGTTAAGAATAAATATATCGCGTTAAAATATAACCTACCGCCTTGACAGCATTCCAACTCTGACTATTTTTGGTATCAAGTGAATTCTGGAATCTAAAATATTATTAACAATTAAATACATTTTATGTGGTCATGAATAACGTACACACGCAGTATATTCTTACCCTAACTTTATTCTGAAATAAATGAATTTCAGGTTATCACGCTATTCTATAATAAACACCCATACTAATGGCTGCCCAATGTTCCTACGTCTAACTGTCAAAAATACAATTTACATAAGTTAAGTTGTAAGAGCAAAACATGTCTCTAGATTGCTATCTTTTGATTAAGGACCCATAAACCCGATGGCGAGTCCTACAAAAAATTCCCTTCAAGGATGTGTCTCATTTCTGGATACAAATGGTGTTGAATAGATTACATTTTGTTTCAAAGTGAAAGTGAAATATCATCACGTGATTTTTTGAATTTATTAAAGTAATCAGATAATTATATCTGTATCAAATTGTATTTATTTTTATTTGCATATGTAACCTTCTGCAGAAATAGATAACGTAAGACATCAAATTTGTTTTTTTATTAATCTTTATTTACACAGTTTTCTTAAAGGGTTTAAATATTTTTTTTACATTATATAAAAAATGGATATAGTACTGAAAATGGGAACTAATATATACCAAAAATTTAAATAAATTAAAACCTGCTAAGAATAGCAATATGCAGCAGCATACTTAAAAATCCCTTTCGGACTATCAAATTATCCTTTTTTGGCCTTAAAAAAATAACCGCTTTGATCGGCACCACCGGCGAATCCCATCGGGTTGACACGTATCGCAAACTCAGCTATCCTACTGAACTGCGCCATGTCGGGGCGGAACGCCACCAAATCTTTTCTACGAATCTGAGAGAAATTCACACATGCACGACAAATAATAATCTCTCAACCGTAAAATCGAACACTCGTAGAGGCATTCAGCTCAATTATACTTGAATGTGGCGAGAGGGATGAACTTTTTTCACATCGAAAAAAACTATTCTGGTCAGTCAATATATTGTGCCGATATTAAAATATTGTAACGGGATAACCGTAAAGGAAGGGACCTTAATTTAAAAGATTGTTGTTGACAGTTGATTTTTAGAAGTTTGTAAAAAAAAAATCAACTGACCATTTTAAATAATGTTTCTAGAAAATTCTAGAAACTTCTAAACACACTGACTAGATTAAATAATGTTGTATATAAGGGGATGCATGGGCAGTTAACGTCAGTTCGAGTCAAGTGTTCACAAGAGTTCATTGTATTGTCAAGTAGTTAGACGTTTTCCAGCAGAGTTCAGTGTATCTTAACAATTTTGTAAATAAATTGTGTAAAAAGCCCCCATACGTGTTTCAAATTGGTGTCAGGTGTGGGGTGGAGATACAAGAATGCCTGGAAAAAAGATAAATAAACTATTGGTGGCTGAGCTCAGAAGAGAGCTTGAAGAATTAGAATTGGAAACTACTGGGAGCAAATCCGTATTGTTGAGAAGGCTCCGTGAATACTACCTAAATAATAATTTGGACCCTGACGCTGTAGAGTTCGAAGACCCAGTACAAAAAGCAAATTCTGAACTAACTCAACAACTTTCCCGGCTGCAAGAGGAGCTATCAGGACGAATGACGAGCCAACAAGAAGAACAAACTCAACAACTTTCCCGGCTGCAAGAGGAGCTATCAGGACGAATGACGAACCAACAAGAGGAGCTATCCAGTCAGATAAGGAGCCAGCGCGAAGATATGTCCCAGCTGTCCCAACGAATAACGAGCCAACAAGAAGAACAAACTCAACAACTTTCCCAGGTGCAAAAGGAGCTATCAGGACGAATGACGAGCCAGCAAGAGGAGCTATCCAGTTAGATGAGAAGCCAGCAAGAGGAGCTAACCCAACGGATGTCTAACATATCAGATGAGTTATCCAGTTCGTTCTCCCAGCAAATATCACATCTTCGTGACGAGCAAAATCAGCAAGTGGCCAACTTGAATCAGCAAGTGGACAACTTGGATCAGCAAGTGACCAAAATGCGAGACGAGCAAAATCAGCAAGTTGCCAACTTCAGAGACGAGATCAACCAGCAAATGCAATCCGAGATAGAAAAACTTAAACTGGGAAGAACTGATGTTGTACAACATAGAATTGACACTGGTGATGCACGTCCGATTCGACAGGTACCCCGAAGGATGCCTCAAGTTAAAAAGGAAGAAGCAGACAGAGCCCTTAAAGAAATGATTCAAAATGGCATAGTCGAACCATCCAGTAGTCCGTGGGCTTCTCCTGTGGTATTAGTGAGAAAGAAAGACGGATCAATGCGGTTTTGTGTCGACTATCGAAAGCTAAATGATGTCACTAAGAAGGACAGTTATCCTCTGCCAAGGATTGATGATGCCCTCGACGCTTTGGCGGGTTCTACTCTGTTTTCTACCTTGGACCTTAAAAGCGGATACTGGCAAGTTAAAATGAATCCTGCAGACAAAGAAAAGACTGCCTTTACCAGTGGATCAGGGTTATGGCAATTCACGGTCCTTCCATTTGGCCTCTGTAATGCTCCTGCGACGTTTGAACGACTAATGGAGAACATCCTGCGGGGTTTGTCATGGGAAACTTGTCTAGTTTATCTAGACGACATCATCATAATGGGTAAGACCTTTAAGGAACATTTATCTAACCTGGAAGAAGTTTTTAAAAGATTACAGAACGCTAATCTAACATTGAATGTTAAGAAATGCCACTTGTTCCAGAGACAGGTCAACTATTTAGGACATAACGTAAGCAAGGATGGCGTTGCTGTTGACCCCGCTAAGATACAAGCCGTTCAGGAATGGCCAATACCTATCGACAAACATCAGCTCCGGAGTTTCTTGGGTCTTTGTTCCTATTACCGACGATATGTCAAGAATTTTGGAGACATCGCCAAACCCTTGACACGTTTGACAGAACAAGATAAGTCCTTCTGTTGGGATCAGGAATGTCAAAAGGCGTTTGAAATATTGAAGAAACAGCTTACGTCAGCACCTGTTCTTGCTTATCCACTTCCTGATGGTAAGCTTATTCTGGACACCGACGCCAGCAATGTGGGAATTGGAGCCGTCTTGTCACAGCTACAAGACGGTAAGGAAAGAGTGGTTGGTTACTTCAGCAAAACTTTATCGAAAGCTGAAAAGAACTACTGTGTAACTAGGAGGGAACTGTTAGCAGTTGTAAAATCCGTCGAACACTTTTATAAATATCTGTATGGCAGAAAATTCCTGATCAGAACAGACCATGCTAGTTTAAAGTGGCTACTTAGCTTTAGGAACCCAGAAGGACAGATAGCAAGATGGCTCGAAAAACTGCAGGAATATGATGTTGAAATCGAGCACAGACCTGGAACCAGACATCGTAATGCTGATGCACTTTCCAGACGACCATGTCGACCTGATTGCCCCCATTGTACCCGTATGGAGCAGAACGAGGAAAAACTTGCCTTAGTTAAGGTTGTGCCAGAAGACGAGAGCTCTATGCTGGAGGAGCAACAAGAAAACGATCCCGTTCTGAGAAAGATTAGGGAGTGGAAGAGAATGGACCGTCGTCCGTTGTGGAGAAAGATATCCTCATCCTCTCCTGCTTTAAAAGCATACTGGTCCCAATGGAACTCTTTAATTTTGGACGGAGGGCTCGTTAAAAGACTTGTAGAAAATTCCGAGGGCACAGAAACAAGGAAACAAATAGTGGTCCCAAGAAATGCTGTACCGGAAATTTTAAAACAGATGCATAATGATAGTTCTGGAGGACATCTGGGTATCACGAAAACGCTGCAAAAGATCCGAGATAGATTTTACTGGGTAAATTGCACTAATGATGTTAAAGATTGGTGTCGTAAATGCACTACATGTGCTGCCAGTAACGGTCCGCACCGAAAACCGAAGGCGGAAATGCAGCAATACCTGGTTGGAAGTCCTTTTGAAAGAATCGCAGTAGATGTATTGGGGCCACTTCCACAGACCGATGTAGGAAACAAGTACATCTTTGTTGTAATTGACTACTTCACTAAATGGGTTGAAGCATATGCAGTTCCCAATCAGGAAGCTACCACTTTAGCAGATATATTGGTTGAAGAATTCGTAAGCCGATTTGGGGTACCATTAGAATTACATTCAGACCAAGGAAAAAATTTTGAGAGCAAGCTGTTTCAGGAAGTTTGCCAAAGATTAGGCATCCACAAAACGAGAACCACAGCGATGCACCCTCAGTCTGATGGAATGGTGGAACGAATGAACCGGACTATAACCAACTATCTGTCAAAAGTGGTGTCAGATTGTCAGAGGGATTGGGATCGACATATTCCACTATTTCTAATGGCAATTCGATCGGCCATCAACGAATCAACTGGCCAAACGCCTGCGAAGGTCCTGTTCGGTAGAGAAATGAGGCTACCATGTGACTTGGTGTTTGGTTGTAAACCTGGTGAAGAAATGGCACGTGAACAATATGTCGCCGACCTTCAGAATCGAATGGAAAATATACACAACCTGGTGCGTGGAAAACTACAATTATCTAGTGATCGGATGAAGAGGTACTATGACACACGGACAATGGAAAAGAGTTACCAAGTTGGAGATTTAGTCTGGCTCTATAACCCCCGACGGCGTCGAGGTATTTGTCCCAAATTACAAAGGAACTGGGAAGGTCCTTACACCATCAAGAAGAAGATTAACGATGTCATTTATCGGATCGTGAAAATTCCCAGAGGGAAACCCGTCGTGGTCCATCATGATCGTTTGGCGCCTTACCAGGGAAACCACAGTGGAGATGCGCAGCAACTCCAAGAAGATGGTTTGGCTGGCTCAGGGAGTGTGCGAGATTCCGATGTAGGAAATAACATTCCAGGAGGAATGAATCTAAGGAGGGGGCAGTGTAACGGGATAACCGTAAAGGAAGGGACCTTAATTTAAAAGATTGTTGTTGACAGTTGATTTTTAGAAGTTTGTAAAAAAAAAATCAACTGACCATTTTAAATAATGTTTCTAGAAAATTCTAGAAACTTCTAAACACACTGACTAGATTAAATAATGTTGTATATAAGGAGATGCATGGGCAGTTAACGTCAGTTCGAGTCAAGTGTTCACAAGAGTTCATTGTATTGTCAAGTAGTTAGACGTTTTCCAGCAGAGTTCATACGTGTTTCAATATGTTTCAATGAAAGCCTAATAATCTATAAAGTTGCTTGGTCAGACTTGCAATGAAGTTCGTTCGATTAAGTTAAGCCTTCAATATTAGTAAAATAATTCTTTACCTATTTTATGACCATGAAATTCACTTGCCTATTCTAAATCTATACTCATATTATAAAGAGGAAAGGACCGATTTCAAAAATTCTTTTACCGTTGGCAAGCTACACTATTCCCGAGTGACATAGGCTATCTTTTATTTTCAAAAAAATAGGGATCCTTACTAAAATGCCATTAATGTAACCAAAAATGACCTTAAAACCCTTACATCGCGTGCGCTGAGAATACTCGCCTCAAGGTCAAACCTTCCAATTAGTAGGGATCGGTTTTTCTCATGGCCAACCGCCTAAGGCAGGTCGAGCACCTGAAAATCAATTTATTTTGTTGCCAGAAAATAAAACAACATGTAATATTGTTTACAGGGAAGCGTTGACCCAATATATTTAGTGGCTTTTGTTATTTTTCTTTAATCCCCGTGCAAAGCCGGGGCGGGGCTGCTAGTACATTGTAATAAAATTTGTCAGAATTAATATAAGGTTATATCAATTTGGACAAATTTTAAAATGAATATGTTTAAAATAATATTTTGTTTGAAGAAAAAAAAGTATAATTGTTTGTAGATATTAATACAAAGATTGCAAAGATTAGCTAAGTTTAAATTTGAGTGAAATGGTAAATCAAAATAAATAAACAATTATTACACACATTATACATTAATTTTCTTAGCAAGAAGTTAAAAAAAATTAATAAATATTAAGTATTTTAAAAAATAATAAACTCACCAATTGTAGAGTTTTGTTCTTTGTACTCTGTAGAAAAACCAATCTCATTAATTTTTCTGTGCTATCTTTGGTTTAAATAAAAGCGGCATCCTTTAGTTGTTGATTGTGAATTTATTGCATTTTGCATCCCATTTTCAAAATCGACAAACACAGTGTTTGACCCAAAACCCACGTTTAACTCTGTCTTAATTGTTTCTTTTATTAATTGAAGCAATAAATCGACTGCTTCTTATCAGGGAGTAAGCAAAATACAAGTGGTACGTAGATTCAATTTTCCAAACCATGAATGGTGTAAAACTGTTGGCAGCAGTAGGAAAATGTTCCATCCATGTATATTTTATTAAATTTACTTAAGAATTTCATAATTACAAGAAAACAACACGATTTTTGATGACAAATCGTTTACCATAAGAAAATTTTCATCTCTATGAGATTTTATAATATAAGTGTATTAAAGGTATTGTTGAGTTTCTACTATATTTTTAGGCATTAATCTGATTTTTTCTTCTGGTGTTTTCTCTAACATTTTTCAGGTCTTGAATTATTAAATTTTCGTTTTCTAAAGAATTTATTATTTCCGAAGCTATAATTTTTCTGGTACGATATGTATTTTTTTTGCAAACCTTTCTTTTGCAGGCTGAATTTAATTTTTGCAGCTTTATATTTTTTATCTTTGCCTCGTGGTTGTGATTGACACTTTTTATTTTTTGTTAGTTTTCCTTTATAAAAAACTAAGCACTTCATCCAGTTGTCTAATAAACACATTTGTATTCAACACTTACCAGTTTCGATTTATGTTTAAATTTAAAGTCATTTATTATTAACATCACTTTTCTTTTCAACGTTCACTAATTATTTTTCTAGACGGTACATTTTTAATTCTATTTTGCTGTTATCACCTTAGAAAATATTTTGCCACTAAGGAAAATGGATTTTTTGTTTACTTTAATTTACCTGTATATTAACCCCATCCAAACAAAGATAATTAACATCAACAACCACTTATAAATTAAGAAGTAATTTGCGACAACTGGAGTCTATAATGAATATGACAATGCAGATCAAAGTTTAAATTCTTTAACCTGGTCAAAGTAGACCAAAATTTTAACAAAACCCGGATTTTTCTAAATATATTTTTGATGCATTCATACTGATAATAAATACTAGGTAAAAAGAAACAAATCGGACGAATTTCATGGTTGCATCGCACGAGTTTCGTGGTTTTACTTTTAATCCCAAAAAATAAATTCTGACCAATTTCATGAGTCGGACGAATTTCATTTTACCGGGTTGCTTGTTTAAAAAAGTTACTAAAGAACAAGAACCACTGTGCAAATATTGTAAAATTGTGACATAATGTTTTGTATTAACGAAAACTATTTTTCCTACGACCACATTGGCAAGTAACACTTATCATCTTATCACACTCTCTATTTCCATAAAGAGTGCTACTTTTTCGCACATGCGCGGAAAGTTACTTTTTATAATTCACGTTCACAAAGTTTCTATTTCGACACTTAAAACAGTATCGAAATAGATTCATTGTAACACTGTTTTTGGTAACTTTTTGTTTTACACAATTGGTTGCACTGCACTGATTTATCAACGAAAGATGAAAGAGTTCAGGTAGTAAATCAAGAATTATGTTGTATTAACTACATTATCAGCGATATTGCAAAATTCAAAATATTTTATTCAAATTTGACAAACATTCAAATTTAAAATAATTAAAACTGTCAAGTGTCAAAATACTCTAGTCAACATCTTCAAAAACGTGAAAAATTAAAATAAAGGTCCTAAAAATATGAGCGACAGCTCATTGGATTCGGAATCACCTGTAGAAAAATGTTTTTGAAGGAAAAGTGTGCAGGCAAAAAATTGCAATTGTTATTAAAAAAATAAGATGAAAAAAAAACAGATGTTTATGTTTTTGTTAATAACTCGAAAAATATTAATATTTAAGCAATTTTGAAAAAAGCTCGTTAAAGAGGAGGAAATTTCCGAAAAAAAAGTCCAGCCTCCCGGAACTCTATCTCCGTTATTTATAATTTTAATTTGACGTTGAAAATGGAGCTTTGAGCGGCTTTTACGGCATGCGCGCGCTACCGCTAAACGGTGTTTATCAGATAAAATATTTTTTTATGACATAAAATGTTATTTTAAAAATTTGAAAAAATTCCAGTATTTTCCTAATACTTAAAAGAATCTAAATCAGTTGGAAAAAACATTTTATCGCTGTTTTTCAAAAAGTTATTCAATTGTTAACTAACAAATTTTTTCCTAATCTCTGTTGACATAAACAATGGGATAAAAGGTATAACCAATTGGCCTAAAAATTTAAAACTTCGTGGAGCCCTTTTCATATGTATACTTTACAAGATGCTGCGATAAATCTTTATAAAAGTTTATTAATTTGTTAATAATACTTTCTAATATCATACGTCACGTTAACTGTAGCGCCAAATAACTTGCCAATTAAAAAACTTATATATCTTTTAAACTATTGGAGATATGATAAAGGATATTTAGGAGTTTTTTATAGAAAATAAGTTTCTCTTTTAATTAATTCTAAGACCAAATTCGTATTTATTGTTTATTAGATACTACATGCATTTATTTGAAAAAATTCTATATTTTTCTTTACTTTTTCGCAATATTTTGCAATAGTTATGAAAAATCATAATTAACAAATTAATAAACTTTTATAGACATTTATCACAGAATCTTGTAAAGTATACATATGAAAAGGGCTCCATAAAGTTTCAAATTTTTAGGCCAATTATGTATACCTTTTATCCCATTGTTTATATCAACAGATGTTAGGAAAAAATTTGTTAGTTAACAATTGAATAACTTTTTGAAAAACAGTGATAAAATGTTTTTTCCAACTGATTTAGATTCTTTTAAGTGTTAGGAAAATACTGGAATTTTTTCAAATTTTTAAAATAACATTTTATGTCATAAAAAAAATATTTTATCTGATAAACACCGTTTAGCGGTACCGCGCGTATGCCGTAAACGCCGCTTAAAGCCCCATTTTCAACGTCAAATTAAAGTTATAAATAATGGCGATAGAGTTCCGGGAGGACGGACTTTTTTTTTCGGAAATTTCCTCCTCTTTAACGAGCTTTTTTCAAAATTGCTTAAATATTAATATTTTTCGAGTTATTAATAAAAACATAAACATCTGTTTTTTTTTCATCTTATTTTGTTAATTACAATTGCAATTTTTTGCCTGCACACTTTTCCTTCAAAACCATTTTTCTAGTGGTGATTTCGAATCCAATAAGCTATCGCTCATATTTTTAGGACCTTTATTTTAATTTTTCACGTTTTTGAAGATGTTGACTAGAGTAAAAGTGTCAAGATCGCCAACATAAATAAATATTTCGAATAACTCTCATTTTATGTTTTTTATACTTTTAAAAGTTCATTATAAAAAATAGTATGTAACACTCGAATTACAAATGACGGGTTGTAGTACTCGTTTTTTGCGAAACTCACCGCTTCGCGGTTCGTTTCACAAACTTCACTCGTACTACGAAACCTGTCATTGTAACACTTGTATTACAATATACTATTCCGCACGGAAGGAAACAAGCAATTAAACACGGTTTTTTTTATTTAAATTTAAAAATGTAATACTTAACTACAAATATAAAACAAAACATAAACGGACAAAAATTATACAGGGTGATAATAATTTATAAAAATAGAGACTAAGTATTTACAAATATTCAGTTTTTTGTTCAGAGTAGTTTTGCCATAACGTCGAAATTTTGACATTTTGTTTAATGTTTATAAATTTAAAATTATGAGCCCTCGATGATCACGTTTTGAAATGGAAAAAAAAGAAAAACATATTTCTGCATATTTTTTATAAACAATTATCAATAAGTAATATAAATTATAGAGCTAGAGCTTAAGTTAAAAGCTTAAATTGTTTATTAATTTATAGTGAATAAAATAAAACGCTCCTTTTACACATAACGACATATTATCGTTAGTACTGATCGTGATGTCGGAGAGAGCATAGGGCGTCGCGTCGCATCAAATCGGGCAAAAATTTAATAAAATAATAAACCAAATCTTGACAAGTAAATTTGTTATTTTAATGCAAACTTTGGCCGCATCCCAGAAAAAATTAAATATTATTCTATTTAAATAATTATATTCAGGTTTTTAACCCCATTTGAGATCTCTGATCAGAGTGTATAATACTTTAAATGCAAAATAAAGTAAAAATGCAACTTACCAAATGTGTTTTTTTCTTTATGCTCCAGCTCTTCAAAATCTGGTTTTAACTCCAGGCGAATTTCACGCCAAGCATTTTTAGTTACATTTCTATCGTTGTAACTTTTGAGGGTTTTATCCCTTACTTTCAACTAGTGAAATTAGAAATTCCACATCGATATTTTCAGCCATTTTACTACGTGCCACTGGATTCAATTGATACGGCAGATATTACACGACTAAAAATCGTATTGTGTACAAACATCCATTTGATGCCGTTTGCCACTGTTCTCAGAGAACGGCACGACCGTCGTCCATTGCAGTGGCAGTGGACGACAGCTGTACGACCACGACACGACAATAAGTCGTTGTCGTCCTGTGTGAAAGATTTCGTATATTTCCGTATTTAACTAATGGAATGTGGTCGTCCGACTTTTTACCGGACGACCAAAATCGTATTGTGTGAAAGGAGCGTTAGAGTCGTCGTATCAATAATTGTTTAAAAGTTATATCAATTATAAAAGCAAAAGAGCGAGTTAAAAAGATAAGTATAAGGGCGTAAAAATATAAAAAATAAAACAAAAAAATTTCATAAAAAAATAATATATAACTGTTTTTATAATAAAATAAGGAATCAAAAAAAGGAAAATTAATTTGTTTATAACAAATTGTTTATGAAATAAACAAAAAAAAATGAAGAAAAAAATTTTTTTTCAGAATCTTCAAAAACAATACAATTTATGATTTTTAGAGAAAAAATGATTCCTTAATATTCATATTTAGTGGTAAAAAACTATTAATAAATGCTTTTTTTAACAATAAATAATTTTTTTAATTAATCATTTTCGTCTTAAAAATTATAGTCTTCATCGACCAAAAATTTTTGATTATCTTATAAACAATGCATTTGTTTATAACAATTATTTAAACAATGGCAGTAAAAAAATTTGAAAAACTATTTTCATAATTACCTGATGTACCTATGCTGTTTTTAATTTTTCAATGTTTTCGATTGTTAATAACAGAGTGGAAAATTAACATTTTTAAATTTTTTAACGGGGATCTATTTTTAAGCCTCTTCCCTTTGTGTCCCAGACCTTATTTTTTTAAGTTTTTTTTGTCACATATTATGTAATACTACTAAAACGGTTAAAAAAATGACACTTTTACCTTGATACCAATTTTACCCCCACCATTTATTTTTTTAGGGTTAGTGGACTTAAAAGTACCGTTGGGACTGAACAACAATATTTTATTGCATAAATTAGGAAAAACCATACTGTTTGAAAAATTTATTTATGGATAAATCAAAGAAAAATTTAGTCTAAATTTACAGCGTGATATTCTGCAAAACAATTTTTCTTCTCGTTGCAACATAAATAGACTCCGCAAGCTGTACATTTTGAATGTGGACGTGACTGGATTGATTTAGATGAACACTGTTCACACCTTCTTCTTTCTTTTGTGAAATTTACCCAATGACATCCTTTATTACCCAATCTTACATCCTGACATACACTGTACTCGTATTTTCTTCTTTTTGGGGGCAGCACGGGAGAGTTTCGGGATTGGGCACTGCACCGACCCTTATTATTGATTCTAAGACCACCAGAATTTTCATTGATCAAACCTTGTGCTACTGAGCGTCTAAATTCCAAAAGAGTCATTTTATCTTCTTCTAGATTAGAATATATAATGAATGCATTTACAAACGATATGTCAAGTAATCAAAAAAATAAACGGTGCCACCATTTCTTAGATCTTCTATCAATGCAATAACTACCACGTAATTGATCTGCATGATCTACGGCACCCATATGCTTATTATAGTCGGCTACCACATCTGGACATGGTATTTGTGTTTTAGAGCCATCCTTTTCCTTTCTTCCTACGGTACAAGTTTGACTTCCATGAAAATTTGAGGCGAAGTTGACACATTTATTATCTTTCCATTTGAAGAATGTTATGTTAGTATTTGAAACTCTATAATCGAAATCTCCTCGTTTCATTTTTTTTTCTTCAATCGGTAAGTGAGGACAGTCTTTCCTAGATGAACGAATAGTTCCACAAGCTAACGTCTTTTCTATTTTCAGTTTTTCCAAGAGGTGGATACTAGTGAAAAAGTTATCAAAATAAATTTTCCTGTATTTCCCCCACTCAGGTTCAGTTAGTTGCAATACCACCCGTTCCCTTAGTCCATAGTCCTTGAATTTGTTTTCAAGTTCGGAATTTTTGCCTTGATAAATTTCAAAGGTTTTGATATAACCCCATTGGTCAGCCAAACACCATAGTTTATAGCCCCTCTTTATAGGCTTCATGGGGTTATACTGCTTCAATACTGAGCGACCTTTGAAAACGATCATTGATTCATCAACAGCCATTTCCCTTGTACCATGGTAAAACTTGCTAAAGTTATCATTCAACGTAGTGACAAATGGGAATATTTTATATATTTTATTCTTATTATTTGGTGGAATAGATTTGTTATCATTTACATGCAAATAACTGAGAATATCCTGAAAGCGATTGCGTGTCATTGTTTTTCTAACTAATTCCACCCCAAGATCATTACTGGTACTCCAATGGTGTTTATAGCTGGGTAATGAATGGTACCCCATAAAAAAATTTATGCCGCAAAATGCGAGCAGCTCACATTCTTTCAAATTGAGATTTTTATTTTTTTGCGTAGCATATTAATTGCTCTGATAAGTAATATCAGCTGTAGCCTTACCTACTAATTTTTTGAAGTAGTCTGTGGGTGTATGGCAAGTTATAAATTCATCGGCAACTGGACCTTCTGGAAAATCGTAACGGGGAAGATGAATATCGAGATCCCGTTTTTGCCAACGTCTATCAATGGTCTTCTTATCATTTTTTTCTTCTTTAGTGTTACTAGCTTGAGCAGAACTGTTTTCGCTAATCTCGTGTTCACTACCAGCATTATTTCTATTATCTTGGTCATCATGAGTATCTACAAGAAGAGATTCCGTCTCCACAGGCTCTGAAAATATATTCTCTTCTTCAAAGTCGCTTTCAACGTCTGTATCTGGTGAGTTATCAAGAGGTAAATCTTCAGCTAGCTCATTTATTGCTTCTTGGGCTGCTAATAATAACTCTTTCTCTGTCAATGGCTTCTTCAAAAATTGTGAACTACCCCAGGACGCCATAGTCAACTTATTTCAATTTCCAACTGAATCCTAAAAATAGAATGTTTAGATATACTTCAATCCTGACGGTACTTTTGAGTCCATTATTTATTTCAACGAATAAATCTTTTATAAATAATAGTAAACTGATGAAAATTTAGTATACGCAAAGCTAATATAATAATTTTTCTCACCTCAAAATTATATGAGCTAAAATTAAAATTTTCTAATGTTTTTTGATGATCGCAGTCACACTCCAATTAACAAGACATAACCTTCAACTATCTCAAATGTTACGCGGTACACTTGAATTCTACCAACGTCCGACCAAAACAGTATCTAACTTCATAATGCGCGACTCTAACGTACCGTCGGGCCAGAAAGCTGACTTTATACACAAACACAATTTAATTGGCAGTTAAAAAAGGTGGTACTTAAAAGTACCGTTGGGACACAAAGGGTTAAGAATAACTCCACGAAGCGACAAAAATCTTAGGGTTGTAATTTAATAATAATTGTTTCTTTTTTGGTTAACATTCTATTCAAAAATAGTATAATATGCAACGAGCGTTTAATGGTGACCATTAAGATGCGAGTATGAGAGTTACGACACGAGCCGCAGGCGAGTGTCGTAAAGAATACGAGCATCTTAATGAGCATTAAATGCGAGTAGCATACACTATTTTTTCTATGACCTTTCACAATAATAACATATAAATTATATGAACTAAAATTTATTAAATTAAGAAACGAATACAAATCATATTATGATCTAAAATTAATTAGTTGTTGTACGTAATTATGTTTTGTATTGTACAATTATGAAATTAAAGTGGGACGGTACTGACGTTGCTACAGCATCAGTTGATGTTGAAGGAGCAATATGTACTTCGTTGGTAATATTATTGCACTCAATAGAGTTAAATATTTGGTTACTCACATTAATTTTATTTTGTATTGACTCGTCAATATAATTTTCGGCAACTGCTGTGGACTTCCATCCACCGTGTCTTTTTAGTGAGGTTATGTCTTCACCCGAATCAACTAATATTGTCGCAGAACTGCGACGAAAGCAATGTCCAGTGTATAAATTCGGATTCTAAAGATTTAAAAAAGTGGCTATTTGTTTTCCCTTATTGCCAAATTTATTGATTCCGACATTTTGGACAGTGCATTTTCCATTTTGGTAATTTGTAAAAAAGTTTGGTGCAATACAAATTTTTGGGCGTAGATTCATATACTTCTTGTAAATTTGATAATACTTCCCTGTGATGGTTAATTTGCGTGTTGTTTTAGTTTTTGTATCTTTTATTGTTATTAAAAGAGTGGAGTCAAAATCGTGAACGTCATTAAGTTGCAACTCATATAACTCATGTCGTCGGCATGCTCCCATAATTCCAAAAATGCATACAACCTTCGACAATAAATACTGTTTATCTGGGGCTTCTGTGATAATTTTTTTTATTTCATTTGAAGAAAATGTCTTGGTCTTTTTGGATGTATATCCTTCAGATTTTCTTTAATAAATAATAATTTGGTATATTTACTTATATCCACTTTGTTTTTAATAGTCAACGTAGATTTTAAAATAGAATACTGGGTCCAGAAAGTTGGAGATTTAAACTTTTCGACCAATTCATCAAAATAAACAATTAAAACGTTTTCAGAAAAACTGGTAACCTTATTCGTATTTCGCCATTTCATAAACTGTACATACACTTTCTCGTATGCTTCTCTCGATTTTTGTGGCAACAAGTTGTTTGCTGTGCAGTTGGCACGTTCTGTTATTTCTGGTGGTGTTAAATTCTCTTCATCACTCTCAACTTCAATCATTTTTAAAGTTTTTCAAGTTAAAATTCAATATTCTTTGACACTTTGCTTAAACTTGAACTGTCAAATCCTCTATTTCTGCTGTTCATGACAAATGTGATATAACCAATAGCTATGTAATTTTAATATGACGTCACCACCTGATGCTTTTTTATTGGTTAAAAACTTGTATCTAAATGAAAATCTGTACTTTAATGAGATCCATTTAGATACAGTTGTTGAAATTTTAATTGACATTTTAAAATAGGGGAGTAGAAAAAAATTGTTGATTAACTAATGCACAACTAATGGAAAAATGAGGATAATTTTTTTTCCGACGGATTACTGTTTATTTATGTTTCTTAATAGTGCTCAAATAATATTTATATTTAATATGATAAAATGATTTTTTTCTTGCCGTGTCAGGATGACGGATCGCGCGCGGAAGTCAGACTACCAAGTTTTGGCGCTACTTTCGTAAAAATTTTAAATATTGAAGATACAGTTCCGGGAGGTAGGACTTTTTTGAGTAACTTTTCTCCTCTTTTTAGATTCTTTTTAAAATTTTGAATATCTTTAATAGTTTTTGAGATATTCAAAAAACCCAAATCCCCACTTTTTTACCATAATTTGTTTATAACTTTTGCCATTTTTATCGGCCCCTTTCGGGACTTTTCCTTATTTTACATAATATTTCAAATCGAATGACACCTTCATCATAATTTCCGGAGCATATACTAAAAAGTCACCCAAAAAGGTACATGTTGCTAAGACACTCGCAAACTGTTTACTTAAGCAATGAAGTGGCGCATGTCTAATAATACAAACAAGTTTGAATTTGCATATTTTTGTTTTGATTTCTTTGTTTTGTATCAGTTAGCAGTTATTGTAAGTGAATTTATTTAAGTGTTTATTAATACCGATAATGAAAGATTAGATTGTAATTAACTTTATTATAGAATTGCACCGAAAAAAACCTGAGGTGTATGGAAGTGTTTTGAGAAAGTGGAAGGCGGTCAAATAAAGTGCAAAAAATGTGACTCCGTATTTAAAGATTTCAAAAACACAACTAATTTGTTAAGGTACCTAAAAAAATCTCATCCTATTATTTACTCGACTCAGGTTGACAATTCTTCGACTACCCCTTCCTCCTCCACCGGTCAAAGTGATTCCGATTTATTAAGTGTAGCTTCTGGTTCTGTAGATGGAACTTCAGTCAACGAGGACAAGAACTCCAATCTATCCCAGTCAATGACAGAGGGCAAAACACCATCAGCACCACGTAAATGGCAGCGGCAGCTACAGATGACCTTTCCGTCTAAGCAAGCTCGGAGAGTGAACTCTAAAAATGTGGATAAAGTGTTACTGAGAATGGTGTGTGTTAATTTTCAACCCCTTTAAGTCGTTGAAAATACAGGTTATCAAGAGTATACTCATGTGCTAAGCCCTATTTTTGAGCTACCATTGCGAAAGATTCTTTTGGAAGAAATTATTCCGGAGCAATATTCTTTGGCAAGAAAGGATACGCAAGAGATGCTTAAAGTAACAGTAAACATTGCTTTGACAACAGACTTCTGGACTTGTGAACAAAAGTTATATGACTCTAACGATTTATTTTATTTATGATGGTAAATTTAAAACTTTACAGTTATCGACCAAGGAAGTTAAGGATGCCCATACGTCAAAAAATTTTGCTCGAGAAATGAAAGATATATTGGATACCGAATGGAATATTTTGGACAAAATCATTTGCGTTACAACTGACAATGCGGTCAATATAAAAAAAGCTGTTGTTGATATTCTGCTAAAACGTCCTCACAGTTGTGCATCTCAAACTTTGAACTAGGTCTTTCAAGATACCATCAAAGACAGTAAACTATTAATAAGATTGATTGAAAAGTGCCGAGCAATAGTAGCGTATCTCAAAAGAATTAATAATGCTGCGTGTAAATTAAAAGAGGTTCACGAACAAATGCAGCTGGAACTCTTAAAACTAAAATAAGATGTCCAGACGAGATAGAATTCAGTGTATTATATGCTTGAGCGTCTCGACAAGGTCAAGATACCTCTTTTTGCTGCAATGTCTTCATTACCTGGCTGCCCATACCTGGGACCAGAACTATTCTTTCTAATATTGAACTACTGCTGATTCAGTAGTACAATCTTCCAAAAACTAAGGACAAAAATATATAGCGAAAAATACAAGTACTGGAATGATCTAGAAATACTAAGACAATCAAAGACGCTCCTGGGAAACTGCAACCATAAGAGATCTCTCAGCTGTCTTAACCTTAGTAAGAAGAACCTCCGTATTATAACAGGAATACTAACCGGGCACTGCCGATTAAAAGGACAGATGAAGAAACTAGGATTGGTAGATGAAGCAAACGGCAGATTCTTTGAGGTAGAGTATGAACC
This sequence comes from Altica lythri, assembly GCA_964028335.1. NCBI lineage: Eukaryota > Metazoa > Arthropoda > Insecta > Coleoptera > Chrysomelidae > Altica > Altica lythri. Next base: position 17,299,037 of record OZ034805.1, read on the forward strand.
TTAATACGCATACTCTCAGAATGCATTGCATTACGTAATTTTAGGATCATACGAAATAGAAAAGGAAGATTTACTTAACTTAAAACTCAACGATATCCTAAACTTTCTAAGGAAAATAGGACTAGAAGAGCTGCTATCTGAGGAAATCATCATAAATATAGCAAGAAAAGGGGGACACCATAGATCTCATAGGTCGCAGGTGTATCTGTTACCCATAACTTGCTCATACATACATACATTAGCTGGCTGTCCAGATAATATTAACGTTGACGAATGGACACAAATGCCTTTGCGTTTTCAAACCTGTGCAACAAATGAAAGGTATTATATCTGGCGAGCAATATCCAACTTTATCCTGCATCGTATCGTATCCATTATTCGAGGCGTACAAACGGCACTAAGAAGTTGTAATTCCGAAGTCGTTAGTAGGTAAAAAATAAAATTACCCGACGTTTTGGATAAAAGATTTGGCGATAATGAGATTAACAAAATTGTTGCTAAAGCAACATTCATGAATCTAAGATTTAAGAAAGCTGGTTAAAGCATCGAGACAAATGCAGATAATGCTCAACAATTTGTTGTTGACGAGTTGATAATGTTGGAAACACAGGAATCTCAAGCTCAATTCCAGGTGCCAAATAGATCTCTACTGCTACCTACGTCACATATCAAAACACCTACCACACCATATTCAGATTCCCAGCAGAGTTTATGGGAGCATCTAGATAAAAGGGTATTGGAATTTTCAAGCATGAAAAAACCCACAACATCAGCAATTATCAAGGTGAAATGTAGAGCTACCGTATTTGGATAGAGAAGCCAATCCACTGAAATTTTGGGAACATCGCAAAATCACCAACATTGGCCTTTATAAAATAGCCTTGAAGTAATAATGTATTCCAGCCACTTCTGTGCCTTCGGAATGAGTTTTCTCTAAGACTGGTCTTTTATGCAACCAACGTCGCAATAGACTGGAGTCCAAGAAGCTTAACCAAATACTTTTTTTAAACAGTTATTTCAAATAACTTTTATTTTCTTATCTCTTTTTTGTTTTTTTTTTTATATATTCATTTAGTTATGTACGGTATTGTGAGTACGGGTTCCAAATGTTATATTCTGAACTGTTGAGTAGGTGTACTACTTTTGTGAATTTAAAATGGTTTGATTTTATTGCTTACTAAATCTATCTAGTGTTTAGATGTACAGGATTTCTTAAAGCTGTCTCAAATTACTAATACATGAATAATAATATCTAGTTTAAATCGTGAGTAAAGATAATGTTTTATATTTTTGTTCGTTTATCTTCGTAGAACTGCCATGCTCCATGTTTTTATTTAATGTTTATAATTATCTTTTATTAAAAATTATTGATTTATTATTGTTGTGTCATTATGCTTAACCTAACTTACACGATGTTTGAAGTTAACTCCTTTTCATTTTTCCCTTTTGTTCTAAAATTGGGCTCTAGTTCTGTACTAGAATTTTCAAACTCGAGTATTTGAATACCAAATATAGAATTCAAGTACCTACTGGTCTCGAATCAGGAAATCGAGTTCTGATTTGAATATCGTACAAACTGACTCGAGTTGACTCTATCCATCAAAATAGTGACTCGGCATCACTAGTTTGCAGGTATTCTTTGATACGGACATGACTTGTAAGAAATCCTCTAATCACTCATCGCTAATTCTTTTAAATTTGTGTAGAGTTTCAGGTCTTCTGGCACACGTATGTTTAGTATTCATTCTGCTGTGTCATAATATGATTAGTAAGTATCTTTAATTGTAGAATGATTTATTTTCTTATAAATATTTGTTAAACACTGATAACAGATCCAGAACTACATTGTATAAACCCAGGAATTTATTGAACACTCGAAACACACGCAACATTTTTAGTAATTCTTGAGAAGATTCAGGTATGGTTCATTTTAATTATGTAATTGATTCAAGGTAGGGCTTTCTTCATGCAATAAAAAATCATATAGGGTAAGTCAAATTCTATTAGCATTAGTAAGCTCCTAAACAGTAAAGTGGATCAATATTCTATTATAAAGATAAAGCCATAGTTGTTGGCACGTAACCGTTAAAATGGGAAATAATATGTTAACCAAACTGCAGCTAACACTTTAAGTAATTGAAATGCCTTTATAAAATGAATATAATAGATTTGTATCTACGATAATCATAAAAACAAGTTGATAATTGTTTTTTTTTAAATTCGTTTAAAGATAAACTGAATGGGTTTTAATTATTAGTTTCTACATAAATTTTTAATAATGTGTTGACTTTTGGGCATATTTCATTGACGGATTTCTAGTATAATTAAGTTTAATTTCGTCTTAGAAGAAATAAAAGGCGAGTAAGCGTAAAAAGTTGTTAATACCTACCCTTTTTTATTTAAACCCTTTGAAGCTTTACAGTAGACATTCTTTTAAAGTACCGTACTATTTCTGAGCGTTATCTCTCAATTAAATCCTTATTTGTTTATTATTAACCATTAGGGTTGCTAAAAATAACAATAGTTTATTTGATATAAATTGAAAACCGTAAAAAGACACATGTAAATATAAATTTAAACTACTTTGAACTAAGCACCTAGGTACTTGTGGTATTTGATAGTGTAACGGGATAACCGTAAAGGAAGGGACCTTAATTTGAAAGATTGTTGTTGACAGTTGATTTTTAGTTGTTTGTAAAAAAATCAACTGGCCATTTTAAATAATGTTTCTAGAAAATTCTAGAAACTTCTAAACACACTGACTAGATTAAATAATGTTGTATATAAGGGAATGCATGGGCAGTTTAAGTCAGTTCGAGTCAAGTGTTCACATAAGTTCATTGTATTGTCAAGTAGTTAGACGTTATCCAGCAGAGTTCAGTGTATCTTAACAATTTTGTTAATAAATTGTGTAAAAAGCCCCCATAAGTGTTTCAAATTGGTGTCAGGTGTGGGGTGAAGATACAAGAATGCCTGGAAAGAAAATAAATGAACTATTGGTGGCTGAGCTCAGAAAAGAGCTCGAAGAATTGGAGTTGGAAACTACTGGGACCAAATCCGTATTGTTGAGTAGGCTCCGTGAATACTACCTAGCTAATAATTTAGACCCTGACGCTGTGGAGTTTAAAGACCCAAATCAAAAAGCAAATTCTGAACTAGCCCAACAACTGGCCCAATTATCCAGTCAGATGAAGAGCCAACAAGAAGATCAAAGTCAACAACTTTCCCGGCTGCAAGAAGAACAATCACAACAACTGACCCAGTTGTCCAGTCAGATAAACAGCCAGCGCGAAGATATGTCCCAGCTATCACAACGAATGACGAGCCAACAAGAAGAACAAGCTCAACAACTTTCCCGGCAACATGAGGAGCTATCCAGTCAGATGAAGAGCCAGCGCGAAGATATGTCCCAGCTAAAAGAGGAGCTATCAGGACAAATGACGAGCCAACATGAGGAGCTATCCAGTCAGATGAAGAGCCAGCGCGAAGATATGTCCCAGCTGAAAGAGGAGCTATCAGGACGAATGACGAGCCAGCAAGAGGAGCTATCCAGTCAGATGAGAAGCCAGCGCGAAGATATGTCCCAGCTATCACAACGGATGTCTACCCTATCAGATGAGTTATCCAGTTCGTTCTCCCAGCAGATATCATATCTTCGGGACGAGCAAAATCAGCAAGTAGCCAACTTGCGAGAGGAGCAAAATCAGCAGGTGGCCAACTTCAGAGACGAGATCAACCAGCAAGTGCAGTCCGAGATAGAAAAGCTTAAACATGAACTGGAAGCTTGTCTACAAAACCAAACCATCCACCACGGCGACGGAGATGCAGGAAGGATGGAAACCTGCCACGCAGACGTCGAACGACGAAGAAACGAGGAGACGACCCAGGTGCAAACGACAATGAGACCCCCGACCTTCGACGGGAAGACTTCCTGGCCAAATTACCTGAAACAATTCGACGCAGCGGCCAGAGCTAATGGATGGTTATCCCAGGAGAAAGCATTGTCCCTAACCGTAGCTCTGCGAGGCGAAGCTTTAGACGTCTTGCAATCATTGACACCGGATGAAGCTGACAACTTCGAGTTATTGGTGAATCGTCTAGAGATGCGTTATGGTCAAACTCATCTACAACCGGTGTACCGAATGCAGTTAACGAGCCGAAAACAGAAAAATGGAGAAACTATCCAGGAATTTTAAGCGGATGTAGCAAGAATGGTACGACTTGCGTATTCAAATGCAGCGGAGGATTTCCTGGAGTGCCTAGCAGTCCAAACCTTTACCGATGGTCTTCGAAACGTCGAGTTGCAGCGCGCTGTACGGTTGGCGCGGCCGAAGACTCTTGTGGACGCCTTGACCATAGCCCTGGAGTTTGAGGCGGCGACGGAGGCCTCACGTGGAGTTGCTCGACTAAGGGAAATCACCGGTAACTACGACCATGCCGTTCATTCCGTTAGCGACGTTGAAGCGGTAGTAGAGAGATTAATGAAGTTATCTCCAAGAAGAAGGCGCCAAGTAAGATGCTGGAAATGCGGAGAACTAGGCCATATAAGAAGTACTTGCCCCCAAAAAGAAAAATCTTCTGCTGAAGTACCCCAGCAGCAGGAAAACTAGAACGGGTCGAATCCTGGAGGGCGAAATCGACCCCAAACATTCCCGAAGCCCCTCACACCATTAAATTGGCAACTCTGCGACATCACGTGGACAGCTTATATGTAGATGGCCTCCTTAATGGGAAGAATATTAGCATGCTGGTAGACACTGGAGCTACAAAAACTATCGTCTTACCAACCATCATTATGCGAAATAAGATGTTGCCTACCAGTTGGAGACTGCGTACCGCTACCGGAGATTCTGCTAGAGTCTACGGTGAGATACAGGTGACGCTACAGTTTAGTTCACTCGGTGCTGGTGGCTGACGTTGATGAAGATTATGTTCTGGGCATGGATGTTATGCTCCACTGTGGTTTTCATTTGGATCTTCGTCAACGTATCCTTCGTACTGGTAATGAAGAAATATTCCTGCACCGAAAACAAGTTGACAATGCCTCGATTAAGCTAATCGATGATATCGAACTTCCGGCAATCTGCGAATGTGTCGTCACAGCGCGGTTGGATGGACTGGAGCCAGATGGTGCCCCAGCCATGATAGAGCCGAAGAACCATGACCATGAATTGGGAAAAGGACTCCTTGTGGGTAAGACTCTTGTTAGATCCGCCAAAGAGGTACCCATCCGAGTTATCAACTTGAACGATCATCCAGTTCTTCTCCGAAAGGACACGGAAATGGGAAGTTTAGAACCAGTAATGGCCATAATTCACAAGATAAATGTTACGGAAACAGATGAGACCAACGTAATTGAACAATTAATGACAAAATTAGACCCCTCTTTGTCAAAATTAGAAAAGAAACAGGTAAGAGATCTACTTTACCGTTATAAACCTGTATTTGGTTCTAAAAGTAAACTGGGAAGAACTGATGTTGTACAACATAGAATTGACACTGGTGATGCACGTCCGATTCGACAGGTACCCCGAAGGATGCCTCAAGTTAAAAAGGAAGAAGCAGACAGAGCCCTTAAAGAAATAATTCAAAATGGCATAGTCGAACCATCCAGTAGTCCGTGGGCTTCTCCTGTGGTATTAGTGAGAAAGAAAGACGGATCAATGCGGTTTTGTGTCGACTATCGAAAGCTAAATAATGTCACTAAGAAGGACAGTTATCCTCTGCCAAGGATTGATGATGCCCTCGACGCTTTGGCGGGTTCTGCTCTGTTTTTTACCTTGGACCTTAAAAGCGGATACTGGCAAGTTAAAATGAATCCTGCAGACAAAGAAAAGACTGCCTTTACCAGTGGATCAGGGTTATTGCAATTCACGGTCCTTCCATTTGGCCTCTGTAATGCTCCTGCGACGTTTGAACGACTAATGGAGAACATCCTGCGGGGTTTGTCATGGGAAACTTGTCTAGTTTATCTAGACGACATCATTATAATGGGTAAGACCTTTAAGGAACATTTATCTAACCTCGAAGAGGTTTTTAAAAGATTACAGAACGCTAATCTAACATTGAATGTCAAGAGGCGTTTAAAATATTGAAGAAACAGCTTACGTCAGCACCTGTTCTTGCTTATCCACTTCCTGATGGTAAGCTTATTCTGGACACCGACGCCAGCAATGTGGGAATTGGAGCCGTCTTGTCACAGCTACAAGACGGTAAGGAAAGAGTGGTTGGTTACTTCAGCAAAACTTTATCGAAAGCTGAAAAGAACTACTGTGTAACTCGGAGGGAACTGTTAGCAGTTGTAAAATCCGTCGAACACTTTTATAAATATCTGTATGGCAGAAAATTCCTGATCAGAACAGACCATGCTAGTTTAAAGTGGCTACTTAGCTTTAGGAACCCAGAAGGACAGATAGCAAGATGGCTCGAAAAACTGCAGGAATATGATGTTGAAATCGAGCACAGACCTGGAACCAGACATCGTAATCCTGATGCACTTTACAGAAGACCATGTCGACCTGATTGCCCCCATTGTACCCGCATGGAGCAGAACGAGGAAAAACTTGCCTTAGTTAAGGTTGTGCCAGGAGACGAGAGCTCTATGCTGGAGGAGCAAGAAGAAAACGATGCCGTTCTGAGAAAGATTAGGGAGTGGAAGAGAATGGACCGTCGTCCGTTGTGGAGAGAGATATCCTCATCCTCTCCTGCTTTAAAAGCATACTGGTCCCAATGGAACTCTTTAATTTTGGACGGAGGGCTCGTTAAAAGACCTGTAGAAAATTCTGAGGGCACAGAAACAAGGAAACAAATAGTGGTCCCAAGAAATGCTGTACCGGAAATTTTAAAACAGATGCATAATGATAGTTCTGGAGGACATCTGGGTATCACGAAAACGCTGCAAAACATCCGAGATAGATTTTACTGGGTAAATTGCACTAATGATGTTAAAGATTGGTGTCGTAAATGCACTACATGTGCTGCCAGTAACGGTCCGCACCGAAAACCGAAGGCGGAAATGCAGCAATACCTGGTTGGAAGTCCTTTTGAATGAATCGCAGTAGATGTATTGGGGCCACTTCCACAGACCGATGTAGGAAACAAGTACATCTTTGTTGTAATGGACTACTTCACTAAATGGGTTGAAGCATATGCAGTTCCCAATCAGGAAGCTACCACTTTAGCAGATATATTGGTTGAAGAATTCGTAAGCCGATTTGGGGTACCATTAGAATTACATTCAGACCAAGGAAGAAATTTTAAGAGCAAGCTGTTTCAAGAAGTTTGCCAAAGATTAGGCATCCACAAAACGAGAACCACAGCGATGCACCCTCAGTCTGATGGAATGGTGGAACGAATGAACCGGACTATAACCAACTATCTGTCAAAAGTGGTGTCAGATTGTCAGAGGGATTGGGATCGACATATTCCACTATTTCTCATGGCAATTCGATCGGCCATCAACGAATCAACTGGCCAAACGCCTGAGAAGGTCCTGTTCGGTAGAGAAATCAGGCTACCATGTGACTTGGTGTTTGGTTGTAAACCTGGTGAAGAAATAGCACGTGAACAATATGTCACCGACCTTCAGAATCGAATGGAAAATATACACAACCTGGTGCGTGGAAAACTACAATTATCTAGTGATCGGATGAAGAGGTACTATGACACACGGACAATGGAAAAGAGTTACCAAGTTGGAGATTTAGTCTGGCTCTATAACCCCCGACGGCGTCGAGGTATTTGTCCCAAATTACAAAAGAACTGGGAAGGTCCTTACACCATCAGGAAGAAGATTAACGATGTCATTTATCGGATCGTAAAAATTCCCAGAGGAAAACCCGTCGTGGTACATCATGATCGTTTGGCGCCTTACCAGGAAAACCACAGTGGAGATGCGCAGCAACTCCAAGAAGATGGTTTGGCTGGCTCAGGAAGTGTGCGGGATTCCGATGTAGGAAATAACATTCCAGGAGGAATGAATCTAAGGAGGGGGCAGTGTAACGGGATAACCGTAAAGGAAGGGACCTTAATTTGAAAGATTGTTGTTGACAGTTGATTTTTAGTTGTTTGTAAAAAAATCAACTGACCATTTTAAATAATGTTTCTAGAAAATTCTAGAAACTTCTAAACACACTGACTAGATTAAATAATGTTGTATATAAGGGGATGCATTGGCAGTTTAAGTCAGTTCGAGTCAAGTGTTCACAAGAGTTCATTGTATTGTCAAGTAGTTAGACGTTATCCAGCAGAGTTCAGTGTATCTTAACAATTTTGTAAATAAATTGTGTAAAAAGCCCCCATAAGTGTTTCAATATGTATTTAATTATGGAAATTTACAATTTTGTGTAATAAGCAATCAAAACTGGTATTACAAAAATCGGCAACACACGCAACATACAGGTTAGTTGAGAAGTTTTAAAAGAAAAAATAGAAGAATGTGTATTTTTTAATGGAATTGTTTTTTTTTATTCAATATAGTCTCCTCTTGCTTGAACCCACTTATTCCAATTCTCCTTCAATAATTTTATACCATCTCTGTAATGATTTTTCGGAAGCTCGGCAAAATATTGTTCCACGGCCGCAATAGCTTCTTCATTAGACGAAAAACGCTTCCCACAAAGGAATTGTTTCAAGTTTCTAAAGAGATTATAGTCAGAAGGAGCCAAATCTGTTAAATACGGTGGATTTGTGTAAACACGTGCATTGTCTTGATGAAAAATGTTTGTTCTTTTTGTAAACCGGGTCTTTTTACACGAATTTTTATCTGATCCAAAAGGTTGTAATAACATTCAGATTTAATTGTTTTACCTTTTATAAAATGATTAATCAACAAATCCCTTTTGCATTCCAAAAAACTGATGTCATAACCTTTTTTGCCTATCGTTGTGTTTTCACCTATTTTGAAGCTGAAGAACTAGCTTTAGTCTTATGGAAACGTTCTCATTTATAGTTACAAAACGACTGATAAAATAGGCTTTATTTTGTTTAAAATGCTCCAAATTACGCTGAGAAGTTTGATTTTCATTCAAATTTTGATTGAATTATTAACGGAAACGACACTAACTTTCCGCACAGATTTTCACATGTAATTCTTCCTGAAAAATATGGAGTACTCATTTATCTGAGATGCCCATGGGTACAGAAATTTTAAGTTTAATCAAACTTAGATTTTTACAAACAATATCATATACTTGCTCAATGATTTTTGGTGTTGTTGCATTTTTTAAACGTCTACCGCCTACCGTCTACCGTCTACCGATCATCTTCGACGCTTGTATAACCACGTTTATACTCTAAAACCCATCGATGCACAGTTGGAAATAAAGAAGAATATTTTTTAACACTTACACCATTTTTGAATAAATTTCTGTTGTTATAAACTTTTCTAAACATAGAATTTTATCACTGCACAATTTTTGTTTATTTTTTCTATTGTAACAACATACACTGACACGTCACCATCAAATGGCTTATAAACAACTAGCGGCCGCCCGCGACTTCATCCGCGTGGACTTTAGTTTTTGCCACCGAGTTTCATACAAATTTGCAACCCCTATTTTAAATCCTTAAGGATGGAATTTAAAAAAGTAATTTCTTAGTACACCACTACGTGATAAAACAAATTTATTCTCGAAATTTCAAGACTCTACGCGTCTATCGACAGTGCCATGTTGGCCAGCAGCAGCGTGCTACCGTCTCACCGCTCCACACAAAGCGCGAGTGGTATTAGACTATTATTATTTTAAAACTTTAAAACTTGCATGCTATATGCATGCAAAATCTCAGCCCGATCGGTTTGAAATTGACAAAGTTTCATACAAACTTTCATCCCTATTTTATCCCTTAGGGGTGGAGTTTATCAAAATCCTTTCTTAGGGGATGCCAAGGTCATAGTAGCTATATGCATGCAAAATCTCAGCCCAATCAGCTTAAAACTGACACAGTTTCATACCAACTTTCATCCCCTATTTTATCCCCTTGTGGGTGGAATTTATCACAATCCTTTTTCTAAGGGATGCCTACGTCATAGTAGCTACATTCATGCAAAATCTCAGCCTGATCGGTTTAAAATTGACAAAGTTTAATACAAACTTTCATTCCCTTTTTTATCCCCTTAGGGGTGGAAATTATAAAAATTCTTTCTTAAGGGATGCCTACGTCATAGTAGCTACATGCATGCAAAATCTCAGCCCGATCGGTTTAAAATTGACAAAGTTTCATAAAAAATTTATCCCCAATTTTATCCAAATAGGAATGGAATTAATCAAAATTCTTTTTTAGGGGATGCCTACGTTATAGTAGCTATATGCATGCAAAATCTCAGCCTGATCGGTTTAAAATTGAGAAAGTTTCATCCAAACTTTCATCCTCTATTTTATCCCCTTAGGGGTGTAATTTATCAAAATCCATTCTTATTAGATGCCTACGTCATACTAGCACATGCATGCAAAATCTCAGCCCGATCGGTTTAAAATTAACAAAGTTTATTACAAACTTTCATCCCCTATTTTATCCCCTTAAAGATGGAAGTAATCAAAATCCTTTTTTAGGAAACGCCTACGTCATATTAGCTATATGCATGCAAAATCTCAGCTCGATCGGTTTAAAATTGACAAACTGTCATACAAACTTTTATCGCCTAGTTTATCCCCTTAGGGGTGGAATTTATCAAAATCCTTTCTTAGGGGATGCCTACGTTATAGTAGCTATATGAATGCAAAATCTTAGCTCGATCGGTTTAAAATTGACAGAGTTTCATAAAAACTTTCATCCCCTATTTTATCTGCTTAGGGGTGGAATTTATTTAAATCCTTTCTTAGGGGATGCCTTCGTCATAGTAACTATATGCATGCAAAGTTTTAGCCCGAACGGTTTAAAATTGACAAAGTTTCATACAAACTTTCATCCCCTATTTTATGCCCTTGGGGGTGGAATTAATTAAAATCCTTTTTTAGCGGATGCCTACGTCATAACATCTACCTGCATGCCAAATTTTAGCCCCATCCGTTCAGCGGTTTGAGCTGTGCGTTGATAGATCATACAAACTTTGATCCCCTATTTTATCCCGTTGGGGGTGGAATTAATCAAAATCCTTTCTTAGCGTATGCCTACGTTATAACATCTACCTGCATGCCAAATTTTAGCCCCATCCGTCCAGCGGTTTGGGCTCTGCGTTGATAGATCACTATATCTGACGATATCAGTCAGTCAGTCAGTCAGTGACCTTTGAGTTATTATTATAGCCTATAAATTTTGATTTCTCACTAGTTTATTGTTGTCGCTTCCAAAACTTTTTAACCAATCCAATATTCACTTATAATAATACAGAGACATCCAATTTGAATACATAAAAAATTTCGAATCTATTAGTCTATACTTCTAGTTTACCAGAAGTAAATAAAGGACAAAACAACATAGCCGGAGAGGCTTAGTCAACTTATTCATAGTTACAAAAAAAGTAGTAGGTCACTATTGCGCAGAGGTAGAAAGAGCGCGAGTCCTGAGGTGTACTTTAGTAAGAAGTGATGTTAAATTTGTTTTAATTAGTCAGATTGTTAAACATAAATTCCATGTTTGTTTTGTTTTGTTTTTTTAAACAAGGCAAAACTAAAATTTATTAAGTATTTTTTTTAACTATAACTGTTATATAATCAAAAAGGCGTAAAATTCACTATATTTAAGAAAATAGTAGAAATTTTAGGTTAATAATAATTATAAATAGTTCTGTTCAATGCCTTGAAAAAAAAACTAGAGTACTTCCACTCACTGAATTAATTTTAAGACACTAATACAGATACAAAATTTGCTGAATCTTTTTTTTGAATCTACAAATTAAAAGTGGTTCCTCAGAGTAGCATAACTACTCTATAGGAAGGATGAACGGAAGTTCTAGAGTTTTAAATAAAGAAAACTGATATCTGTTTAAAGGGTTGTAAAATGTAGTTTATAATTGTACGTTTAAAATAAAACTTTTGATTTGGTGTCTGTGTGAGTAAGACAGGGAAAAATCAATAGATATTAAATCGTAATATTATGCAGTTCGGAGAAATTACGTTGTAATATTTAAACGATAGACTTTGCTAAATGTAATAAATAAATATATATGCAATGAACTGCAAAAATAAATGTTATTGGACGGTCGATCAAGAATATTTGTGAAACGTGTATTGATCAGTAATGTATTTTCAGCTGTAAAACTAATTTGATTACACATATCTAAAATTTTGCTAATTAAAACTATTATGTTACTTAAAGTTCAGAAATAAATATTTTTTTTAACCGGCCTGAAATGAATACTTTCCGGTTTATTTTTAGGTCAGAAAATCTCATTTTGTCGGACAAGGCCAGAAAATAAAAATGAGTCCGGTAAAAGCTTTTACCGGACGCATTTACAATAAAATAGTCACTCTAAGATAGCGGTCAATTCTGTGGTAACCGAGTTTTGTATATATTTAAAACTATAAAATAACTTGACATATTTTGACGTTTAGTTGAAAACGTGAAATTTATTATAAAATGCATATGTAAGATGATGCATTTAATTGTGAATTAATGTAAGATGAAATTATACCAGAGAAAATTGTTAAGGCGGCCACCCAAGCAAGGTTTGTTCAAAAAAATTTTTAAAATTAGTTAATAAAGAGTTCTTATTATAAAAATGTAAACTAAATAATATGAAAATTATGGTACAACAATTTTAAAAAAAATGTTGTACGTAGTACGTCCCAAAAGTGCTTTTACTGGACCCGCAGGCTTGCAGGGCTCGCCTATAGCTCGCACTGCAATTTGCCTATTCGTCCAGTAAAAGCAAGGTTTATAGATAATACAGGTTGCCTCACAGTCGCGTAAACAAAACAAACCCCCCTCCATTCATTCCCTGCCGTATGACGTCATTGCCGTACACCTCGATTATTGCACGAATACAATATGCCTACCGCAGTACATGAAACTTGTTTTTCATTAATTTTTTTATTTTCGTACCTACTAAAATGCTTAATTACTGTACTTGTAGGTGGGGCTAGGTACGTAATGCTCTAAGTGTAGAATAAAGCTGGATATATTATCTAAAAAAGACAATTATTCTACAACAATGTCTACTGAACTTGATTTATAAATACCTTTTCTATACTCAATATTTTTCATTATATTTATGTAAATGATTATAATATTTTTATTAAACAATTTGGGGGAGGTAATATTGTAATAATAAAATAAAAACACGAGCCCATAAATACAGAATATTCAAAAAAATTGTAATTATTTTTATTTAAAAACAGAATACAATAAACAATAAATTTTCAAGTCATAAGTTTTCTCAGCTTTTGAACTCTTTGTAATTGTAATTTTGCTTTCCTTTTTGAAACTAGAATTTGATGATTTTTATTTGCATATTTCATACGAATAAAGATCCTTTGCCTTACAAATGTATGTATAACTGGTCTATACTTTTCTTCAATATCCATTCTATTCATTATTTTATGTAAAAGTTGTTTTACTACGACTGGTCCTTTAGGGATTTTCTGCTTGGTAATTCGTTTAAAAATTCTTTCAGCCCTAAAAATGTGTTTTTTTAAAGTTATTGCCAGGGACTATCAGGCCATGTTGCAACAGCACAACTTGAGCCTCCTCTGGTACTCATAATTCCACTAGTCAATATAATATTACAGAAAAAAATTTAAAATATCAGTTAAAATTCAAAAAACACGAGAACAGTACGGCAGTTTATTACGTATTCACGTATACGATATTACGATGTACGGCGGCGTGTACGGCAGTGACGTATTACCCCCACTGCTTATATTTCATAAATTCGACGGTGAGGCAACCTGTATTATCTATAAACCTTGCAGTAAAAGAACACTTTCAGGACTTGTTACGTAAACTACTATTACTTGCATTATTTAGTGTATTATGTCGCAGAGTGTAAACAGAAATCTATTAGAAACAATAGACAAACAAATAATATAATTTGAACTTTCATCTGTAAAGAAGGGAAATTTGTGTAAATATTTCATAAAATTTCAGTGGTAATTGTGTTTTAGATATAAGATAATATGGTACTTATTTTTCAAAATACAATCTGTCAAGTAAGGACATCCACCAAAATTACCGAACAAACGAGTGCATATTTCGACTGCAGTATAAGTCTAAAGTAAAAATGTTTTTGTTGTGGTACTTAAAAGCCAGTGTACTAAAAATTTTTTTAAAATCGGGAAGTTATTGGTTTCACCCCGTTTTTCGAAAATCGAGTTTTCATCGGATCTCAACGTTTTGAGGTCTAAGGAACCTCCCCTGACTATTTTTACGAGGGTGTCTGTATGTCTGTATGTACGTGTGGATGTGTGTGTGTGTGTGTGTGTGTGTGTGTGTGTGTGTGTGTGTGTGTGTGTGTGTGTGTGGATGTATGTAAACCTCTTATAACTTTTGAACAGCTTGACCGATCGGAATGAAATAAAAAGCATTCCAAAGAGTTCCATTTAACTAAGATTCCCTGTAAGTTTGAACCGATTCGAGCTGGTAGATTTCAAAAAATTTCAAAATAACCGAAAAAAACAATTGGTAAAAATGATGTTTTTTGGGCATATCTTTTTGGCTATTGCATTGATCAATTTCATAACCTAATCAGCTCTCAAGCTTAAAAAGCCACGTCGAATGCCGTTTTGCAAATTAAAATCGGTTGATTCGTTCGTGAGATATCTTTGTAGAAAAATTTCAAAAAAAAAGTTTTTTTTTCTATAGAGATTTTTTGACTAACCGATTTTGCACTCTCGGTAACGTTTTTAGGTCTTAAAAAACTGCGTCGAATGCCATCTTGAACATCAAAATCGAATAAGGCGGTAAAAATTATGGCTTTTTAAACATTTCAAAAAAAGTCAAAAACGTCAAAATACGTCACGTTACTATAGCTTTGCGGTTAAAACTAGCGGGAAGTTGCAAGGATGGTCTTTAAGGTCAACCTCTTTTCGATTTTTAACTTCCCGCTAAAAAAAAATAAATTTTTTTTAAAAATCGGGAAGTTATTGGTTTCACCCCGTTTTTCAAAAATCGAGTTTTCATCGGATCTCAACGTTTTGAGGTCTTAGGAACCTCCCCTGACTATTTTTACGAGGGTGTCTGTATGTCTGTATGTACGTGTGGATGTGTATGTGTGTGTGTGGATGTATGTAAACCTCTTATAACTTTTGAACGGCTTGACCGATTGGAATGAAATAAATAGCATTCCAAAGAGTTTCATGTAACTTAAATTCCCTGTAAGTTTGAACCGATTCGAGCCAGTAGATTTCGAGAAATTTCAAAATAACCGAAAAAAACAATTGCTAAAAATGATGTTTTTTGGGCATATCTTTTTGGCTATTACATCGATCAATTTCATAACCTAATCAGCTCTCAAGCTTAAAAAGCCACGTCGAATGCCGTTTTGCAAATTAAAATCGGTTGATTCGTTCGTGAGATATCGTTGTCGAAAAATTTCAAAAAAAGTGTTTTTTTTTTTTCAATAACTTAGAGATTTTTTGACTAACCGATTTTGCACTCACGGTAACGTTTTTAGGTCTCAAAAAACTGCGTTGAATGCCATCTTGAACATCAAAATCGAATAAGGCGTTACAAAGTTATGGCTTTTTAAACATTTCAAAAAAAGTCAAAAACGTCAAAATACGTCACGATACTATAGCTTTGCGGTTAAAACTAGCGGGAAGTTGCAAGGATGGCCTTTAAGGTCAACCTCTTTTCGAATTTTTTTTTTATGTAAGCACATAATGAAACACATTTACTATGAAATGTAAGTTTGAATATTAAAAAATATGTAATATACTTAATAGTACTTGGATGATTTATTACAGATTGTTTTAATAATGGGAATTGCGGGTGTCTGTAGTCGCGATGAACTAGTGAAAATGAGCTTAAAAGACATTCAAGATAAGAACTCTGTTTTAATAGCTACCTACCATTCCTAAATCGAAAATAAGAAGAAGTAGAATTTTTGCTATCATAAATAATACCTAAAACAAATTTATGCAGTATTTATGGTTATACAGAAAATATGTTTCTACAGGACCTACCAATAAAAATACACAATTGTGAGTATTTTTAAAATACAATCACAAAAAGTGTTGCAATCAAGTGTAGAAAGGCTAAATGAAAGGTACATAAGGGATACAGTGATTAATATCAAACCACTGCATCCCAATCAACATGCATACACAACAGGGAAATCCACCGATACGGCCCTACATCATGTGGTTGGTCAGATCGAGCGATCATTGGACAAGAAAGAGTCCACCCTGGGCGTATTCATAGATATCGAGGACGCTTTCGATAAAATCACGTTCCCTAAGATTCTCAGCATGCTCTCCATGCGTGCAATTGAAATAACTGTAAATGATGTCAAGATACGAGGCAAGGTTACGAAGGGCTGTCCACAGAGAGGGGTTTTATCACCTCTACTGTGGAACATTGTTCTAGACAGCCTAATTTACCGCCTCAATGAACATGACAAAATCTATACAGTAGCCTACGCAGACGACGTTGTAATTCTGCCAACAGGCAAGTTTAAAAGCACCCTTTGCGACAGAATGCAAGTTGCTTTCAGAAATTTAGAGACATGGTGTAAAGAGCAGTCGCTGTCTATTAACCCCAAAAAGAGAGAAATGGTTCTTCTCACGAAGAAAACGAAACCTAGGGGCTTACACGCACCCAGTCTTTTCAACGTTAAATTAAATTTATCCTTGACAGCAAGCTGACTTGGAACTCACACATAGAAAGCAGAGTTAAAAAAGCATTTATATCTTATGAGCAATGCCGCCGAACCATAGAACAGACCTGGGGATTATCCGCCAAGGTCACCATGTGGATCTACACGGCAATCATAAGACTTATGCTAATATATGGTGCTGTCGTGTGGTGGTCTAAAGTGAAACAAACGACAGCTACTAGAATGTCACCAATCTCTAACTGAGGCCAGCCAGAATAACGTGGTCACTCTTAGCTGGATCAAAGGACATGGGAACTCTAAAGGCAACCACATTGCGAACAATTTCGCAAGGAGGGCTGCGGCCTACAAATATGTTAGCCCTCGCCCATCTACCAAGCTAACATTGTCCGCAGTCGTGGACCTTATCAAACAGCACTCTCACTAAAAATTTATACAGTGCTGGGATAAAACTACGACTGGCCAGAAAGTTATTACCTCATCCTGGCGAGGAAACAGCAAAAAAATTTAAGGCATTGACCAGACAAATTCTCCGAACAGCTGTGGGAATCTTGACAGATCACTGCCAATTGCGACAACATCTCTTTAGGATGAAATTAAAAGAATCGCCGCTATGCAGAGGCTGCGAACAAGAAGAGGAAACAGTAGAACACATTATGTATGACTGCTCTGCTTTTTCTAAAATCAGAAGATCCGTGTTGGGCGAGTATTGGCTTACACCAGCCGATGTCAGGGAGATCCCCCTCGGGAGCCTCATCACCTATTTTAAATCACTAGGCCTGGTGACAGCCTGAGGAGAGAATATCCCCACGTACGGGAGGATGCACAATGTCAAAAATTTTAATGAAAATACCAATTCGAAAAACTTCTCCGCTAATTAAAATTATTAATAATTCCCTTATTACATTTCCCGCCCTACACAGTAACCATAAGACCTATGTTAACATATGACCACATGTTAACATATGACCCATTGTGCATCCTCCCGTATGTAGGGATATTCTCTTCTCAGGCTGTCACCAGGCCTAGTGATTTAAAATAGATGATGAGGCTCCCAGGGGGATCTCCCTGACATCGGCTGGTGTAAGCCAATACTCGCCCAACACGGATCTTCTGATTTTAGAAAAAGCAGAGCAGTCATACATAATGTGTTCTACTGTTTCCTCTTCTTGTTCGCAGCCTCTGCATAGCGGCGATTCTTTTAATTTCATCCTAAAGAGATGTTGTCGCAATTGGCAGTGACCTGTCAAGATTCCCACAGCTGTTCGGAGAATTTGTCTGGTCAATGCCTTAAATTTTTTTGCTTTTTCCTCGCCAGGATGAGGTAATAACCTGGTCACCTTGGGGAAACCCTTAAGTTCGACGGCATTGCTTATAATATATATATATAGAAAAAGAAGTCTGCTTAATAGATATATGGCTTAAATTTATTGGGTTTGCAGCAATTATGAGAGGTGTACCTACTCTTTTAAATATTTATTCCAAGCTTTTAGCTATGTTTATAGCCATCATCAGGTATCTAAGAATATAAATTAAGAGAATAATATAACTTACAACTTAATGAGTATGTTTCATGAAAGGTGTTAATGTAATTTATGTATCTAACTAAGTATATAATCATAGCCACTAACAATAACCAATGGAATTAACTTAGCAATTTTATGTTATTATATTAGACTATAAAATTATCTTTCTGTTTGGTATATGTATAAATTCTGTTACTGTTATGAAGGATGACTAGCTATTAAGACAATGTCAATAAACAATACCAATCAATATAAAATTAATGGTTGTAATCAGAAATTATGAACGTTCAGAATTTAAAATAATACATTAATAAATTAATAAGTTAATTAGTAGGTAAGTTCCAAATATAAACCATATAATTAAAGAATAAGTTAATTTAAGAAGATTTACACAAAATATATAAACATATTTGAAGTATTAAATTTCGTGATCTTTATCTAAAAATAGGAGATAGGAAAACATTTCATTAAGGGGGCCTATATCTGATCTATGATTGAGGCTGCCTATTAATAAAAGCCATCTAAATTAAAAGCCTTCTAGAATTATTATTTTCTTTACACAAGATACTTACATTATTGTAATCTATGCGATGGTCTTTTGAGAAGACATGTTTACCTAAGGCACTGCGTTCTGGATGTAGTCTGTAATCAGATTTATGTGAAGTAAGACGATCTTTGAGGCGACGCGATGTTTGACCAATATAAGTTAAATTACAATCCTTACAAGGCAGGTCATAGACAACATTTGTCATAGATTAAATTGGAGTTTTGACTTTTACTTTTGTAAAGATTCCATTTACGCGACTTTAGTATGTTCAACAGGTAGTTAAATACGGGCCAATTTAGGTGTGAGGACTCTAATATATGGTAAAGAAATATAGAATGTTACATCATTTAAGAGTTTTATCTGGGTATTATTATTCGTATTGTAACGGGATAACCGTAAAGGAAGGGACCTTAATTTGAAAGATTGTTGTTGACTGTTGATTTTTAGAAGTTTGTAAAAAGATCAACTGACCATTTTAAATAATGTTTCTAGAAAATTCTAGAAACTTCTAAACACACTGACTAGATTAAATAATGTTGTATAGTCGTTGCAATAAAATTTCCGATGCACGTCATAAACGTATAAAAGAAAACGTTGCCAAGTTGCTACAATATTCGAGGATATGAAGGAACATTTTATTAAAACCTAATGTTTAATCTGAACTTTATTATAAATAATTAATTCATTAATCTACTAGTTGTACTCGCAACGTCGTTCGCGTGGCGTCTGATTGTTGTATAAAAATTTCTTACCCCACCCCATTTAAGGAATAGGAGAGAAATTTTTATACACCAGATGTTAAGTTGAAAGAAGACAAATACGTCTTTGAAAACCGCATATGAATCGGATCAGTAGTTTTCATGTGATGCGCGAACAAACATATACATTCCTACAGCTTTATTATATCTATAGATTTGTATAATTTTAGATGCTTTCGAAAGAAGATCTTTTAATAAAAATAAATACAATAAAAATAAACAATAAGTAAAGTTTTATTCTGAATAAGAATCACTATCGCTATCATTATTAAAATCAATAATTACGGGTAAAATATCCTCCCGTTCAAAAATAACTTCACGGTCCCACCATTTTTGAATTGTTTTTTCAGTATGACTGATACAATTAGACCAGATTTGGGGGGTTATAGTCTGTAGCGCTTCCCTCCACATACTTAAACAATTTTGATTTGAGTTACCGTTCCTACCAATATGGCGGTTATAATAATTCTTGGCAATGCCCCATATCGTTTCAATTGGGTTAAATGTACAATGATAAGGAGGTAACCGAATAACTGCACGGCCATATTGTTCTGCAAGCTGATCTATTTTATAAATTTTTGGCGGTTTATTTCTTGAAACTATGTTTATAAAATCTTGTTTGTACGCATTCTGATCAAACTGAATGTTGTGTGTCGTCAGCCAATCCTGAATTTCATGTTTTCTCCAGGAACTATTGGGCGTTTTAAAAAGTAACGTGCTGTGATAGGAAGCGTTGTCCATAACAATCATTGAAGGCTCAGTTAAATTCATAAGTAATTGATTCTCGAACCATTTAAAAAAAAAATTTTTCATTCATTTCCCCATGATAGTCGTTATTGTTGCTATTTGATGAAAACACCAATTCTGCCCCATCAATGAAACCATTTTCGTTACCAGCATGAAGAATAATAAATCTTTTTCCATCAACTTTTGTAGTTTTTACGCTCCTTTTGTCGTTATTTTGCCAAGAGCGGTTTACAGTGCCATTTTGAAAAATTCATGTTTCATCCAGATAAACAAATTTATAAAGAGACAGATTTTTTGTACTTGAGTATAAATTTAAAAAACGAAATCTTTTACTGGCAACATGAGGAAGTTCCATGAGACCCCGCCTGGGATCATCTTTCTTCCATTTAAATCCTATATTGGTTAACACTGTATACAATGACCTTTTGCAGCCCGTAAACATTTCTCGTTGCGTTAAAGTTTCATGTAATTTAGCAAGAGTTACTTGTTGTTTCTTCTCATACATATCATAAATGACACCACGAATGTAGTCAGAATTAAAAATTTCGGTTACAGGTTTGGGATGTGGTCGCCTTTTTGGAGGAGAATTTAAAATACGGTTATTCTTTATTGCCTGGGAAATTGAGCTTACGGTGGAAATGTTCAAATTCAACACCGCTACTCCACGCTCTCTAACTGCATTTATTGGTAACATAGGGCCACCATTATCTCGTTCTTCTTCAAAATATCTTATAAGAGACCCCACTAATTCTTTTGCACGGCTATTTAAATGCTTAGGCATTTTAAAAATCAAAAAATATTTACTTATTAAACACAAAAATAAAAGTTTTGACAGTTTGACAGTTCAATTATACATGTTATAAAAATCAAATATTGATGTGGCAACTGTTCCTTACGTATAGCAGTTACCCACTTAAATTTTGAAAAGAAACAAATATGACTAACAGCAATGATTTCTTTGTTCAGTTTTATAAACAAACTTCGTTATTGATGACGTGCAACGGAAATTTTGTTGCAACGACTATATATAAGCGGATACATGGGCAGTTAACGTCAGTTCTAGTCAAGTGTTCACAAGAGTTCATTGTATTGTCAAGTAGTTAGACGTTATCCAGCAGAGTTCAGTGTATCTTAACAATTTTGTAAATAAATTGTGTAAAAAGCCCCCATACGTGTTTCAAATTGGGGTGTGGGGTGAAGATCCAAGAATGCCTGGAAAAAAGATAAATGAACTATTGGTGACTGAGCTCAGAAAAGAGCTCGAAGAATTGGAGTTGGAAACTACTGGGACTAAATCCGTATTGTTGAGAAGGCTCCGTGAATACTACGTAAACAATAATTTGGACCCTGACGCTGTAGAGTTCGAAGACCCAGTTCAAAAAGCAAATTCTGAACTAACTCAACAACTTTCCCGGCAACATGAGGAGCTATCCAGTCAGATGAAGGGCCAGCGCGAATATATGTCCCAGCTGTCCCAACGACTGACGAGCCAACAAGAAGAACAGACGCAACAACTGTCTGAGTTATCACAACGAATGACGAACCAACAAGAGGAGCTGTCCAGTCAGATGAAGAGCCAACAAGAGGAGCTATCACAGCGAATGACGAACCAACAAGAGGAGCTATCCAGTCAGATAAGAAGCCAGCGCGAAGAGGTGTCCCAGCTATCACAAGGATGTCTACCCTACCAGAAGAGTTATCCAGTTCCTTCTCCCAGCAAATATCACGTCTTTGAGACGCTAAGTTGCAACAGGCTGTACGGTTGGCGCGGCCAAGGTCTCTTGTGGACGCCTTGACTATTGCCCTGGAATTCGATGCAGCAACGGAGGCCTTACGTGGAGTTACTCGACTAAGGGAAATCACCGGTAACTACGACCATGCCGTTCATTCCGTTAGCGACGTTGAAGCGGTAGTAGAGAGGTTTATGAAGTTATCTCCAAAAAGAAGGCGCCCAGTGAGATGCTGGAACTGCGGAGAACTGGGCCATATAAGAAATACTTGCCCCCATATAGAAAAATCTCCTGCTGAAGTACCCCAGCAGCAGGAAAACTTTAAACGGGTCGACTCCTGGAGGGCGACTTCGACCCCAAACATTCCCGAAGTCCCTCACACCATTAAATTGGCAACTCTGCGACATCACGTGGACAGCTCATATGTAGATGGCCTCCTTGATGGGAAGAATATTAGCATGCTGGTAGACACTGGAGCTACAAAAACTATCGTCCGACCAACCATCATTATGCGAAATAAGATGTTGCCTACCAGTTGGAGACTGCGTACCGCTACCGGAGATTCTGCTAGAGTCTACGGTGAGATACAGGTGACGTTACAGTTTGGTTCAACCTCTCTTGTTCACTCAGTGCTGGTGGCTGACGTTGATGAAGATGTTGTTCTGGGCATGGATGTTATGCTCCACTGTGGTTTGCATTTGGATCTTCGCCAACGTATCCTTCGTACTGGTAATGAAGAAATATTCCTGCACCGAAAACAAGTTGACAATGCCTCGATTAAGCTAATCGATGATATCAAACTTCCGGCAAGCTGCGAATGTGTCGTCACAGCGCGGTTGGATGGACTGAAGCCAGATGGTGCCCCAGCCATGATAGAGCCGAAGAACCATGACCATGAATTGGGAAAAGGACTCCTTGTGGGTAAGACTCTTGTTAGATCCGCCAAAGAGGTACCCATCCAAATTATCAACTTGAACGATCATCCAGTTCTTCTTCGAAAGGACACGGAAATGGGAAGTTTAGAACCGGTAATGGCCATAATTCACAAGATAAATGTTACGGAAACAGATAAAACCAACGAAATTGAACAATTAATGACAAAATTAGACCCCTCTTTGTCAAAATTAGAAAAGAAACAGGTAAGAGATCTACTTTACCGGTATAAACCTGTATTTGGTTCTAAAAGTAAACTGGGAAGAACTGATGTTGTACAACATAGAATTGACACTGGTGATGCATGTCCGATTCGACAGGTACCCCGAAGGATGCCTCAAGTTAAAAAGGAAGAGGCAGACAGAGCCCTTAAAGAAATGATTCAAAATGGCATAGTCGAACCATCCAGTAGTCCGTGGGCTTCTCCTGTGGTATTAGTGAGTAAGAAAGACGGATCAATGCGGTTTTGTGTCGACTATCGGAAGCTAAATGATGTCACTAAGAAGGACAGTTATCCTCTGCCAAGGATTGATGATGCCCTCGACGCTTTGGCGGGTTCTACTTTGTTTTCTACCTTGGACCTTAAAAACGGATACTGGCAAGTTAAAATGAATCCTGCAGACAAAGAAAAGACTGCCTTTACCAGTGGATCAGGGTTGTGGCAATTCACGGTCCTTCCGTTTGGCCTCTGTAATGCTCCTGCGACGTTTGAACGGCTAATGGAGAACATCCTGCGAGGTTTGTCATGGGAAACTTGTCTAGTTTATCTAGACGACATCATCATAATGGGTAAGACCTTTAAGGAACATTTTTTTAACCTGGAAGAGGTTTTTAAAAGATTACAGAACGCTAATCTAACATTGAATGTCAAGAAGTGCCACTTGTTCCAGAGACAGGTCAACTATTTAGGACATAACGTAAGCAAGGATGGCGTTGCTGTTGACCCCGCTAAGATACAAGCCGTTCAGGAATGGCCAATACCTATCGACAAACATCAGCTCCGGAGTTTCTTGGGTCTTTGTTTCTATTACCGCCGATATGTCAAGAATTTTGGAGACATCGCCAAACCCTTGACACGTTTGACAGAACAACATAAGTCCTTCTGTTGGGATCAGGAATGTCAAGAGGCGTTTGAAATATTGAAGAAACAGCTTACGTCAGCACCTGTTCTTGCTTATCCACTTCCTGATGGTAAGCTTATTCTGGACACCGACGCCAGCAATGTGGGAATTGGAGCCGTCTTGTCACAGCTACAAGATGGTAAGGAAAGAGTGGTTGGTTACTTCAGCAAAACTTTATCGAAAGCTGAAAAGAACTACTGTGTAACTCGGAGGGAACTGTTAGCAGTTGTAAAATCCGTCGAACACTTTTATAAATATCTGTATGGCAGAAAATTCCTGATCAGAACAGACCATGCTAGTTTAAAGTGCTACTTAGCTTTAGGAACCCAGAATGACAGGTAGCAAGATGGCTCGAAAAAAAAGAGTGTGCGTGTAACCTTTGGGCGCGATTGAAGTAAAACTTGTTGACGTACGTATCGGAAAATAAATATTTAATTACAATTCAATCATATTTATTGCCTGTATACTTTACAAAAAAAATGAGATGTTATATTTATATTATTCATTAGAAATAGGAATTTGAAAGTTATCATTATTTTTTTTATATATGAAATAATAGGTTTATGATAACTAAAATGTGAAACATAGATTTTAGTCTATAAATACCATTAATGTATTTGAAACTGTTTGAAAATTTCATAAATAAATTTCGGAAATTTAAACTCCTCCCATAGCTGAAATTATACAGTTACTTCCATCAGAATCTTCCGTTAGAATCTACCCCTAGTCGTGCCTAAAGAAGTTTTGCTTCAATAATAGGTAAACAATATTAAAAATATACACACATTACGTTTAGAATGTGTGATTTTGTAGCTGTATCTACCTTATTGTAATACATCACAACACAAGAGCCTTCGATAGTTAGATAACCATTTCATTTTGTAGCATTTTATAGCATATTCCATAAAATTTAAAATCCTGAGTTAAGTTTGTTTCCTTCACGTCTACGAAGGATCTGTTATTGGTGGTAAAAGATCAGCCATCTTGACTAGTGGTTTTATGGCCTATATGGCTACCTAATTAAACCTAAAATAAGTATAAGAAAGTGTTAAAATATTTTGAATATTATTATTTTATGAACAAAAACGTGCAACATGCTTCTTTACTCAACGTAAAGATTCCGTATAAACAATTATTTACTATCATAATACGTATGTATGTATATAAACTTACTTAATCAAATCATAATGAATGTGGCTGTCTCGTCATTTTTTCATTTTTGTCATTTTTTGTCAAATCTTTCTGGCGCTTATAATATCCCCTTTGACGTTCACAATTTCTTTTTCTTTTTAGCTCTAAGTCTATAAAACGAAAATAGCTAGGTATAAATAATAGGTATAAATAATTAGGTATAAATAGTGTAATTACACACCCAAAATAAAATTTATGCATATAGAGTACCTACCTATTCACTCATTTTCAATCAATATTTTTTCATCACTTTCTTCATTAATAAATCCACATTGTTTATTCATATTTAATACAAACACTTTATACACAAAAAACTATTTATATAAAGCAATGTATTTCGATTGACAAGATGATCAGCTGTCAATTCATACAATTACAGATTTAATTTTATTTAATATAGGAGGCAAAATCGCATGAGCGCCGCCAGGATTATTTTCAGGGGGTGCATCTGCATCTACACACTATTATGATCTAATATATGTAGAATGTAAAATGATTTGGAAAGCAACCGCGACGCCTTTAGTTTTTATTCAAACAATAATTTAATAAAAAAATAAAAAAAATATATACCTAATTTTCTTGTAAATTCAGGTATTTTCTTTCATAGCAGGGGGGTGCAAGCGCACCCTCTTGCACCCTGCTGCCGGCGCCCATGCAAAATCGTGTCAGTATTAGGTTTTGTTTCCGGTTTCTGTTATTAGAATGACGTCACGTCCGTTAGAATAACTTTTTTACTCCTAGTCTCGCTAAAGAAGTTTTACTTCAAAAACTGCAGGCGTATGATGTTGAAATCGAGCACAGACCTGGAACCAGACATCGTAATGCTGATGCACTTTCCAGAAGACCATGTCGACCTGATTGCCCCCATTGTACCCGTATGGAGCAGAACGAGGAAAAACTTGCCTTAGTTAAGGTTGTGCCAGAAGACGAGAGCTCTCTGCTGGAGGAGCAACAAGAAAACGATCCCGTTCTGAGAAAGATTAGGGAGTGGAAGAGAATGGGCCGTCGTCCGTTGTGGAGAGAGATATCCTCATCCTCTCCTGCTTTAAAAGCATACTGGTCCCAATGGAACTTAATTTTGGACGAAGGGCTCGTTAAAAGACTCGTAGAAAATTCCGAGGGCACAGAAACAAGGAAACAAATAGTGGTCCCAAGAAATGCTGTACCGGAAATTTTAAAACAGATGCATAATGATAGTTCTGGAGGACATCTGGGTATCACGAAAACGCTGCAAAAGATCCGAGATAGATTTTACTGGGTAAATTGCACTAATGATGTTAAAGATTGGTGTCGTAAATGCACTACCTGTGCTGCCAGTAACGGTCCGCACCGAAAACCGAAGGCGGAAATGCAGCAATACCTGGTTGGAAGTCCTTTTGAAAGAATCGCAGTAGATGTATTGGGGCCACTTTCACAGACCGATGTAGGAAACAAGTACATCTTTGTTGTAATGGACTACTTCACCAAATGGGTTGAAGCATATGCAGTTCCCTATCAGGAAGCTACCACTTTAGCAGATATATTGGTTGAAGAATTCGTAAGCCGATTTGGGGTACCATTAGAATTACATTCAGACCAAGGAAGAAATTTTGAGACCAAGCTGTTTCAAGAAGTTTGCCAAAGATTAGGCATCCACAAAACGAGAACCACAGCGATGCACCCTCAGTCGGATGGAATGATGGAACGAATGAACCGAACTATAACCAACTATCTGTCAAAAGTGGTGTCAGATTGTCAGAGGGATTGGGATCGACATATTCCACTATTTCTAATGGCAATTCGATCGGCCATCAACGAATCAACTGGCCAAACGCCTGCGAAGGTCCTTTTCGGTTGAGAAATGAGGCTGCCATGTGACTTGGTGTTTGGTTGTAAACCTGGTGAAGAAATGGCACGTGAACAATATGTCGCCGACCTTCAGAATCGAATGGAAAATATACACAACCTGGTGCGTGGAAAACTACAATTATCTAGTGATCGGATGAAGAGGTACTATGACACACCGACAATGGAAAAGAGTTACAAAGTTGGAGATTTAGTCTGGCTCTATAACCCCCGACGGCGTCGAGGTATTTGTCCCAAATTACAAAAGAACTGGGAAGGTCCTTACACCATCAAGAAGAAGATTAACGATGTCATTTTTTGGATCGTGAAAATTCCCAGAGGGAAACCCGTCGTGGTCCATCATGATCGTTTGGCGCCTTACCAGGGAAACCACAGTGGAGATGCGCAGCAACTCCAAGAAGATGGTTTGGCTGGCTCAGGGAGTGTGCGGGATTCCGATATAGGAAATAACATTCCAGGAGGAATGAATCTAAGGAGGGGGCAGTGTAACGGGATAACCGTAAAGGAAGGGACCTTAATTTGAAAGATTGTTGTTGACAGTTGATTTTTAGAAGTTTGTAAAAAAATCAACTGACCAATAATGTTTCTAGAAAATTCTAGAAACTTCTAAATACACTGCCTAGATTAAATAATGTTGTATATAAGGGGATGCATGGGCAGTTAACGTCAGTTCAAGTCAAGTGTTCACAAGAGTTCATTGTATTGTCAAGTAGTTAGACGTTATCCAGCAGAGTTCAGTGTATCTTAACAATTTTGTAAATAAATTGTGTAAAAAGCCCCCATACGTGTTTCAGTATTATCTGTATTTATTAAGGGAGTAGACATTGTATTAAATAGTATTTTCTTTAACAAAGACACAGGGTAACCATTACCAATAAAGGGTTGTAATGATATTTTCCGGTTTTTATTATGAAAAGAACTATCACTAAGTTTTAGAACGCGATTTTCCATTTAATTGATTAAATTAGTTTTCATCGAATGTATATGGTAAGAATTATAATATTGAGAGTAGAGGAAAGGAGGACCATCTCATATAAGAATTTAACAGAAAATGTGTCCTCTAGTAAATAGCAAATTACAGTTCAAAATTCGACCGAAATGAGGCTAATATCAAATGAGTGTATGAATTATAGAAAACATAAAGTATGCAGTATTTGAATAATTAAGAAATTATAACTTAAAAAGTTACTGTGAGATAACATTGACAGTCAAATCCTCCAATTTTTAAGCAGTACCTACTGTTTCATTCCATATATATCTACTTCTTATTCTTTATAATAAGCTTTATTTAATAATTACCCTCGTGCTACAGTGGCGCCCTCTTAATTTAGTGAGTTCGAACGGTCACTTTTTTGATGCACAAAGACAGTGCTCCTTATCTCTACCCTCCATACTACAGAGTTATGTCAATCTTCTTTTTCTAAAGTGAACTGAATATAGTCATTAAAATTATTAAAATAATATAAAACATTTTCTAATTCAATGGCAGAGAGGCTTATTATTATGTCGTTGACATATTTTTTAACAAAGAATAACTCAAAAGGTATCACAAAATCTAGGATGTAATTCATTACATAATCTGCGAGGATGGGTGAAATCCTGTTGCACCTAGGGGTACCAAAGGTTCGTTTATAAAACTTATTTTTTAATACGAAATAATTGTTATCAAATCCGAAGATTAATAATTCAAAGAAGTTTTTTTTGGATATTTGACATTGTTCAGCAATTAGGTGCCATTTCCAATCTATTTATATATTCTTCTTTAAATCTGCTTTTTATGTGTGCGGCTACGTCAGCTTGTTGTCAAGGATAACACCTATTTCACGTCTGTAGCAAAGCTTAATTTAGAAGACAAAGTGCTTTTAATCTTTTATTATCATATAAATTGTGTGTAATGAAGTTATAAGTTAATAGTTAAAATTTAAAAGGAAAATTTCATTTTCTTTGTTTTTCTAGAGCATTTATATAAAAGCTTTTTTCAAAAAATTTTTGCCTTTAATTTATTTTTTACTTTATCACTTTATCACTGCCTAGGTTTCTCAGTTTGTTAAGCTCATTAAACGCATCATTGTTGTAAGGTTGATTGCCGGTTAATTTTGAACAGTAAAACTTTTTAAACTTTTTATTATTTTACCCTTCTTAAGGCGATCAGCATTAAAAATACATAAAAAACCTTTCAATTCACTGGCTTTTTGTAAGTCACGAAGAGGATATATTTTTTTCTGAAATCGCTTGGAAATGTCTAGTTTCTCGGATCAAATTCGAGCCGCAAAATACACTATTTTTGTATTTTAGTCCGTTACTGGGCAACGAACTTTTCCGTACTGTACGGGAATATTTTTTCCGTACTGTACGGGAATGATCCATAAAACGTTTATTAGCAAACTCATATTATGCCTTGGATTTATTTGGCAATAAATTTAAAACAACATTAGTAGCGGTGTTTAGTAACTCTGGAGGCGTTTTGCACCTCTGGACATCATCGTCACTGTCCATTTTAAACATAATTTAAAATATTTTAAGCAATATGTAACTAACCTTACCGACACTTTTGTGACACTAATAAACAATGATTAACAAACAATGTCAACGAAACGGTTTCATAGAAAATAAGATGATAATCAAAAACAGTTAGGCATTTATTAAACTTTCTTAATTTACGATTATATTTAATGCGATTTCAGAAAAAATAGTATGTGTATCTCGTAGTAAAAGCACATTCCTGGACTCCAATGTTTGTTGGCCTCGGCTTAACGCCTCAGCTAACATTTCAGATTGTCGCTTTTCCTACTAGATACACAATATACTATTGTTTTATAACCCTGGACTTTATTAACATACTAGGAAATGTCGTTCTGGCATTATTTAGAATGATATTTGTGGAAGCAAATTAGAACATAACAAAAAATTATAAAAAAATATAATTTCGGCCATTTAAATTAAAATGATACAGTACCTGTATTATATTTATTTATTTATTTATTTATTTATGTATTTATTTATTTATATTTATATAAAAAAAAGGTTTACAATTCTTGGCATTACAATAATAAAAAATTAAATTTTAAATGCATATTAAATAAAGCACCTAGGTGCAAGCACCTGTATGTGCTAAAAGTACTTATTAGAGTATGTTATATAAAAAAAATTAGAACAAACATATAAAAAAGTAGGAGAAAAATAATAATAACAACAATTAATATAAATAACAAAAAGAAAAGAAAAGGTAAGAGATATAGAACACTATCTGATACAGCAGTCAAGAGTTTAAATTTTTTTACCAAATAACAATGACAGCTACAATAATAAACGAGAAACAATTGATTAGATATAAAATTTAGTTTACAAAGTCTTTAAGGAGTATAAGTAAATGTAACGTGAACATTTTAATATCGATTTACACAGAAGACATATTTATAAAATATAAACTAAAAAAGCGACAAAAACTCCTCGAAAGTGGATTAACTAGATATTACCCACATATTTAATGACAAAAAATGTTAAAACAAAATGATAAATCCGGAATTAAATTAATTAACTGAACGTTGCATAAATAAGAAAAACTATTAACATAAAAACAAAAACCACGAATAAATCTGATGACAGATTGGGAGCAGGAAGGTGTTAATGATGGAATCTGCATAGCCGGCAATAAATACAATGCCTGCAAATATTTGAACAATCAGTTTTTTACTAATTCTACTTTACATTGTTTAAGTACCCATTTTTTGGTTTTACTTATTAACTTATTAAACTTAATCTCTACTCACAGCTTAGAGCGATTCAATACTATAAACTTACTTTATAAAACGTTGCAAATATGATCACAGTCATTTTTATTCGAATTTGTTATACTTCAATAAAAAGAAGGTAGTGTTTTCTGAAGATTAATTTAAAAATATAATAACATGTAAAAACATTTTCTGGTGAGTCTATTTTCCTCTTGATGTTCCTTATGGTAAAACCTCGACCGATGAATTCCCTTGATAAACATTACCCTTTCCGTGAACATAAAACCCCACACAATCTTATCTGTTAGTTCTGGTACATATCAGAATGAAATAATATTCATCCCTTTTCGTGTTCAAGTATTTACTGAGCCAAGAAGATCATAAAGTGAAATAAAGCTCTCGCAGTGAATATTTTATCAAAAAGATATATAGAGGAGAGCTAGTATCTGCGCTTTTTCATATAAAGATCTTATGTGTCGCGTGCATACCTAAGTGTTCCTCGCACTTACATCCACTTTACATCTCTGAAATATGAGCTTTTGAACAACGTGTCTAACTTTCGTTCATAGTCGTATCACAATACTTTAAAACATAGATCAATAATTTTTTATTTATTGATGGATTTTTGTGTTCAAAATATATCAGTAGAAAAAAAACTTATCATTAATCAATCTAAGTGCTATAAAATTTGTACAACAAAAAATCAAAGGTCTGAGGACAGAGAAATCTCATTGCTTAGAGAACTCTTATTTTTTTCAGTTATTTTGGGAACTGAATAGATGTATAGGTTTCTTTAGTATATATTTTCATTTTGTAATTGAAAGCTTTGGACATTACATAGATTAAAGAGAAACCCCTTTCTTTATTTTAGTCCGACTATGAAACTATACAAGAAGGAAATGCCATCATATAGATCAAAGATGCTGAGATTCTTATCTTATTCTTTTCCTAGAAATAAAACATTTTGAAGTATTATTAATTTTTCAGTTCATAGCGTATAATTATCTTTGTATTGCTTTCAATATAATAATTTTTCATAATCCATATTTAAAAAATAAATAGTACAAAAACTGAAAACCAAGCTTTTAAAAAATAAAAAAGCATTGCATTGTAAAAAAGCGTAGGTTGCTTTGTAATCTATTAAAACCATGCAATTAACGCTTTTTTACATTGCAATAAATTTTTGTATTTACAATATTCTTAATTCATATTTTAAAAAAATGTATTTGTTTTTTATTATTATTTGTATCTTATTTTTTAGTTGGATTTTATAACAGCTTGTTTTTTAGCATTTTTAAAAAAACTAACATGTTCTTTTAATAAAACTCTTTTCTAGGTAAAATTTAACAGCCCTGTTTCTTGAAATTTTCCCTAACTTCTTACAACAACGCAGTACCTAGAATGCGAAAAAAAACATATCTATATCAGGTTCATTTCAGGTGCAACTCTATGATTGACTAATCAGAGTCATTTTTCGCAGTGCCATCACCCCTGTAAGGTACGTGACTATTTCCCTTTTAAATACCCCGCCCACGGTATTTTTCACTTACTTACGATTTGGATTGGCCAAAAATCGATAATAATTTTTTTTTAAATTTTACCTTACGTGATAGTTTGTGCTCCCAGTGTCACATTAAAGAATCTTGGTAATTTTCCTGGTGTGGTCATTATTGTTACCCCCTTCGAATATTTTTGAATTGCGTCTAGTGATTAGTCGAATTATTGCTCAATCTCTACCTTTTATCTACGAGTACTGGGGTTGTGATACCTTTTTCTCGAATTTACCTTTATTATTACTTATTTCTGATCGTTATACATATAAGAAAAAAAGAAGTGCATATTTATTTCTTTGGGAATTTCGGATTATGTTTTAATTTATACAAAAAACTACAATGTTTTTACCATTGTGCTTGCATATAATAATCTTGTAGCCGTGCTGGTTTTTTACTATTATAACTGTAATTGTATTTACCCTTTTTATTTTTAATAATAATATTGAAATACGTACCTACTCGAGTCAATAGCGAAAGCTATCCGGTATAACCAACAAAATTTAAATGTATTTTCCAACTTCTATTTCTTTTAAACAAAGTATACTAAATACCTAATCATTGTTAATTTTTATTAGATATTTTCATTTCTTACTATTAGTGTGTAGTGTTCAGATTAATAATTTCATTTATTTATTTATTTTTTTATTTATTTATTTATGTATATTTTTATTTATTTATTTATTTATTTATTTATTTATTTATTTATTTATTTATTTATTTATTTATTTATTTATTTATTTATTTATTTATTTATTTATTTATTTATTTATTTATTTATTTATTTATTTATTTATTTATTTATTTATTTATTTATTTATTTATTTATTTATTTATTTATTTATTTATTTATTTATTTATTTACGGGAAGTCCCCATTTTAAAAATATACAATTATGAACTATTTTAACCGTAACAATTTAACTAATAAAGTTTTCTAGACAATACATAAACAGAAACTGACAAATTTAAAAATAAAAAAATAATTTACAATACTTATTATTTATTATTTCACCGACAAAATTTGCAAGACCTAAATATGGCAACAATGAACTTTTCCTTATCTTAAAATAGAGTGCAATAATAGTTAAAAAGAATAAGAGAAAAATCTCTACCTACGATTCCCAACTTACTCAGTTAGACATGTTTTGAACCTTGATGAGTTTATGTCCACCAAACCATAGTGCTGGTCATAATCATTAACAAGATTTTGAATTCTATTTATAGGAGAAAATTTACCATAGTTTACCATGGCTTGTCTTTAAGAATTCTATTGCTGCACCTGAAATTTAATAGCCCTAGCAATTCAGGACAATCAATGCTGTTGTTAAGAAGTCTATAAATAAAATTCAAATCACACCCAGTTCTGTAATCCTCCAGGAAATTAATGTTCATCCTTAATCATAGTTCCAGCAAAGATAAGCCGCTTAAGTTTAGTGTTTGCATTTTAAAAAAAGATAACTAAATTTTATTTTTTATTAAATTTTTTTGTGACAAGAGCTTTGTTTCAAAACCACAGAGAATAAGTAAAGGATAGTAAGTATTATTTCTAAGTATTATTTACTTTAAAAAAATATATAAAAAATTGAAATTTAAGATTATCTAATTACTAAGTTTTAGATACAATTTACAATTCCAATATTCATATTTGCCAATTAAGTACCAATCATTAAATCCCAAATCATAATTTTCTATTACCTTTACCTAGTGTACCTAGTGATCCAACAAAATTATATGTTCATACTAAAATTCCCGTATTTGACACAAACAACTACGATGAGCCAGTTTTAAGAAGATGCCAGTCCAGTTCTGGAATTATTGTACACAGAAAATTTTCAAGACGACAATTGCACCATTCAACCAATAAGCAACACACCATAGCAATATCATGTGAGGAAGTCTACGTAAGCATCAAAGAAACCATTATTGAACAAATTACTTAGGAAGAAGTATTTGTCGTCTCAGATACTACATAAATGAATAAAAATTCAAATGTAGTTCAGACTAGCATATTGAAATCAGGAAACTGACCCTAGTGAAAATTCCGGAATCTTTCAAAATTACAAATCTGTGCAATAAGTGCATAAAAATAAGTAATCCTATTAATTTTTGCATTTAAAGTTATTTTTATTTTGTCAAATGTTGTGTTGTATAATCTTTTGTTTACTATTTTTTTTTTAAAGAGGGTGGATACCTGCTGTCTGCAATTTCTGCTAGTGTTCCGTACATTACTTTATACTATCAACATTAACCCTTTATAGGATACTGGTTATAATTATTTTATTAACCAAATATTTTTTTATTAATTAAAATGTCATGTAAAGGGTCTTTGACTATATTTGCGTGCTTCTAGTAGCCTAAGAGAGTTTAAAAATGTAATTGGTTTTTTATCCATAACTCGCTTAGTTTTGATAATGCTATCGATTTAAAAAAAAAACTATTTTGTAGGTATTTTAAGGGCTATAAGATCAAATTAGTTTAATACTTTTTCTGCCATTATTTTTAAAAAGGTTTAAGCTGGAAGGGCTCGAACAAATTGCTTTTTATTTAAATACGCAAACTTGGTGCTAATTATTGTGATTAATTTACAAGTTAATTCCTAAATCGCATGAGTACTAATTATTTAGTTGCTTTATTAGGATAAAAGAAAGAGACCTTCAAGTCCAAATTTTCATGCGCCAAAGAAACTAAGACTACAAGAAAGGGAACAAATGGCTGGATCTTTAAAGCACTTCTTGCAAAACAATGAAGATTCCACAGAGACCATCGAATCTCAAGATTCTTAATCCGTATTATCAGTAACCGTGAGTGGACCATCCGAAATTTCAACAGAGGCGACTACGATAACATCAGGTCCTGCAACAAGTGACGGACACCATCCATATATTTATAGATAAAAATTAAATATTCAATTTGACATTAAAATATTTTATCGCGAATAGTCGTTGATGGTAAACGAACATACTTCTCCCCTTAAAATTTTGGATTGAGGAAAATCAGGAATTAATACAAACATAAATATTCTTTTACATCCTGCTCGTGATCAAATCAACAAGTGCTAATT
Source organism: Altica lythri (assembly GCA_964028335.1). Classification (NCBI taxonomy): domain Eukaryota; kingdom Metazoa; phylum Arthropoda; class Insecta; order Coleoptera; family Chrysomelidae; genus Altica; species Altica lythri. The sequence goes on from OZ034805.1 coordinate 17,334,490, forward strand.
GAGTGAATTTGTCAAGTGTAACGCCATTTCGTGAGTTTGCATTCTGACTTAATCGGAGTCTACCTAAGGGGATTTTAGATGCAATCTCTTTTATTAATCTTAGCCTCATTGGTATAATATGCCTTTGGTAATATTTTTTGGGTAGGCCTTAAGATTTAACCATTTTATGGGATTTAATTTGGACGTTCACCTGAACAAAATCGCTGTTATTTCATTTGATATCTGGATGTAAAAGAAAGTACGAAGTTCTAAAGAGTGATAGTGGGATTTAACACCATCAGATTGATTATTTTTACCTCTAAACACACTAAGGGGTTTTTTGGCTCGGCGCATCTTTCTTTGGCTTGGCGCATATTGTTTGGCCTGGCGCAGTAATAATTTTAGATTGGCGCAGTCCTTTTTTGGATTGATGCATTTTTTACTGGATTGGCTCAGCAGTTTTTTTTTGGTGTAGCGCAGTAAATTTTTCTGCTAGTGCAACGTGGCTACTCCAGAAAGCCACTCCCTGATGAGCGTCGGCGCTAGTGAAGCACTTATACCAGATAAGCCTACTTTAATATTGTAATTAGTTATAGTTTTGTTTTTATAGATGTACTGACTTTTATTGTTTATGTAGCGGCTATTTTTTTTTGTAATTATATATAATAATTTACATTGTCGTCCGGGAATGTATCGTTTTTCCTACCGGATACACAATATACTATTGTTCTGTCTCCGGCGCAATACGTACATGGTATTATCCGACCCTTTGGTTACTCCATCTAAGTACAGGTAGAATCGGCGCAACACGTACACCTACACCCGTTTAGGGAATTTATTTTGATGAAATTTTAGTATGTTATCCTTGAATCAATTTGGTGGGCAGTTAAATACGACTTTTGTTAGAATTATTTAAATACCTACTTAATTATATCCTAACTCCGGTCAATAATCCTCCATTTTTTAATTAAATTACTGACTAAAGCAATAGGTATATTGCAAAGTTAAAAAACTATGATTTTCACATAGACAATTGTACTTTTTGTCTGAGAAAAGTTTAATTTTATTAGTGTAGTACATTGTTTAAACGAGTTTCAATCAGTTCATCTAGTTCTTTATAGTGGTAACGTTGCTATAGAAAAAATAATAATATACGATAAAATGTTGCACAATTGTGTGTTAAAAGTTAAAATTTTATATCATTGTGGGAAAAAAATTAAGTTACTTGCCAAATTAAAAAATACAATTACTTTAATCCACATATCATCATAGATACACAGATGTGAAAAAAATGCACACAATTTTATGTAATGTGTCTCTTGCATATGAGGAAATAACGTAATTATGTCATATTTTTCTTGGTACAAAATTTATTGGCTTTAAATTTAACAAAAACAAAATTATATTAAAATGCCTTTAAAAACAAAAGTTTAATGCTGTCGTCAACTATAGCAAAACAATTTTCACATTATTCAATTTAAGTAATAATGAAATAAAGAACACGAAAAATTTTATACGGAAAACGTCCTGATAACGTTAGATACTAACATAAACAAAAATTTGCAGATAAATTCTTTTTCTGGTGCACAATTTTTTACAAGGTATACCGATCTATTGTGGGAACAGTGAGGGGAGAAGTTTTAAAGAGTTAGACTTATATTGATAACTGTCTTCTCAAAATCTTTTTGTTTGTCCACGGACATCATGCTAATAACGATATCATGTTTTGCCAAATCTAGCACTATGCCATTACTAAATCCATATCCAAAGCTGGATTTGACAACTTCCAATACCATTTATTTCTGAAAACAATAATCCACCAACCTTGCCACAGTCTTGATTAAAAGAGGTTGAGCTTTACTATCCAGGAAGATCTATCAGGGAAGTTGTGAAATTGAGCTGAATTCCGTTCAAGACTTGGTAAGAGACATTCGAAGAAATTGGCTTCTGGTAGAGCAGAATGGGTCACTCCACATAATTCGATAGTGTAGTGTAGTAAAGTATAAGTGGTAATTTATTATAACCAATTAGTTTTAAAATAAATTTGTTCATTAAAAAAAATCAACAATTATTTTGTTATTTACATTAAAGTTTTACGCTAGTGAGCGCATTCGAAGAATTACAACAGTCTATAGTGATGTATCAGTATCAGTAGCTGGATGTAGTAGTACAAACGTAGCAGAAATTATAATTGTATTGTGAAAAAATCATCTTACAATGTCTGAAACTATAGAAGAAAGACTCTATATTTATATAAATGAATTTGTAGGTACCTACTATTTTAGTAAGTAAAATGTAACAGAACAATTTAAGGTTTTCCTGATTCGTTTATATATATGACAATTTTATTCTATATAAAAAAGCATTCGGCAAGTTTTTTTAAAATAATGTGTTGGCATACATGGGTGGATTTAGTTCTAGATAAATCACAAAAAACGGTGGTTCTCTTCCTGTGTAGTTTGTTTTTATCACATACCTATTTTTATTAAAATATAAAAACTAAAATCCTTGTGCTAGGTGGCTGTGTACTTTTCACAATGAGACATTTTATAATAACTCATCTCTAAAATTGGTTTAGTGTGTGCACTAAAAAAGTTCTTGATATGACAAAATATTTTCTTCGTGTTTTCCTACATTTTATCTTTAGAATCTAGACACAGCTCAAAAAAACACACACACACTGAATTAAAGTTATAAGGAATCAGAATGTAATAATAAATAACCAGTTCTCTAAGTCAAATTGACCGACTGAATTTCTGCCGTTAGTACCAAAGTTTGTCAAAAAAATTGGATAATACTAGAATTTCTCTAAGATCAAATGGCATTGAATTCGGGTTTTTAAAGATCCTGGAAAACAAGTCAAACTTTAGAATACCAGATTTGTCCAAGTAACAATTGTAGTTTTTACAAGTAATTCTATTGTTACAACTTCAACAAACTTTAAGTGAAGATAAGCTAATATAGTGCTAAAACCACTGTTTCCCAAAAGTGTTGCTATTTTATCTTTATGCACGATAATGCAGCTCTTCATAGGAGCAGAGTAACAAGATAATGCTTAAAATGCAAGATGTAAACGTTTTAGACTGATCCTATCATTCACTTGTAGGATCAGCTCAAAACGAGAATTAGAATTCGTCAAAACAATTCATAAAACGTCGTACAGCTTATTGATGCAGCATTAATTAATCAAAGAATTAGACAATAGTTTCAGTTTCGATATTGTTAATTTGTTTTGAATGAATAAGTATTTAAAACACTTTTTACAATCAAAACAAATGTAATTAATTGTATATAATATGAAAACTGTTATACATAAATATGTATAAATTAATTTATTTTTTGTTATTAAATGAATAAAAATATAAGATCAATTTTTTTTTAGAATCCCAATCTGAATTAAATAAAATACATTAAATAACAAATTATCTGAAGTTTGGTCCTGTATACTTCGATTGAATATTGTTAATCCTGTACTTCGTCGTTGGTTGTAGGCACAAAATGTACTCTTAGGTCATTCTGTCTTAATTACTTAAATCACTTATTGTGTTGAACTATTCATTATTTTTATAATTATATATAACTAGCAGCCCGCCCCGGCTTTGCACGGGGATTAAAGAAAAATAACAAAAGCCATTAAATTTATTGGGTCAACGCTTCCCTGTAAACTAAATTACATGTTGTTTTATTTTCTGGCAACAAAATAAATTGATTTTTAGGTGCTCGACCCGCCTTAGGCGGTTGGCCATGAGAAAAACCGATCCCTACTAATTGGAAGGTTTGACCTTGAGGCTAGTATTCTTAGCGCACGCGATGTAAGGGTTTTAATGTCATTTTTGGTTACATTAATGGCATTTTAGTAAGGATTCCTATTTTTGAAAATAAAACATAGCCTATGTAACTCGGGAATAGTGTAGCTTGCCAACGGTAAAAGAATTTTTGAAATCGGTTCGGTAGTTTCGGAGCCTATTCATTTCAAACAAACAAACAAACAAACCTTTCCGCGCCACTAAATATATTGGGTCAACGCTTCCCTGTAAACAATATTACATGTTGTTTTATTTTCTGGCAACAAAATAAGTTGATTTTAAGGTGTTCGACCTGCCTTAGGCGGTTGGCCATGAGAGAAACCGATCCCTACTAATTGGAAGGTTTGACCTTGAGGCTAGTATTCTCAGCGCACGCGATGTAAGGGTTTTAAGGTCATTTTTGGTTACATTAATGGCATTTTAGTAAGGATCCCTATTTTATTTGAAAATAAAACATAGCCTATGTAACTCGGGAATAGTGTAGCTTGCCAACGGTAAAAGAATTTTTGAAATCGGTCCAGTAGTTTCGGAGCCTATTCATTTCAAACAAACAAACAAACAAACCTTTCCTCGCCACTAAATATTTTGGGTCAACGCTTCCCTGTAAACAATATTACATGTTGTTTTATTTTCTGGCAACAAAATAAATTGATTTTCAGGGGTTCGACCCGCCTTAGGCGGTTGGCCATGAGAGAAACCGATCCCTACTAATTGGAAGGTTTGACCTTGAGGCTAGTATTCTCAGCGCACGCGATGTAAGGGTTTTAAGGTCATTTTTGGTTACATTAATGGCATTTTAGTAAGAATCCCTATTTTATTTGAAAATAAAACATAGCCTATGTAACTCGGGAATAGTGTAGCTTGCCAACGGTAAAAGAATTTTTGAAATCGGTCCAGTAGTTTCGGAGCCTATTCATTTCAAACAAACAAACAAACAAACCTTTCCTCGCCACTAAATATTTTGGGTCAACGCTTCCCTGTAAACAATATTACATGTTGGTTTATTTTCTGGCAACAAAATAAATTGATTTTCAGAATTTTTAAAATCGGTCCAGTAGTTTCGGAGCCTATTTATTTCAAACAAACAAACAAACAAACAAACAAACAAACAAACAAACAAAAAATCAAACCTTTCCTCTTTATAATATTAGTATAGATTTTTGTATTAATATTTAAGTTGATTAACCCAATTTTTTTTTTGTTTATAAAAGTTATCATAAGAAGTTATATTCGTTTTGCGTAGATTTACAAATTTGTATAGCTGTTAATAATTTTTGCATTAAAATGCCACTTCCATACTTAAAATTACCTCTGAAAGCAAGGATTTCATATAACCTTTAATATTTTTAACACAATTAGAGTAATTCGTTACCAAAAACGATTTATTCCATGAAAGGAGTCGAAGTGTTTATGACTCCATCCGGATCTTCTGATCCGAAAAAAAAAATAAGATGGTTCGCGTGTTTTTTCAGCACTAATTAGCCAACTGCGGCTTAATTTGTGATCGTGGCGATAATATATTTCTTGGATTTCAACTTGAGCACGTTAAATTAAGCCATTTGTTACGTACCTGACGCCTCTCGAGGAAAAGAGGTGTGACTTAAGATTTTCCGGAAGTAATGTTCAGGTATAAAGGTAATTTCAGAAAGATTTATATGGCCAGGATGGTGAGCGTGCATGCCTGTTTCTCGAATATTAGTTACTATGTTACTAAGATTTAGGAAGTTATCTATCAATGTCTGAACAATGTATCTTCGTTATGTACGTTTTTATTTTTATATCAATTTATTTCTCTTATATTTCTAATAATATTTGTATAAACTTTTCTTAGTTCTACCTTGTACAGTAATACTTTTTTTATCTGGTATATGAATATCTGCGGTTACTCACAGGATTTGGAACATATTGTTCGATTGAATAACAAGTTCTAAATAATTTTATCGAATATTCTTAATGAATGATTTTCTTTAACATAAAACTTCGAATAAAGATTAGTATATTGTTTTACGAACAAGGAATGATACCCATTTCACACGAGTACGATGTTGGCAGCATAAACCGCTGCTGGCTAATGCTGCAAATCGTTCGAGTGGAAAATGAGTTATTCCTTGCGAGTCAAACAATTTACATTTTCTACGGTTACACCAGATAATAATACAATAATTTAAAAATAAATCACTTTTAATACAAAACAAAACATAAGGATATAAGTTATATTATTTAAGTAAAATTAACTATTATTTACAATATTTACAGTTACATCAGCATGATGTTAATAGGGTTAAGGACCGGCAAAAAAACAGCTATTAATAAATTGCCGACGTTTCGCCGTTTATTATCGTCTTTTTCAAGGCTAAAATATATGTTACATAGATGCTTTTACATAACAATAATAGCTGTTTCTTTTGCCTGTCCTCAACCTATTAACATCATTCTGATATATAAAATAAGGTCACTAAACTTTTTACAATTTACAGTTATCATACTACAATTATTAAATTGTACCTGTGCAACATCTGTACATTTATTTGTTGTTTTTTAATTTTTTTCTGTCATAATTATTTAATTCTGCAGAAGTAGATGGTAAGGTATTGCTATTTACAGATGACGGTATTTTATTTGCAATGTTAAATTTGATGGTCAGTGAGGTCCAAAAGTAACGGATAAATTCATTTTATCCGTTAATAAGCGTGTAAAAGAAAAATCCTGAAACACATCAATTTATATATTTAAAATGACACTTTATGACGCTAAAAAACCACGCCCCACTTCAAACCTCTTCCCAAGGGGTGAGAGCACCCCATTTTTTTAAATGGCATGAGGGGTCATGTGATACCTCGTTTGAAAGAGCTTTTAATTGCGTATTCAGCAATGTAAAAATTTTTAGATTTCATTTTTTATTTTCAAGAAAATTCGATTTACAATTTTGGAATGTGTTACTTAAAATGTATTGAAACGTGTCATATTGATATACCAAGCATGCCTACTAGATGATTTTATTATTAGAAAATGTAACTGTAAACTACCTATTACAGTATTAAATATTAAATTTTCTTGAAAATAAAAAAAGATAAACTCAATTTACGATTTTGGAATGTGTTACTTAAAATGTACCTGAAGCGTGTCGTATTGATATACCAAGCATGCCTACTAGATTATTTTATTATTAGGAAATTTAACTGTAACTACCTATTACAGTATTAAATATTGAATTTTCTTAAAAATAAAAAAATGAAATCCAAAAATTTTTACATTGCCGAATAGGCAATTAAATGATCTTTCAAACAAGGTATTACATGACCCCTCATGCCATTTAAAAAAATGCTCTCACCCCTTGGGAAGGGGTTTGTATCGGGGGGTGGTTTTTTAGCGTCATAAAGTGTCATTTTAAATATATATATTGACGGATTTTTCTTTTACACGATAATTAATGGAGAAAATGAATTTATCCGTTACTTTTGGACCTCACTGTATGTAGCTTTCAGCAACCGCTGTAGATTTCCAGCCTCCAGGCCTTTTTAAGGAAGTTATATCCTCGCCAGCATCTACTAAGATTGTTGCCGAAGATCTTCAAAAGAAGTGGCTTGTATACAGTTCTGGATTGGGAAGTTTTAAAAAAGAAGCAATTCTCTTGCTAGCATAAGCTATTTTATTAATACCGACTCTTTGCACAGTGCATTTACCTTTTCGATAATTTATAAAAAAAATATTTTTTCCAATATTTTTAGGGCGTGGGTCTGCATATTTTTTAAAATTTTTATATTATAAAATGCACCGGTAATGGGGAATTTTCGAGTTAATTTTTTTTTTAAATTTGGTATTTTTACAAGAACAGCAGAGTTCAAATCTTTGAAATCCGAAAGTGTCATTTTATATAACTCGTCGCGTCTACAAGCGCCCATAATACCCATAATTAAAATTACCTAAAAATTGCTTATTAATATTTTCTAAATATATTTTTTTAAAATTTTATTTACCTGATCAAGAAGATATACTTTGTCTAGAGCAATATTAATAAATTTATTAATATATTCACTGCTAAAAAATTTTATTTTTTTTGGTTTAAACCCTTCAGATTTTCTTTTAAGTAAAGCTCTAAATTTTAAATATTTATTTGGCGATATTAATAGTTTTTTTGAATATTTATCATGGTTCTCAGCATAGAATAATGAGGCCAGAATGTTAAGGCCTTAAATTTATTTATTAATTCAGAAAAATAAGCTAAAAGCACAGTTTCTGAAACGGAATTTGATGCCTTTTTCTTTTGCCAGGTCAGGAAGCTTTAATATGCATGTTATAAAAATTAGGTAAATAAGTTAAATGTCTGTAATTAATCTATTAATACTATTTTAATAACATACTTTATATCAATTTTTAGATAATTCATATGCGTCACTCTCAATATAAATTTCAATATTTTAATTTTGATATCAACTTTAAATAACTTATTACTCAATTAATTGTAAAGTATAGGTATGTGTTGTTATATTTACCTATTTTTTACATTTGCAAATATTTTCCCATGTTTTTATTTATCATCGCATTCACAAAAACCTCAAAAAGTTGTGAGTAAAAATTATATTATGTTAAATATTATTATATTTAATTATAATGTTTTGTAGCTTCCCTGACGATGGCTGTAGCAACAGCCTAAAGCTCGGAATAAAGAATTTAAAAGAGTACACGTGTTCTTTTAATTTGCTGCAGACCCAATAAAATTTTTATCATTGTAATTAATTAGTCAGCAAATAATTCTTAATCATATATATATATATATATATATATATATATATATATATATATATATATATATATATATATATATAAACTGTAGGTAGTAACGGGTTACTAGTAAATAATAGATTCCAATATCAGCTGGGAATAACCCTTTTTTTACAAATTCTTAAATAAGGAAGCGAAAAGAAACTAGTTGCTTCAATGTGGTGTCTTTATTTTTTTGTTAAGCTTTCGCCAACTGAACGTCTGGCTTCATCAGAACTTACTACAATAAGAAAAATGTAACTTATAACAGAATACTTATTGGTTATTTATATCTTACCAAAAATTTGACACAAGTCTTAGAGATATGTAGGAACAGAAATAAGCATTTTATTATGTAATTTTGACTGGAAATTACGTAAAACGGTTTCGGAGTTTTTTTTTAAATTTTAAAAAATTCTTTTAGAATAACTGCCACGTGTAACGAAATTAGAAAATTCAGAGTGTATAAGTCAACTGTCAGTTCGGTTGTCACTTATCAAACTGACATTTGCCTCATATCCTCTTCTTTTTTGGTTTAAAACGGTAATCATTTCAGTACTTGGTAAAATTTACATTAAAATTGCATCTCCATACTTACTAAGTTGATTATTTTTGTTCCAATTGTAAAATACATTGTTAAGTGAAATAAATAAAATCACAAATACAAATAATTAAGAAAAAGTTGTTAAAACAGTATTAAAATTTAGTGTCCGTGTTATTGGACAGACAAGTCAGCGTCTCCAGAAAAGATTAGCTCTTCACAAAAGTGATTGTATATATATATATAGGTATATCTAACGTGAAGTCAATTGTGGAGTTGCAGTCAACGTTATGGCCAAGGTAAGTAAAGAAAACTCTTTGATTTCAGTCAAGCTTTCGAATTTATTTAATTCTTCTTCAGGACATCTGTGGTGAAGAACAATTTTTTATATAATAAAAAAATATTGTTACAAATATGATAACTTACTAATCGTGAGGTTATAAAAGAAGCGACGAATTCCGTTTGACAACATTACACTAATAAAACATTTTAAAATTAAGGTACATCACACTATTAAAATACATAAAAATATTTACATTTACACCATAAAACTTATTATTTTGTTATTTTTCGTATGGAGGTTTGTCTGTAAATGATTGAATTTTAATGTGTCTTCAGTTTCCTTTTTTATATATGTGTGTTTTTTATATATAATAATAATAATAATAAATACGTTTATTACTCAGAAAAAGAAATCTATACAGATACTTAAATTTTTGTGTTTACAAATAGTTACTGAGTAATGGGTAATTAGTTCAGTTCTCCAAAGCCACAAGGACTTAGAAGTCTGTTCTTCCACTAAAACCCACTAATAAGACAAAATGATATATAATCCTAAATATAAGTTCTAAATTAACAAATTACAAAAAAAATAACAAAATAATATAATGTAGTATTGAATTAAAAACCTTGTATAATTATAGTTGTTGCATAAACAAGAAGCTTTTATATTTATGTTTGAACGTGTTTGGGGCAACAGAAACATCCAGTAGGTTATATGAGAGTAATTCATTGGTAGATTTAGCCATGTTGTATGAGAAGGAGCGTTTAAAGATTTCTTTTCGATGCCTCGGAATGGTTAAGTACTGTTTGCGTCGTATATTTAAGTTATGGACGTCTGTTCGAAATTTAAGTTTATTGTGTAGGTAGGAAGGTACCTTGTATTTTAATATTTTGAAAAAAAAACATGCAAGATGTAGTTTTCGTCGATAGTACATATTTAGCCAATTAAGCTCTTTTAGTTTATGTGATACTCTGAGTCTGCGCCGTATTCCAAATATTAGACGTACACAGGAATTTTGGATTTTCTGTATACGGTTCTTATCCACAACATCTAAACAAGGACCATAGACTGTATCACAAAAATCAAATAAAGAGAGTACTAAGGAGTTGCATAATTCTTTTTTTAACCTAATATCAAGATAGCATCTGTGAGCGTAAATCATTTTTATACAGCTGTAAGCTAGTTTAAGTTTTGACATGATGTGTTCCTTAAAACGAAGTTTAGTATCAATGATAAGCCCTAGACTTTTTCCCGAATTTTTGAACGGTAATGTGTCCGCACCAATTTTTAAATTTACTTGTGACAAAATTTCCTGTCGCATTTGCTCCTTACAAAAGAGCACAGCAGAGGATTTCGTAGGATTTAATTTCAGAAGGTGATCGGATGTTATTTCAGCTAATTTCGTAAGGTCATGATTAATGAGTTCAGAGGCTTCATTAAGATTCTCGGGTGGAAAAGATTTATATATCTGTGTATCATCGGCATAAAAATGATAATTGCAAAATTGAAGTGAGTTCTGAAAGCTGCTAGTATAGATAGTGAAAAGCAATGGTCCTAAGATGCTACCCTGAGGTACTCCAAGAGTTACTTTAATTCTTTGTGACTTTACATCTCCAATTTGAACTCTTTGGTATCGGTCACTGAGAAATGATTTAATCAATGTTGTGGCGTTATCTGTAAATCCCAAATAATGAGTGATTGATAACAAAATTCGGTGATTTAACATGTCAAAGGCTTTAGAGTAATCCAGTAGTATAAGTACACTTATATTGTTAGCATCTTCGGCTTGAAGTAGGTCATCTACAATATCAGCAAGAGCTGTAGCGCAACTATAACCCTGCCGAAATCCCGACTGTTTACAAGGTAGCAGTTTATTTTTATTTAAGTGTTCTCTGATTTGATTTTCCATAATCCTTTCTAAAGTTTTTGAAAGTACTGGCAAAATATTAATGGATCTAAGTTGATAGAGTTCTGTGGGTTGGCTTACTTTCGGAAGCGGCAAGACAAGAGCATCCTTCCAGTGTAAAGGAAAATAACACTCCTTAATACATTGATTTACAATATGAGTAATATATGGTATGATGAAAGGACAGAATAGTAGAATTATGTCAATATTAATATTGTCCACACCATATGACTTAGTTTTAATGTTCATGATGACCTTTGATATATTTTCTTCAGTGACTTCGTGAAAACTAAAAAGCTCTGTAAAGTTATTTTTTAAATTAGACTGATAGTAATCAATAATTTTTTCGTTGGGTTCACCATTTACAATACTTGTTAAATGTTTATTTAGTATTTCCACATTACTTAATTGTTTAGGAATTTCATTCCTTTTATTCTTTATAATATTTAATTTTTTTAGCTCATTCCAAGTTTGCTTCGAATCTGAATTATACAGTTTATGTCTTAGACAAGCCTTTTTCTCATTTTTAATTGCCACAGTGGTAAAATTTCTTAGTTGTTTGTAATACTCCCATTTGGCCGTGGTGTTATTTTTTTTAAATTTCTGTAGGGCATCGTCCCTAAGCGCTTGCAGTAGTTTTATATTGTCTGTAATCCAAGGGGCATATGGTTTTCCACTAATTCGCTTAATCTTGATTGGCGCATGGAAATTGATAAGTGTGAGTATATGCTTATGCAGCAATTCAACCTTTTTATCAATATTATTTATTGAATAAATTGTATTCCAATCTAGTAGCTGTATGTCATTATCAAATTGAATTTTATTAATTGATTTAAGATTTCTAAAAGATATTTTAGTGTGAGTTAGTTCAGTATTACTTTTAATAGCTATTTTGCATGAAACGAGAGAGTGATTAGTAAAGTGCGTCGAGATAATTTTAGTTTGACATTTAGATGTGGAAAAGTTGGTGATAAACGGATCAAGTAAGGAGCTTTTATAAAACGAAAAACAAGTTGGCTCCGTAATAAGCTGATTGCAATCAAATACTTCAAGAATCGCGGCAAAATGATCACATTCCGATAGTTGAATATCTAGAAGGTCAATGTTAAAGTCACCTACGATTATAAAGTGCTCATACTTTGCATAAATATCCGAGACAATATCTTCGAATATACTAAAAAAAGATTTTTTATCTCCCTTCGGCGGTCTATACAACGTTCCAAAAGCTAACTGCCTACCATGAAACGTAATTTCTATACATAAATATTCCACACAATCAATACAATCCGAGAGTAAGGTTTTAAATTTAATATGATTTTTTATATACACACCAATCCCTCCTCCTCGTTTTATAGGACGGTCTTGGCGAATAAAAGCATAATCTTTTAGATTGATATTATTATTATTTATATTATCCTTTAACCATGTTTCTGTGACCCCAATCACATCAAAACATTCGGGTTTAACTAACTCAGAAAAGTCATTAAGTCATTAAGTCAGTGACCTTGTATTTAGATGTGCGACGTTAAGAGTCATTCACTTACTTTTGACTAATTGAACCTTACTTTTGACTAACGGAACCAGATCTAGTATTCTTAAATGTACTAGTAATGGCTCTATTATTCTTTAGTAATACTTTATTTTCTATTGCAGAATTTTTTCTTGCACGTGTTGTTATTTCAGTCTTCCTGTCTTCGTTTTTCTTACTTTGCCCCTGGGCCTTCTCCTTATCTTCCTGGTTAGGTTGGTGGTTGGCTTCGTGCTGAGTTTCTTCTGTATCTTCCCCTTCGTTTTCAATGTTCCTTTCTGATAAACAGTGTCGGTCTAACGGTGTGTTTGGTTCACTTACGTTTGCTCGTGCAACTTGTACTGACTGGTTAGCCTCATCAATTGCAATAATATCTTCTACAGTAAAAACTTTATTATTTCTATATAGCCTCTCCCCTTTGATGTAGCATCTATCATTAGTATGGTTACGAATTTCATTTAAATGGGTTCTAAGGATTTTCTTTCTTTCCAGTTGCAGTTTTGTAAGCTCATGCGTTATAGTAATGCCCGTACCTTTAAGTTTTTTGCACTTATTTAGGATGTTAATTTTCGAGAAATTTGAAATAAGTTCAATTTTTAGTGGTTCGGTTCCAGAATTACCTCCAATAAAATAAATATCGCTAATATCACGCTCTGAAATATTGATTTCCAGCAAATTGTTTAATTTGTTACAGATGTTTTGGGCACTTAACTCATCTGGAGAGCTAATCAAACGATATGCGACTAAGTTATTCTTCTTAACATATCTTTCGTTTCTTTCTAAACGGTTTTTTAGTTCTAAATTCTCTTCTTCAAGTTTTCTTATTCGATCGTTAAGTTTTTCAATTTTCATTAAAATTCTTGTTTCGCTAGCGAAAATTGCATTTTTGAGTTCTTTTACCACATCATCTAAATCCATTACTGATGTTGTATAAAAAAAAAAGGAATTCAATAAGTATTCAGTCGGCACCCAGTAATCTTCAGCAATATTTAAATTATCATCTGTGTAAACTCACTGCAGCAGTCTGATTTTATAGAATAAGAATTTAGCCGTGGTGGAATAATTGGGCCAATCAAGAAAAAGTTTGTTGATAATCCACAATAGAATAGGAATTCAAGAGTATCATAAAAAGAGAAAATATTGTAAAAGAGTCAATAATTAGCTAATCTGGTACTCACAAATAAGTCCACCAGAAATGTATCTGTTACAATGCACTGAAACCCACTTTACACAATCTAAAACGCTTAAAAACCAGCATAATTGAGATATAGTTTAGGATTACAAAAATACGTTGTTCACTTTACACTAATTCCACTAAATGGTTTTTATTATTTTAACACAGTAGGAGAGCAAAACATTTTAATGATTTATTTATTTAGATTTTATTATTATATCAAGTAAAATTCTGTAGTCATGAAATGCGGGATTTTAATTTCAAGAATTTTTTTGTTAAATTTTATGAAAGTTGTTTGTTCTTGTGTTTTTATTTTTATTTATTTTGGTGTTATATTAATCTTTATGTTTGTAATCATGTTTTAATTTATTAATAGTTTATTTACCTTTATATTTTATATATCATTTCTAAGAATAATCGTTTCTTAAGGTTCCTTTCCCTTTCTAAAATTTTTGTTTCTTCAAATTTAAAACTATGACCATTTTTAATTGCATGTTCAGTTAGTGCGCATGCTTTATATTTATTTATTTATTTATTTATTTATTTATTTATTTATTTATTTATTTATTTATTTATTTATTTATTTATTTATTTATTTATTTATTTATTTATTTATTTATTTATTTATTTATTTATTTATTTATTTATTTATTTATTTATTTATTTATTTATTTATTTATTTATTTATTTATTTATTTATTTATTTATTTATTTATTTATTTATTTATTTATTTATTTATTTATTTATTACTAACTGAACATGCAATTAAAAATGGTCATAGTTTTAAATGTGAAGAAACAAAAATTTAAGAAAGGGAAAGGAACCTTAAGAAACGATTATTCTTAGAAATCACGCACATTGACAGACGGGAAACATGTATTAATAGAAAATCTGATATAGAAGGGCTGAGTAATATTTATTGTTACATTCTGTCGTTTCAAAAATAAATATAAATGAAAATTTTAATATATAAAATATAAAGATAAATAAACTATTAATAAATTAAAACATGATTACAAACATAAAGATTAATATAACACCAAAATAAATAAAAATAAAAACACAAGAACCAACAACTTTCATAAAATTTAACAAAAAAATTTTTGAAATTAATATCCCGCATTTCATGACTACAGAATTTTACTTAATATAATAATAAAATCTAAATAAATAAATCATTAAAATGTTTTGCTCTCCTACTGTGTTAAAATAATAAAAACCATATATAAAAAACACACATACATAAAAAAGGAAACTGAAGACACATTAAAATTCAATCATTTACAGACAAACCTCCATATGAAAAATAACAAAATAATAAGTTTTATGGTGTAAATGTATATATTTTTATGTATTTTAACAGTGTGATGTACCTTAATTTTAAAATGTTTTATTAGTGTAATTCGTCGCTTCTTTTATAACCTCACGATTTTAAAACTATTCAAAAATTATGAAAATTTTAAAATAGGCACGAAAAATATCAAAACCATTTCTAGATTATACACCCGAACCAAAGATCCGCTTAGTAATTTAGAAAGTTCAAATGTAGTATATGAAATCACTTGCTCGGATTGTGAAAGGGTGTATATTGGGGAAACATGCCGAACTGTACACAGCAGGAACATCTCGCATAAAAGTGACATTAAAAATAATAAATATAAAGCATGCGCACTAACTGAACATGCAATTAAAAATGGTCATAGTTTTAAATTTGAAGAAACAAAAATTTTAGAAAGGGAAAGGAACCTTAAGAAACGATTATTCTTAGAAATGACACACATTGACAGAAGGGAAACATGTATTAATAGAAAATCGGATATAGAAGGGCTGAGTAATATTTATTGTTACATTCTGTCGTTTCAAAAATAAATATAAATAAAAAAAAAAAAAATTAATATATAAATATAAAGATAAATAAACAGTAATAATAAATTAAAACATGATTACAAACATAAAGATTAATATAACACTAAAATAAATAAAAATAAAAACACAACAACGTTCATAAAATTTAACAAATACATTTTTAAAATTGGAATCCCGCATTTCATGACTACAGAATTTTACTTGATATAATAATTAAATCTAAATAAATAAATCATCTAAATGTTTTGCTCTCCTACTGTGTTAAAATAAAAACCATAAAGTATATAAAAAACACACAGATAAAAAAAAGGAAATTGAAGACACATTAAAATTCAATCATTTACAGACAAACCTCCATGATAAAAATAACAAAATTATAAGTTTTATGGTGTAAATGTATATATTTTTATGTATTTTAATAGTGATGTACCTGATTTTTAAAATGTTTTATTAGTGTAATGTTGTCAAACGGAATTCGTCGCTTCTCTTATAACCTCACGATTAGTAAGTCATCACATTTGTAACAATATTTCTTTATTATATAAAAATTGTTCTTCACCACAGATGTCCTGAAGAAGAATTAAATAAATTCGAAAGCTTGACTGAAATCAAAGAGTTTTCTTTACTTACCTTGGCCAAACGTTGACTGCAACTCCACGATTGACTTCACGTTATATTGAACCAGTCACTATACCATTATTCGTATATTATATATATATATATATATATATATATATATATATATATATATATATGTGAATGCGTAATACTTGAATAAGTTAAAACAATAAAGAAATGAACACTTTGTTATATCAGATAAAGAAATGAGATATTTTTTATTTGACATAACAACCTACCCCCTAGTCTTTAGAGATTAGTGTCAAAAAATGATACATTTGTATAATAACCGTAGAAAAAATATATACTTACATTTTAAAAAACATTTAATTGTACAGGTCATACTTCCAATAAAAATTTCTATTCTTGTTAAAGTCACAAAAAAGTGTCACTAGCTGTAACATCGACACAAATGTCTTGTATTTGGTCATAGATGATCGAGACTTCTATTCAAAATTTGCCGTGTAACTTTGAAAACTCCGTTTCCACACTGACATCCGTTGACTCCGACTGAGTATGTTTATTCAAATATCAAACACATTTTCCTGTTGAAGTTTAAATCGATGAAAATTTTTTCAGATGAAGTGGAATAAATAAACGAATATTAGTCAGATCCGGATTGTTTTGTAGATTTTGAATTTCAAATATAAACTCAGAACTATAGAAATGTAACAGTAAACGATATGTCTCTCCTCATTTTTAATTAAAATTAGGTACTCTCACAAAAACTATGTTAAATATAATTAGTGGATGTAGGTTTAAGTACATTTTGAGAGATGTTCTTGGTAAGAGTGTTTCTTTTTTCCAAGAACTATGTGTTGAAATAAAAGTTCGAAAACATTTGGATACAATCGAATAGGCTTAATGTTATCTATTGCCTTAAGATTTGCATCATAAAATCTATATTGTTTTTATTAACACCTGTCATTACATTATAAGTTTACTTCTAAAGCACAATTAAAGAGGTGTACTTAAGACAGTCAAAAATAAATTACCTGTTACCTGTAATTTCTTATCTTAAAGTAGATAATTATTTATGCTATTTATAATGTGTCAACAATGTTTCATAACAATTTTTATAGTATACAAGAAAGAAAATAAAATTAAGGAGAAAAAAATGGAAGCTGACAGGATTCGAACTTGCAATCTTTATCTCTACGCGATTACACCGCTAACCTTTTCAGCCACAGATGTGTTAATAATTAGCCGGCTTTTTGATCGTCTTGATTCAACTCATGTCACATGTGATAATTACTCACTTCCTTCTTAAGCAGAAGTATGCATGACGTTAATGAGAGATAATTTCTCCCTAATACCATTTTCTGGTTTTTATTCTTTCATAATGTTTATGTGAGATATCTGAAATAATTAGTTTACTATAAGTCCATGGGTTTGTTTGGTCTCCTAATCGAATAAAAATATTAGACAGGACACAAAAAAGTGACTCAGTGTTTGATGTTTCAATTGTCCATTTGACAAATAATATACAGGTGCTTAAGGAAGAAGTGAGTAAATTAAGACAACCAAAAAGCCGACTAATTACTAATCATTAATGCTGAAGTGGCGTTACCCCATGGAGATTCGAGTCTTGCTAGATATGATTAATTTTTTCAATTTCTCCTTAATGTCACTTTCTTGTTTGTATACTATATAAAATTTTAAAAATACCATAAAATATATCCTAAATATCTAGTTTACTAAAAATTATAAAATGTTCACCAATATACGAACTCATGCAAATTCAGTCTGGTGATTATACGGATCTAAGGAAATGTGGTTGTGACAAAAATTACATGGTAAAATGCGAGAAGCAACCCATACGTTTTACCTAAAAGATTTTCTGTAGATTTATATGTGAAAATCAGTTAGAAACCTTGTAGCATAGTTATTGCTTAAATAAAAACAATTTTTTTTTAAGAAATATAAGTCAATTTTTTATTATTTATTTCCAGATTATGTTAGTTGTACTAAGTTTTATACACAAATATATTTTAGACGAAGATATTTTACCTTTGCAACATTAATAATGACGGTCCTGCTTAACAAAAACTCAACGTCGCTGCAAACACACTCTAACAAGTATCATATATCATCACCTTTCCACCTTGAGTTCAGTCAATTTCGATATTTTCCATTTCTCGTCGTATTTTCTTTCGATATAAGCTGTTGGCGGTAGTGTGGGGAGCAGAAATCCAATTACTGAATTTTTTGCGAACATTTAGGGGTCCTTTTCCTATGTTGCTTTTCGGGAATACTTCACCGTCAAGACGTTTATGTTATGTCAATTTAACCCCAATGCGGATTTGGTATGGTTGCCACAAATTTTTAGCTGATTTACGTAATTTAGAAAATACGATTTTTAAAAATATGTAACCTATTCCAATTGGATATATTATATAATTCGACTTTTAAAAATAAATCGTTGGGGTATAGGTATGTATGTATGTATGTAGGTACAATATAATGTGTTTTATTACATTATATAATAGTTTAATTTATAATGTAATTCCTCTATTCGCGATTAATATTCATGATATTATCAGTAACAAATGGTATTTCCATGAAGATATCCTTATCGTAAGCTATTATAATAGTTCGTGTAAGTAAGTAGGTAGTGTAAGAAACTAAATTCAGAAACCATTATCAAGAAATATGTAGAAGCTTAGTATATCTACGAATCATAATTTCAGTAGTAACTGTTAAAAATTACATCAACTATCAATAAAGTTGCACTAATAATTTGGTTGGAGCTTCTCATATATTTATATTAACAATTGATTTATTAGTTATAGTAAAATGAATGCACAATGAGCCAGCAAAACAGTTCCGATCCATATACATATACATACATGGCTCCGGATGGTTTAGCACACTGCTCTACCTCAATTTGCATAACATATTGAAAGAAAATAAATTTTAAGGCATCATTTATCACAGATGATACGCACTTGTCTATATTTAAACGATATTTAGTTAAAAAGTGGAAAACAAAATTGAACTAAACTGGTTAAACGAAGACTGGTTTTGTTAGTTCCAAAGAAATCAGCATCAAACTATATGGAAGCACCAGTTGCATCTCTTTGTATATGTTTTGAAATGTATAATCCCAAACCACTACTATTGGAAACAGCTCACGTTTTCAGTAGGTATTCAGAAAATATTGATTGAGAAACGAAAGTAACATTTTTTAAAACGAAAGGACAATATACCAGTGAATGCTTACGGGTTTTAATTTTTTTGCGAATAAATCACTATACTCTAGGTATCTACAACTTACAATATAGGTACTGTACTAACCAACAACAATGAACAAATATTTTATTATTAATTTAAATTTAAACAATTTATTTAAGCGTTAATAATAGCGATTTATATACTGGTTAATTATTATGTTCGAAAAATTATTTAAAATATACACATAATAGTTATTTATGTATCGAGGGCGTAAAACAGGCGTTTATGGACCGCAACGTGTAAATAGGTGCCCGAGCCGCAGGCGAGGGCTATTAACAAGTAAGGTCCATAAACGCTGTTTACGCCCGAAATACATACAAACTTTTATGCTCGACCGATTTAATAATCATTTATAAAAAAAATTGCACTTTCAATTGAAAAAAGTCAACTGTCAAATGGCAACTGTGAATTGACAAAAGTCTTTTGTCAAATGTCAAATACAACTGTCAAATGTCAACTGTCAACTGTCAAATGGCAACTATCAAATGTCAACTGTCAAATGTCAAACGTCAACTGTCAAGTTCCAACTGTCAAATGCAAAATTTGAAATGTCAAATGTCTACTGTCAAATGTAAAATATTATCTGTCAGCTGACAAAAGTCAACTGTCAATGTCAACGATTGTTTTAATAATAAAACTTATAAAGAATATTTTTTTTTTATTTTTTGTGAACAATTTAACATAAATGCCATTTCAACTTGCATGAATTTTATACCTCGAACCTCGATATTATTAACACCTTAACCTGTATAACCATTACCTAATAATTTTTATTCATTCCTTATTTAAAATAAATAATATGATTGAAAGTAATATGCACAGAGGCTAGAGATAATATTTTAAAACAATAATCTAAATACCTTTGTTGTCGCTACCCTAACAACAAAATCAAAATAGGTGGTGGCCATTTTTATTTAGACTCATTGTCAGTTTAGATGATTGCAAGTATTTCAATATTTAAGACAAAAAAATTACTTTACCGCCCGCCATTTACACTTTATCGCCCGGCGGGCGGTAAAGTAGTCCACGGGTGCTAAAGTGGCACTTTAAGTCCGCTAAATGTATGTAATAATCTGTACTTTACAGCCCGGTCGTGCATAAATAAGATTTGTATGCATTGCCGTAGACAATATGCCCGGAATGGGACTTCGACGCGGCCGATTCACCGCTGCCTATTCGACGCGGCCGATTCGACGCGGAGACAATTTAACGCTGGCCCTTTCGACGCAGGGCCAATACGACGCGAAGTAGAAGGTGAAATACTTACACATTCGGAGATAATAGAAACACGGAGGTGTTTCGCAAAACTAATTTATTTTTCATTAAAATGTTCTTTTATAAGTGTACATTCTATCCTAAAATTAATATTCTAAAGTCATTAAAACTACGTACTATTCTAAAATCAAGTTGGTTAATGGACCTGCGCTAAACATTCAAAATAAAGTAGTATTGGAAGTACTGGCTTTGTCAAACACGTACAAAAATCTATCGCACGCAAACTTACGTTTTCCTTTTTCACTCAAAAATTCCATGTTCATACAAAATCTCGCAATAAAACAAGTTATACAACTGATGAAGGCTTTAATTTGTGATCGTATTTATAATCTTCAGGTACCTGCCATTATAAATTTAAAGAAAGGCCCATATAATCCTTTGACCCTAACGATTACTCAATACTGGGAAAGCATTAAAGTAACTGTTCAGTGAACGATCCAGCTAAATGATTTAAAATATTTTCGAAGGACGTGATTTTAATCCTTCTACGTAAGAGGCGCCATCTTGAAAAAACGTTTTCCGCCGATATCTCGGAAACTATGCATTTTAGAGCAACAGTCATATAAAACATTATTATAGAAAAAAAGAGTGTGCGTGTAACCTTTACGCGCGATTGAAGTAAAACTTGTTGACGTACGTATCGGAAAATAAATATTTAATTACAATTCAATCATATTTATTGCCTATATACTTTACAAAAAAAATGAGATGTTATATTTATATTATTCATTAGAAATAGGAATTTGAAAGTTATCATTATTTTTTTTATATATGAAATAATAGGTTTATGATAACTAAAATGTGAAACATAGATTTTAGTCTATAAATACCATTAATGTATTTGAAACCGTTTGAAAATTTCATAAATAAATTTCGGAAATTTAAACTCCTCCCATAGCTGAAATTATACAGTTACTTCCATCAGAATCTTCCGTTAGAATCTACCCCTAGTCGTGCCTAAAGAAGTTTTGCTTCAATAATAGGTAAACAATATTAAAAATATACACACATTACGTTTAGAATGTGTGATTTTGTAGCTGTATCTACCTTATTGTAATACATCACAACACAAGAGCCTTCGATAGTTAGATAACCATTTCATTTTGTAGCATTTTATAGCATATTCCATAAAATTTAAAATCCTGAGTTAAGTTTGTTTCCTTCACGTCTACGAAGGATCTGTTATTGGTGGTAAAAGATTAGCCATCTTGACTTTATGGCCTTTATGGCTACCTAACCAAACCTAAAATAAGTATAAGAAAGTGTTAAAATATTTTGAATATTATTATTTTTATGAACAAAAACGTGCAACATGCTTCTTTACTCAACGTAAAGATTCCGTATAAACAATTATTTACTATCATAATATGTATGTATGTATATAAACTTACTTAATCAAATCATAATGACTGTGGCTGTCTCGTCATTTTTTCATTTTTGTCATTTTTCTTCAAATCTTTCTGGCGCTTATAATATCCCCTTTGACGTTCACAATTTCTTTTTCTTTTTAGCTCTAAGTCTATAAAACGAAAATAGCTAGGTATAAATAATAGGTATAAATAATTAGGTATAAATAGTGTAATTACACACCAAAAATATAATTTATGCATATAGAGTACCTACCTATTCACTCATTTTCAATCAATATTTTTTCATCACTTTCTTCATTAATAAATCCACATTGTTTATTCATATTTAATACAAACACTTTATACACAAAAAACTATTTATACAATGTATTTCGATTGACAAGATGATCAGCTGTCAATTCATACAGTTACAGATTTAATTTTATTTCATATAGGAGGCAAAATCGCATGAGCGCCGTCAGGATTATTTTCAGGGGGTGCATCTGCATCTACACACTATTATGATCTAATATATATATAGAATGTAGAATGATTTGGACAGCAACCGCGACGCCTTTAGTTTTTATTCAAACAATAATTTAATAAAAAAATTAAAAAAATATATAATTTTCTGGTAAATTCAGGTATTTTCTTTCATAGCAGGGGGGTGCAAGCGCACCCTCTTGCACCCTGCTGCCGGCGCCCATGCAAAATCGTGTCAGTATTAGGTTTTGTTTCCGGTTTCTGTTATTAGAATGACGTCACGTCCGTTAGAATAACTTTTTTACTTCTAGTGTCGCTAAAGAAGTTTTACTTCAATAAAATTTTGCATTTTTTGTTTCTTGCAAACTTTTTTGTAAAACTTACCGTTTACGATTTATGGCCCCTTTAATGAACCGATTTTTCGATCGCAGCCAATAACTCTTGAAAGATTAGATTAACCAATAAAATGCATCAATCCATTTTTAAAGATCCGTTTATTCTCTACAACTTTTGTTTTAAACTTTTTTTTCTAATGTCCATAGTTTTTGAGTCATAGGACGTTTTATGTTGGACTACCGAGCAAAAAGTTGAAAATTTCAAGTTACGCATAGAATATAATAGTACAAATTCAACAAATAAATAAAACAAAATATCCTGATTGTTTATGCAGTTAACAAATAATAGTTCAATTCCTTACTTGCAATAGTAACAAACATTTTTTTATTTTACTTCATTACATTTCGCTGCCGCGTCACCCGCCGAGCGTCGACATTTCTCCATTAAACGTCCTATAACTCAAAAAGTATAGACTGTTCCGTCTTGGCTTATTTATTTTATAGTTTAAAAATTATAATTAATAATTATAAGTATAATATTAATTACAATCTGCTCCTCTCTCCCCTAAATTATATTTTATTTATCCCACTCCTTCTTCTGTTCCTTTTTCCTAAGTTGTTCCAATAAGAAGAAGGAAACGAGTTTGGCGTAGTTCCTCGGACGAAGCGGTGGCTTTTGTTTCGAAAATACAAATAGATAATGGTAAAATCTACTGGACATACCGAAGGCGATTACAATATTAGTTCCGGTATAATTTACAAAATTATTACCATTAAAACATTACTAAAGCTTAAAACCGGCCGGTTAGCGGTTAGTGTATCGTATTCCCGCCCGCGTTACGCAACCTTTGGTGAACGCGGCCTAAGAACCTGGAAGAGCTCAATTGAAGGAAACCAGCGCCTACAAATCAAGGTAACAACTAACTTTCCTATCCAATCATTAAAATCTTTAAGCCCTTTTTAATTATTACATCACTCCGCTACATTTTGGTCCTTCAAACCTTGGATTACTTCAATTTGATCCTTCCTTTTTGGTTCCTATATACCTACCCATTGTAATAATATTTTTTTTGTTAAAAAATATTAATTTCTTTTGTAATTTTAAAGAAATTCCAATTTTTTTTGTGAAATTTTATATTTAAGTTTCGCTATATTATCTTTCTAAAATTGCTACGTCGAGCCCCTAGCTAAAATTTGAGTTTCGGTGATAAGTTTTACAAGTTTTTACGCTATATACGTATTTCAAGGTTCATTTATTCTTTTTAATTTTGATATTTCAAATATTAATATTCTCTGTACTTATAACCTTGAACTTGAAATACTATAAATGTTTTCGGTAAATTTATGTCCAGTAAGTAAACATATTTTTTGAGGATTTAATGCGAATATTTTGTATAGTCTCTCTCTCTCTCTCTCTCTCCCTCTCTCTCTCTCTCTCTCTAGTTCGCATTTTTTCCTCAAACTCTCTACATATTTAATCTTTAGAAAATCTTAAAGCAAATAAATTTGCTTACGCACTATCCAAAAAACTCTTAAAATTTTTATTTTATTTAGAAATAATTTTACTGATTCTTTCGTTATCTCTCTCGCTTATTAATGCTATAAAACACTCAAAACCTTTATTTTATTTGAAATAATAATAAAAATCTTGAAATTTGCTACGTTTGAAATTTATATATATATATTCTTTTTTGAGCCTTATTTCTTTAAAATGGCTGATCCTAAGAAAATCAAGCAATATTTAGCTCAACGCGATATTGAAATTACTAAAATGCAACAATTGTACTCACATGCTAAACTTGCCGAAAATGATGCCGATAAACATGCTACCTTTCAGTGTCGTTTTAAAAGCCTGGAAACAACTTGTGAAAATTTCATGAAAATTCACAATACCATAATTATTATTTATGCCGGGCTCGATAATACTGAGGATCTTGAAGTGCAAAAAGACGTTTTGATTAACTTTGACTTAATGAAATATGAAATTGAAGGAATTCATGCGTCTCTTTTTGATGTTATGCTAGCACAAGTTAAATTTGCGCAACCTGTGGCTCAAACCACTCCCTCTGCCAAACCGAATGCAAAACTACCAAAGATACAAATTTCGGTATTTGATGGTAACCTCCAAATGTGGCAAACGTTTATAGATATGTTTGACTCTCTAATACATAATAATGCGTCCATTTCTAATATAGAAAAATTCAATTATCTTTTAACCTACTTAAAAGGAGCTCCTCTTTCTCTCGTAAAATGTACTCCATTGACAGCTAATAATTATATAGTAGCATATCAAGCGTTAAAGAAAAGATATGACAACCCTCGCCTAATTGCTCATAGCCATTGGGTTTCTTTAGAATCAACCAAAAGAATCTCTAATCCCGAGAATGCCATTGCTTTAAGGACTCTTATTGATACGTTTTTGGAAAATCTCTCAGTGCTAAAAAATCTTGGTTATCCCACCAACTCCTGGGATTTTATTTTGTTTAACATGCTTATTGATAGGTTAGACCAGAGCACTGCTACACGCTTCGAATTAGAATGTGGATCTGATTTGGAAGATGTGAACAATAAGAATAAAACATTTGATATTTTAGTTTCATTTTTAAATAAGCAATGCGCCGCTCTTGATACAGTTTCATATTCCACTAATTTTAAGGGTAAATCAAATGATTTTGAAAAACAAAAAAATAATTTCAAATTTAATGATAAGAAATCTAACTCTCAGAATAATAATAATTTTAAGGCAAGACCTGTTGCTAGTTTCGTCGCTAATTCCAATAATTTCTCAACCCCAAATAAAAGAAGCTGTCAATTGTGTACGCACGAACATGACATATATAATTGTCCTGTATTTTTGGCCAAACCCCCATCCGAGCGATTTGGCCTCATTAAAGAAAAACGTTGGTGCACCAACTGTTTGGGCACCAGACATTCCGCTTGGCATTGTAATAGTAAGATATTTTGTCAAACTTGCTCTCGTAAACATCATACTCTTTTACATATGGACGCTAAGACTCGAAATAATAATGCTCCTCAAAATAATAATACTCCTCAGAATAATTGTACTCCTCAAAATATTTATACCCCCCAAAATAATAATTCTTCAACTGAAGCTTCTCTCTCAAATGTGCAAAATACTTGTATCTCTAATACACAAAGCTCAGTTACTCAAAATAATGCTTCAAATTGCTCTCTCTCAAACTCTACTTTTAATCTGGGTGATGACATTTCTAGTCTGATCTCACAGGTTTCGAAAACCACATTACTTTCTACAACTATTATAGAAGTAAAAGATATTTTTGGAAATTTAAGGCCTATGCGCGCTCTTCTTGACTATGCCTCTCAAAGCAATTTTATCACTTCTAAGTGTTTTAAAAAATTGGACTTAATCTCTTATCCGAACTCCACCAATATTTGTGGGATAGCTCAAACTCGCTCTCAGTCTTCGGGTACTTGTGAATGTATCATAAAACCTGTAGGTATACCCGATCCTCAATATACTTTAGATTTTATAATCTTACCCAAAATTTGTCCTAATCAACCCTCTACTTCTTTACTCAAAGAAAGCTTTTCTGAGTTTTCTAATTTGCATTTAGCGGATCCTAACTTTTATAAATCTAGTCCAATAGACATTCTCTTAGGAGCCGATATTTTTGGTTTTCTACTTAAGGGTAGCTCTAAATTCACCACTTTGGATAAACCAGTGGCCCTCGATACTATATTTGGTTGGATAATCATGGGAAAAATTTATACTCAATATTGTACTCCCTCAATAGATACTTTTTTAACTACTCAAGAATCCTCTCTTGAAAATTCTGTTAAAAAATTTTGGGCTTTAGAAGACGTGCCCAGTACCTCAAAACTCTCTGCAGACGATTTAAACGCCAAAGAACGCTTTAAAAATTCAACATTTAGGAATACCGATGGAAGGTACGTTGTTGAATTACCATTCAAGGGGGGCGAACCCTCTTTCTCGGGATCTCGAGATATTCCCTTAAAAAGATTTATTTCTCTAGAAAAAAGATTATTAAAAAACCCTTCTCTTTACGCTGAATATAGCGATTGTTTAAAAGAATATTTACTCTTAAACCAAATGAAAAATGTATCTCCCCCTACTGAGTCAACAAATAATTTTTATTATATTCCACACCACTGTGTTATTAAAGCAGAGAGTTCAACCACAAAACTTAGAGTGGTATTTGACGCAAGCGCAGTAAATTTAAATAATAAGAGCTTAAATGATTGCCTCTTAACGGGACCCAAATTGCAGCAGGACATTGTCTCAATTTTGTTAAAATTTCGACTCCATTCAATAGTTTTCTCCGCAGATATTAAACAAATGTATCGTCTAGATTTACTGAACAATGCACTTAGCGGTTGAAAGAGAAAAAAATAACTTGGCACTTTAACCCCGCTGCCGCGCCAAATTTTGGTGGCGTATGGGAAAGTGGTGTTCGCTCTGTAAAAACTCATTTCTCTAAAATAGTTGGTCTACAAATTCTCACTTACGAGGAATTAAATACTGTTCTTGTACAAATGGAAGGTGTCCTTAATTCTCGGCCCTTATGCCCTCTAAGTTCTGACCCAAACGACCTCAATGTGTTAACTCCTGGCCATTTTTTAACTTTGCAACCCTTAAATTCTTTTCCTGAGCCTGACTTGGCTCATATTAAAATTAATCGCTTGTCAAGTTGGCAATTATTGCAACATATGCATCAAACCTTTTGGAAGCGTTATAGTAATGAATATCTTCATACTTTATTACAGAGAAGTCGCTGAAACGATAGAACGGTAAACATAGATTTGGACACTCTAGTCTTAGTTAAAAATGAAAATTTACCCCCTTTAAAATGGAGCATTGCGCGAGTTGCTCAAGTACACCCCGGTAAAGATGGCGTCGTAAGGGTAGTAACCCTCCGGACCAGTAAAGGTCTAATTCAGTGCCCTGTAAGCAAAGTGTGCGCTTTACCTCGCAATTAATTTAACTTTAAGTTTTTACTTAGGTAGTAAGGTAGAATTTTTAATTTTTTTTTCTCTCTCTCATATAATTTGGCGAAGCTTAAATATATACTTCTTTAAATTCATTTTTGTTTGTAAAATAATGGTTCATTTTAAGCGGGCGGAATGTTCCGTCTTGGCTTATTTATTTTATAGTTTAAAAATTATAATTAATAATTATAGGTATAATATTAATTACAATCTGCTCCTCTCTCCCCTAAATTATATTTTATTTATCCCACTCCTTCTTCTGTCCCTTTTTCCTAAGTTGTTCCAATAAGAAGAAGGAAACGAGTTTGGCGTAGTTCCTCGGACGAAGCGGTGGCTTTTGTTTCGAAAATACAAATAGATAATGGTAAAATCTACTTGACATACCGAAGACGATTACAATATTAGTTCCGGTATAATTTACAAAATTATTACCATTAAAACATTACTAAAGCTTAAAACCGGCCGGTTAGCGGTTAGTGTATCGTATTCCCGCCCGCGTTACGCAACCTTTGGTGAACGCGGCCTAAGAACCTGGAAGAGCTCAATTGAAGGGAACCAGCGCCTACAAATCAAGGTAACAACTAACTTTCCTATCCAAGCATTAAAATCTTTAAGCCCTTTTTAATTATTACATCACTCCGCTACATAGACATTAGAAAAAAAAGTTTAAAACAAAAGTTGTACAGAATGCACGGATCTTTAAAAATGATTTTATGCATTTTATTGATTAATCTAATATTTTAAGAGTTTTTGTTCGCGATCGAAAAACCGGTTCATTAAATGGGCCATAAATCGTAAACTGTAGGTTTTACAAAAAAGTTTACTGAAAACAAAAGATGCAACATTTTATTTTCTATAATAATGATCTGTATGACTTTTGCTCTAAAGTGCTTAGTTTCCAAGATCTCGGCCGAAAACGTTTTTTCAAGATGACGCCTCTAGCGTCACCTGGATCTGTCAGCATTTTGTGATATTATGCTCAGTAAGTGATCCCAAATCTTATAAAAAAAAATTTTGGATCGGAAATTTAGTGCAAAGTTAACCCGAAAAAACGGCTAATTTTACTGGCGTATAAGCCGATTACAAAAATTGAAGCCTGAGATACGCGAAGCTGCTTAATGACCATTACCGGTAATGGTAATTAACTGTATTTGCTATTTTAAACAAAAAGTGACACACTGAGATTAGTCATATGATGGCCATAAGTGTAATGACAACTTCGCGTCGAATTGGTCCTGCGTCGAAAGGGCCAGTGTTGAATTATCTCCGCGTCGAAACGGCCGCGTCGAATGGCCGGCGTTTAATCGGCCGCGTCGAATTGTCCTAGACCGACAATATGCCACATCTGTGATGCTGACAGATTAACTTAAATCAGGTTTTTGTTGAAGGTATTTCATTTCAAAATCTTTCTTAGCAGTTTAATTATTCTAAATAAACGATTTATACTTAAGCTAATTAACAACGAATTAACTTTCGGAATCAAAAAATTAGTATTGGTGACTAAGAGGTGTGTATTAAATTCGATCAATATATAGAAGAATTTTTTAAAGTTCAATAAAAAATAAGTATTGTTTAAAAAATAGTTTATAAAAGACGTCATATTATAATAAAATGCCTTCTACCTAAAAGGGGCCTTTTGTTCACTATGGTTTATTTCCATAATTGTACTTAGAGTGACAGCAAGGAAATTTAAAAAGAATATTTCAGGTTCTTGCGGGGTAATGAAGTTAAACCAGCAAACATTCCATTACTGTCTAACAACTGCTAGATTATAGTGAGAGAAATTCTCTTATTTATTGGAGATGGCCCCCAGTCTGATGCGTTTGCGGCGGCGGCGTTTCACTCTCCTAGTTGCTCTAGGTCTTAGGATATCCGATACGTATGGGTCCAGGTGCTTGTTTTCCTGCGGCGTTATGACTTGAAATGAAGAGAAGGTAAAGTTTTTAACAGAAGGTTACCGCGAAAACAAAATTTTGTGGAATGAACGCACGGTCAAATATTTGAAGAAAAAAATAAACAATTTGCGTTTTATTGGTATGGAAATAAAAGTCCGAATTTGGTAGAACCAAACAGTGGGTAAATTTTGTTTCACTCACGTTCTTTCTACAAGTGGACCTGCCAAAGAAAAGTGTAGGTACATTAGCAAACGGTAGGAGTCACCAGTATAGATTAATGATATAAAAATATTATATATTTACTAATTACTACCAATTTTACTTTATTACTAATATTTGGTTTTCTAGAAAACTGTTTAATAGAAATAAAACACTTGTCAAGTTTTTGTTGAATGAAGTCTCCAGTTTCTCAAAGGTTTCTCATTACACAATGCCAAATCGTTTGTTATATATACATTTTTTAAATTTCCTATTTTATATTCAGAAAAGAATACGAAAAAAATCTTTATGTATAATCAACGAATGGATGTTAAAATATGGAATTCGCCTTAACATGTGTTCATCTCAGTATAAGTATGGCAGTATAGCTAGACCTACTCTATAGGACTGTTGTAAATGGCCATTAAAAAATCTATTCTTTCTTAATAACTTACAAATCCTTATGTTTTCCTTTCTTCGTTTATTTGTATGAACGGGCATAGATGCTCCACTATGTGGATTACCAAAAAAAGGGTAGTATTTTTCGTGAAAACCCATTTTTCTTTATAATTCATTTAACCTGTATAAGTTAGCAATGCCTTCCTTGAAGATCGATAAATTGGGAGGATTATTCACATTACACCCTGTTGGAGCAGGACTGAGCCACAGAGGATACTCGGTCAAAGATTTACAATATACTTCTAAACGAACTAATGATTAGTTTCACCGGGCTAATTCTGGCCAGGACTCGGAATTAAAAGATCGATGGATATGTTTACACTAGCCGTATAATCACTGAGTACTAGAAAACCTTACAGCAGAAGGCTAACCAAATTAAGGTTGACGATAAATGAGCCAAGAAAATATATTGGAATGTATTACAAAACAAACTGTTATGTAATATCTGTCAGCTTATTAAGTCATTTTAGAGCATGATATTATTTTTCTACAAGCATGCGTAAAACAACACTTTCCCGCACGCATTTTAATTCAGAAAATATCTATTTTTCCCGCACGCATTTTTTTTTATTTATTAGAGATTTTTTCGGATAACCTTTTTGACAAACTATTGTATTATTATCTTTATCTTGTTGGACTACATACAAATAGTAAAAAAAATTAAGATTATTTTACATGAAAATAGGGATTTTTAAAATGATTGTTTTTAAAAAAATCATAATTTATTAAATCACCCCTGTAAACCTTACTCAAAGCAACAACAAACTCACCTGTTTAAGTAGGGTTGCTTTAGCTACAGTCGTGTATTTATTGACACTATGAAAGATTTAATTGTCACAATCGCATCTTTTCAAATATCTAAATAATTTTCGAGGTGATTTAGCTTGTAGAAAAAATATTGATCCTAACTCTTGCGGAAATTAACTTTTCCGCACTTAACTGCTTGCCTGAACTCCGCTTCGCGTCGTTCGGGCATCGGCAGTTCGCGTGCGGGAAAGTATAACTTTCCGCACTTGTTAGGATAATAACTATTTTTCTACAAGCATGTGTAAAACAACACTTTCCCGCACGCATTTTAATTCATAAAATATCTCTTTATTAAATCTAATTAATTGAATTTAATTGTTTTCCGATAACCTTTTTGATAAATTATTGTAATATTACCTTTATCTTGTTGGACTACATACAAATAGTAAAAAAGTTAAGATTATTTTACATGAAAATAGGGATTTTTAAAATGTTTGTTTTTAAAAAAATCATAATTTATTAAATCAACACTGTAAACCTTATAGCTACAGTCGTGTATTTATTGACACTATAAAAGATTTAATTGTCACAATCGCATCTTTTCAAATAGGTATCTAAATAATTTTCGAGGTGATTTTGCTTGTAGAAAAAATATTGATCCTAACTCTTGCGGAATAGTATATTCTGTAACAAGGTTAGAATGAAAATTCGATACGAGTGGAGAATTCCGAACGCGAGCGTAGCAAGCGAGAGGAACCACGAGTTATCGAATTTTAATTCTAACCGTGTAACAGACTGTATTTTCTCTACGACCATGTAAAAATTCTGTTTATTTAAATTAAAATATGTAGAAAAACAGTTAGAACGTCGCACTGACAAACTGAGTGACAGTTTTAAAATTCGCAGGGCATCTATGTTTTTTGTTGAGCAATTACAGAATGTTATTCCGTCACTAGTTATAGAATGGAAATACATGCAAAACACATAAGAAGCAAGTGTTTCAGAATGAATATTCTATCTCAAGAGTGAGAATGAACACTTTCTATTATTAAAAATGAAGTCGGAATTATTACATTCATTAATGGTCGTGGATAAATTAACTTTCCTGCACTTAACTGCTTGCCCAAACTCCGCTTGGCGTCGTTCGGGCATCGGCAGTTCGCGTGCGGGAAAGTATAACTTTTCGCACTTGTTAGGATAATAACTATTTTCGTTTCTTGTGTTTTTAAGCTGAATGTACACTGTCTCCTTTTTTGATTTAGACTGTTTCTAAATGTTCTTTATCAGCTTATCCATTAAAAAAATTACGGGACAAGAAAATTTTACCGATATCTAACTGTTCTTAAACTGTCAATATCCATTTTGGTTCAAAGTGCAAGAGGAAATGTGACGTTTTGCCATACACAATCAATATATTCAATTTTATTACGTTTAATTTTTAAATTTTTAATTTTATTTTTCGGCTTTTAGAAAGCACTTAATAAGCACTTAAATTAAAGATTATACAACCCTAGTTTTTTTTAAAGGTCTGCTAAGTTTTTAAAGGCTGGCGGTCCTTTGTTTTTTCGTGAATATTCCAAAAACGGTTAGTGCACCTAATTTTTGTTTTGCGCACATAAATAGCACCTAAAAAGCACCTAATTTTAACCTAAATTTCAATAAATTTGTCCAATTTGGGTCTGCCAACTTTATGGAGGTCGATCATTCCACTTTCTACCTATATAAGGAAAACAAAAGCGATGTTGTCAAGCATTAATTAATTCTCAGTATGATACATTTTCTGTGTCTTCTGTTTCAGATAACATATGGCAACTACTATTTTATATTTATTAGTTGCTTATCACCTGTCGGCATTTTTTGATGTACATAATTAAGTGTGAATGCAAAAAAGACAAAAATTAACTTTGAACAATACTATACTATAATATTTATCTATTCAGTTAAAATTAGGTAGGTACACACCAACGTATTTATTGCTTTTTAGATAAATACAATGTCGAGGTGTTCACTCGATTTTATCTACTTACATACATCTAATGCAATCACACACGATATATTGATACAATCAAATCTAGAACAGTAGCAATTTTTTAACACAGTTTTAATAGATTTTCATTTTGTCGTACTGTTTTAAACCAACTAATCGATAGATCACATATTATGTTCGGTTCAACGTTTTCTGTCAGTCTGTCATTACCATGTGTACAACATTTATCAATGTAACACTTTCAGTTATATCTCTGAAACGGGTAGACCAATTTCCAGGAATAACGTATTGTTGACAGTCCACCTATTTAAGAGGTATAACTCTAATTCCCTTTTAAAAAGACGTGGCATGTATGAGATAAATTCAGTCATCGTTAACTTAACAACAAAACGTGACTTATCAAAATTGGTTCACTTATTTAAAAGATATGCATTTTTCGCACATTTTTCGATAGACGACGTTAACAGAAGACAACAAACATAAGTTATTGATATTGTGAAGTTGATAACATTAGGAATGTCCACCGTTTAAAGTAAATATAATGTTTTCCTTTTTCACCACTAGCGTCGCTAATTTTATTTTTGTACTGGTGTGAATATAGAGGAATAAATAAACGTGAATTATTAATTTTTTCTACATACGTCACTAAAAGTGGAATTTTTAACGCGTGCTGTCAGTGTCTAAAATGTCTTTTTGTACAACTGTCATTAAAAGTGACACTTTTAATGATAGCAAACAATGTTAAAATTGATTGTTTACATGGCAGCGTGTTAAAAATACTTTTAACACGCTTCAGTTTACTTTTAACACGGATTAGTTTATTGTCATTGCAAATTCGCCCATTTCATTATTAAAATAGGGCAGTTGTACAAAAAACATTGTATAGTATTTGTGTTAAAAGTGATTTTGTTTTGTTCGTGAAATTGCTCAATTCGCTCCGCTCATTTCACAAATTTTTTCACTCACAAAATAAAACGTCACTTTTAACACTCATATCATAAATAACTATTTTGTACAACTGTCATTAAAAGTGACACTTTTAATAATAGCAAACAATGTTAAAATTGATTGTTTACATGGCAGCGTGTTAAAAATACTTTTAACACGCTTTAGTTTACTTTTAACACGGATTAGTTTACTTTTAACACGGTTCAGTTTATTGTCACTGCAAATTCGCCCATTTGATTATCAAAATATGGCAGTTGTACAAAAAATGTTGTATGGTATTTGTGTTAAAAGTGATTTTATTTTGTTCGTGAAATTGTTCAATTCGCTCCGCTCAATTCACAAATTATTTCACTCACAAAATAAAACGTCACTTTTAACACTTATATCATAAATAACTATTTTACGACACTGGTGTTAAATGTCATTTACTTTTAGCACCAGTGCTAAAAGTGATTTACTTTTAGCACTGCTAAGAAAAGCTTGTAATACCTGCTTATGTCCTGGTTATTTATATTCATCATCGCTTTCAACATAGAATAATTGGACCAAAGCGTCGATGATTTCCATATTTTAGACTTTTCTTCAAAGTAAGCGGGCAGCACTTTTTCACTGGTTTCCCTACCTCTAACATTTTTTTGATCACACCACTTCAGAAAACGATCGTATGAAGACTCATACTGTCGCTTTGACTTATTAGGCAATAATTCAAAGGTAGCTTTATTAGCAGCTTCTTAAATTTCCACCGGGAGAAATTCATTTTCTTGATCACTTTCCATCATCGAATAAGAATTTATAACATTTGTTTGACGCAAGCTGTCAAAAACAAATCAACAATCGATTTTTTCTTCGTCCTAGCAACGTATTTCGTAGGTAAGTTAGATGAAATTAGAAACATTTTATCAATTTATTTATTAAAAATAATAATAAGCGTTAATTTGGACTATTACTAGCGTTCGTAGAAAAAATATTGTATTATATACATGTTAAAAGGGATTTTATTTTGTTCGAAGGGATGAGGCACGACGCCGTAGGCGGAGTGCCTCAAACTTCCCTTCTCACAAAATAAAATCTCACTTTTAGCACTAATATCATAAATAACTATTATTATCAGTATTATTTCATCGAAAGCTCTAAATAAATTTTTCCTAGTTGAAATAAATTAAATGTAAAATAATTAGAATTATTTATTTTATTTCAAACTACCGCCTCATTTCCTAACTCCTTATGTAGTCTCCATTCTTAAATCCATCAAAAATAAATCTCGATAAGAAAACATATAGGATTTTGTTTCAATTGTTTTGGAGGTACCTGATTACGCCCATGGTTATACATATACTTCCTCGGCGACGCCGATTTGAAACAACGATGTATGTGACTGGTGTCAGATACTCCCTTCATATTCACAAAAATAGGGTTGTAAGTACTAATAATTTTGTTAAATATTAAAATAAAGAGAATAAAATCCAGCGTCAAATCCAAGACAGGTAAGTTTGCTCAATCCATTTATCTTTTCTTACCTTTACTCTTTGGTGTAATTCTATCTGTATTAATTAGTTTAATAATTTTCCATTTTAATTTAACTACGGTGTCTAATCAGTCACCTATTGCTACGTATTAATACGTTACGTTTTATTGTTGGAAATAACGTTCATTTCGCTATTTAGTTATTTAGAATCATGCCTAAGTCAGATAACAAGTCCCAGGTTTCTCTTAAGACTCTTAAGAGGTACAAGAAAAAACGAACATCAGTAAAATCACGTCACACAGTTTAAAAAAATTATATTTCGGGTAATAAAATTTCTTGTCAAAATCCCTTTTATGTTTTTACCGTGTCTGAGTTAAAGCTAAGGCTCGCAAAATCTGTAGGCTTATTAGATAACTTTGAAGATATCCAAAATGAAATAGACTGCTTCTTGGACGTCATAGATGGAAAGGTTATTCAAAGGCAAAAATTTGAGCAAGAATATTTCAATATAATAACAAAAGCTCAAGATCTCCTCTCCTAAAATAGTCCAGGACAGGTCAATAATGAGGTCTTCTCAAACTTCTGCGTCTGCTTTAACTTCTAGACAATCAGTTACTTACAATTCAATTATATCAGTTCTCACGGAAATGGTTGGAATTTCACGATTTATATTCATTCATGATCGTAAACAACGATTCTATTAATTAAATCCCAAAGTTTTATTACCTTAAATCTTTTTAATTGCTTGGGAAATACTTTGCGAGCGATTTGCAAACCGCGATTTATTGATTCACAATCACACCAAAGCCTTATTCAACTTGCCCAAGCAAACTTCCTTCAGCGTTAAGCAGCTTGTCGATAAACTTTAAAGCTATCTACGTTCGCTTCAGTCATTCGGGCAACCAATTGAATATTGAACACAGCCAGAGAATAGGAATCCAAGAAATCCTCGGACTCTTCTTTGAGCAATCTCATAGACTTTTTAAATGGCAAGGCTGATATCTTGGAAAAGATCGAAGACAATCAATCTTCTGTTTTTAAAGATCAGTAGATGAACAACGCCGGTACGAGCGCACTGCTTCCAAATTTCGCCGCTAGATGGCGCCAAAGGTGGCGGCGCTGTATTCTTCTGTTTTTTCGAATAGCCTCTAACGTTTGGCACAAACAGCCAATTCTACTTTTTTCGAGTGGCCTCTAATGTTTAACGCAAACAGCCAATTCTTCTTTTTCGAGTGGCCTCTGACGTGTAACGTAAGCAGCCAACTCTTCTTTTTCGAGTGGCCTCTAACGTTTAACGCAAACAGCCAACTCTTCTTTTTTCGAGTGGCCTTTGACATTTGGCGCAAGCAGCCAATTCTTCTTTTTGCAAATGGCCTTTGACATTTAGCGCAAGCAGCCAATTCTTCTTTTTGCAAATGGCCTTTGACATTTAGCGCAAGCAGCCAACTAGAATTAGTTCTCTGTATGTTTAAACACTAATGTGTTTAACTGTATGTTATCATATTTAAATTGTTGGTATTTTATATGTCTATTATTTTTTTGCTTGTACATCTGACTTATTACTTCTTAGAGTAATAAATATTGTTTATTGTTTAACTATATGTTTTCTTTCCGACCTGGTGTAAGTTATTCTGATCTAATTTAATCAATAGTAAGAACGAGACGTATTTAAATTATTAATTTTGATCTAAGAAAACATCCTTATCTCACTAATAGAACTGTAGCCGTTGTGATAAGTAAAGAAAATAGTAAGTATAACTTTATCTTTCTAGTTTTAACAATAAAAGTGTGTAATTTAAATTTTTAGCAAGAACATCTGCCGGGTTACCTAAGTTTACCTTATCTTATCTTATATCTCTTATATCTTTCTTATTTTAACTTTATCTACAACATCTGATAAATCAGTTTATCCAACATATATATTTAATATTTTTTTCATCTGGGTTTCTTATATTTTCCCATCCTTATGATAAAAAAATAAGTGGCGCCCATTTTCCTTTCCCTTTTCCATCATTTCTCTCATTTTCTCTTTAGTCCCTTTTAAATTCTTTTATCTTTTATTTTTCTAGTAATTATATCCCTTTATATCTTTCCAATACTGTATCATCTAGCTCGTTCGAATCCACGCTCGCTCTCCTCCTACCCCCTGAGTGCCGTTTGCATTGGTTAACCTCTATAAAACGAGCATTTAACATCACTAGGAAAAAAGAGGTTACAACACATTTAATTTTTTAGCACAAATGTTGTTTAATTGTTTTGTTACACAGAATAATATATTTTGTCCACGACTGTTCTACAAAACGCTCATTATACTAGTGCTTCATAAAGAATAATAGTACCTATTATTCACTAGTGAATAATGGTTCATTATTTACTGCATGACATCACAACAGAACGTATGTCCAAACTTTATAAGAGAATGACTCATATTAGACAAATTTTATATTTTCCTTTGACATTTCAATCCGTATTTATATGTCAATGGTGTAAACAAACAAAACACATGTATAAAGAATCGACCTACCTTTTACCACTAATCTAAGCTACACACTTTAATTTTTAAATTTAGATCGTAGTTAGTGTAAGTCATATAAATTTGAAACTTCAATTACATTAATTATAGCGTAAATTTAGAATTTTAAAGTTGTGATTATAGCAATTGTGTCGTGGACAAAGTATAGTATTCTATTCGTGTATAATGGCTATTATACGCTCATTGAATAATATACTATAATGCATACGTTATTCTCACCGTTATTCCGACGTTCCTTAAGCTCATCCAAAACTGATTTTAACTAAAACTGTTGAAGTTTGGTCCTGTCAAAACCCAGTTTGAATCCCATAGTTCTAGTTTTTTGCGAGAGTTAACTGCTCTTTTAATCTGAAAGGAACTTGACCATATTTGCTTTTATGGCCCTTGGCTTTGCATTATTTACTCTGCCAACACAAATGACTTTTAATAACTTAGTATTAACAACATTAACAACGTTTAATATATCCTGAACCTGTTTTGTGTCATCTGTAATACGTACATTTAAATCGTTGGAACAAGATTCTGGAACGTTGTAAACCATCAAGTTATTAGCCCGTGAAATTATTTGCTGAATTTTGTCATATTATGTGGAATTAAAAAAAGTTTTTAGTGATGTCACTTTATCTTCCAAGCATTTGATTCTATGTTCGTATTTAGTAAATAGTCTTCTATCATCATCTTGAATTAGTTTAATGTGCGTCTTAAATTTACAATCGAAGTATTCCATAATTATATTAAATAATGAATCATGGACTAGTGGAACAGGGTGTGTTGGTATATATAATGAACATAAAAATCGTTGATCCGAGTGAAATTAATCAAATCATCCAGATATCAATGCAATCAATATGGTACCAGTTTGTACCCTTATTGCAGCTAATGCCGTAACTACTTATTGAAATTATACATAGACACTTTTTTATAAACCAATAACAAGGCTATTTCTTACCAGAAACAGGTTTTTCTGGCTTCACCAAAATAAACACTATTATAAACGAATTTTAATTTAAAGAAATTACCTTTAATCTGCAATTTTTACGATATTTAAATCATATTTTAACAAAGAGCTTTATCCTTAATCCTTTTTATAAAATATAGGTACCAATTTTGATTTTAAACCTTACATTTAAAAGTATTATAAATTTTCGAGGTTGTGTTAAATGTTCCGCTCTTTACCCTGTTTATATTCAAATGTAAAGGCGTGTTTACATGATGCCAGTGACTGGCGCCAGTCTCACTGGCATGCCAGCGCTGGCATGGTACTGGCATCATGTAAACACTTTCTTGTGCCAGTCCAGCGCTGTCTGCCAGCGCTGTCTCGAATAGAAAGTTGGTCTATTTTTCATGCCAGTAGCCCTCGTCCGCGTGCCCTCCAACCCCGCGTCGGTGGTTGTAGACACGTATAAACACAGCGTTCCAGTGACTGGCGTACATGTGAAGGGTAAACTTCACCAAGTAGGACTAGGGTGCCAGTGAGACTGTCGCCAGCTTCTGGATACGTGTAAACGTACCATTAGATTCAAAATGATTTAAATATAGTTATTGGCAATACTTCCGGGGGAATCTATCGTATCTTGTCATAAATGTAATTTATAGTAACATAGCTGTTGTCATCAATAAAATTACCACATGAAATATTATTATAATAAAAATCAAATAGACTCGTGAGTCCATTTAGTTTATTAATTTTCAATATTTTTCGGGTCACGCCTTCCGAACTAGAGTCAATTTATTACGTGTGTGTAGATATCACGATACATTTGAAAATTTAATTAAAATCATGAAAATAGATGGTTGTGAAATTAAATTTGATACACTTATACTTAGATAAAACCTCATTCCAATTAAAAACCCTCTAATTTTATGTTTAATTTAAAAAATAAACTATTATTACTAAAATGCTTACGATGCTAAATGAAATTTTAGAAAAAATAAATGATTACGATAATTTAGGAAACTTTTTGTATATTTCATCAACAACTATTTAAATGATATTTCTGATTTTTGATTGCTTTTGAAGTTTTTCTAAAAATATAAACAATTTTGGTTGTCGTAGCAGTCTAAAAATTAAATCAGTAAACGATTTAAAAGAGCAAACAACAAAATTAAATTATTAACAAAACATAAGAGAGATATTAAAA
The DNA here is from genome assembly GCA_964028335.1 of Altica lythri. Lineage (NCBI taxonomy): Eukaryota > Metazoa > Arthropoda > Insecta > Coleoptera > Chrysomelidae > Altica > Altica lythri. Next base: position 17,374,991 of record OZ034805.1, read on the forward strand.
AAATGAAAAAATAAAAAATAAAAAAAAGACAAAAGTATAAGAATCTGATTAATATTTTAACAAAATAAAAAATTTTGATCTTAAATAAGACATTTTTACAAAGAATCGTAATATAGGTGCCAAGTATGCGTACTACAAATGGCGATAGGACTCCTGTGTGAGCGTTCGTTGTTTGTGTTTCCCTACCATCCCTTGCTCCCAAGTACCCAACACTTTTGCTAGCCAAGTGCAATACCTTACTTGGTTATGCCACACTGATGACTGCTAACGAGCCAGAAACATGCATGTCTGTGGTTACCGTTCCTACTCGTAACCTTATAATCCTTTTTGCGTACATACCCGTTAATTTGTCCCTTTTGGTTGTTATAAGTACGCATACTTGGCAGAGAGAGAGAGAGAGAGAGAGAGAGGGAGAGAGAGAGACATTAGATTAGATGTTTATTGGGTTGGCTGTTAACCTGTATCACTGCGACCTTTGCAGATCTCCACCCATTATCTCAAGAATAGGATTAGAGAACCTTGTCCAGCCCTGCCCTCTTAATGACTGTTTGATAGCCTTGACAGTGGCCACTCCGTATAACTTGCAGCAGCCGGTTTCTCCTCTCCCAGTACTAGATACCGCGTCCTTGCACGGCCTTCGCATTGGCATAGAACATGAAATGTGGTTTCCTCCTCCTCTTGGCAGTATCGACAGATGTCTTCCATCTGCTAAGTTCAACTGACTCATTTGTTTCTTGAGCCTAGAATGTCCTGTCAAGAGACTGACAATCATTCTGACATCGTTTCGCCTTTCTGATAGTAGCTCTGCAGTAAACTTTGCCGAGTGTCCCTTTATGAAGACTTTGGCTTGTCGCTTGCCCGGTGATTTTTCCCACCTTTCCTGGGCCTTCTCTAGGCTCCATTTCTCAATAGCTGCCTTTCTGAATGTGTCAGCAACTCCGCCGAATGGTTCCGGGCCAATCATTGGGTATTAACTCCCGCACGGGCCAATTTATCAGCCTTTTTATTGCCTCGAAACCCTAAGTGTCCTCGTATCCATGCCAGTTTCATAGAATTTTGTCTTGCAGCATGTGTCAGGGCCCCAACGCAGTCCCACACCAGCTGTGAGCTTATTTGTGCCGAGACTAACGCCTTTAGAGCTGCTTGGCTGTCCGAGTATATTACTACGGTTTTACCCGTTATACCCTAACTTACGATCTCTGTTGCACAGTGTTGTATGGCCATTACTGCAGCCTGAAACACTGTGGCATACGCACCTAGACTTAGATGGACTTTTATCCTGTGTCCTCTCCTGTATATACCTAACCCTGTGCCTTTCTCAGTCTATACCAGTCGGTATACCAGATTGACTTCCTTTGGATTGGGGGGCCATATATATCATTTAGTCAAAAATTTCATAATTCCTGAGCAACATGGATTTTTTAAGAATCGGTCTCTTGAATCGAACCTCTTTTTTTATTTTGAATTTTTACATGAAAATATGGGTAAGAATATCCAAGTTGACACGATTTATACTAACTTCAGCAAAGCTTTAGACAAAATTCGTCGTATTATATTACTTCGGAGTTTTGCTGAAGTCGGTGTGTGTCTGTGGTGAAATGTTAAGATGGATTGAATCTTATTTAAAAAATATAACTCAATACACCTATGTAGACGGTTATTCCTCTGAACCTTATCTAACACCGTCTGGAGTCCTACAAGTGTCCTATCTCGGTCCCTTATTTTTTATTATCTATATAAATAATATTCATAAATGTTTTAAAAATCCCAAATTTATAATGTAAGCCGATGACTTGAAAATTTACCTTCAAATAAAGTCGTTGGTAGATTGAATTCAGAGTGACTTAAAAAAATTATTTGAATTTTGTAAACAAAACGAATTATATCTCATCTTCTCCAAATGTCGTTGCATTACATTTACCTGACAGCAAAAAAAAGCACATGGGTGCCCGAAATTAAAACAATAAGAAGGAAACAAGACGAGCCAAATTGAAAAACATATACATCAAAGAGCCATGCAAAAAACAAACAGGCAGTGGTAAATCATGTAATACATTCAACGATCGCTCTAGAAAACAACCCGTCCAGGAAAGGCCACCTTAAAGATGTAAGAATGAGTATTAATCTGTTAATCTTCGATTTTTTCCATAACAAGACAGTTAAGTTTAGTGTGAGCAAATGTTTCATTTAACTAACGTAGTTAAAAACTCTACACAGAAACTTCGTAAAAACTTACTGGAATTACATATTCTTTTTTTTTTTTTTGAACATGACAAAATCTATACAGTAGCCTACGCAGACGACATTGTTATTCTGCCAACAGGAAAGTTTGAAAGCACCCTTTGCGACAGAATGCAAGTGGCTTTCAGAACTTTAGAGACATGGTGCAAAGAACAGTCGCTGTCTATTAACCCCAAAAAGACAGAGATGGTTCTTTTCACAAAGAAAACGAAACCTAGGGGCTTACACGCACCCAGTCTTTTCAACGTTAAATTAAGCTTTGCTACAGAAGTGAAATACTTAGGTGTTCTCCTCGACAGCAAGCTGACGTGGAACTCACACATAGAAAGCAGAGTTAAAAAAGCATTTATATCTTATGAGCAATGCCGCCGAACCATAGGACAGACCTGGGGATTATCCCCCAAGGTCACCATGTGGATCTACACGGCAATCATAAGACCTATGCTAACATATGGTGCTGTCGTGTGATGGCCTAAAGTGAAACAAACGACAGCTATCAAAAAATTAAACCAAATTCAAAGATCAGTAACAGGAGCCATGTGAAGCACACCGACCAGCGCAATGAGTGTCATATTTGGTCTCACCCCCTTGATATATTTGTTAAGGAGGTCGCATTGATGACCATGGTACGCTTTCGCACGGTTGGTATCGAAACCCACTGTAGGGACTGGCACCTATAGGGATAGTCTGTGGAGGGAATCGATAAAAGTGATACCACTCTTACATGCAGTCACGGATGCCGTCGCACCAAGATTTGTCTTTGACAAACCCTACAAAATATTAACAATCAAGACAGCAGACCCCAACGTAGTGAACGCTCTGAGCGTATATACGGATGGATCAAAAACAAAGCAAGGTGTGAGATGTGGAATTTACTCTAGATCCTTAAGCCTAAAAACAAAATGTGCTATGGATGGCTTGTCAAGTGTGGTTCAAACAGAACTCACAGGCATAACCATAGCTGCAAAAGAATTAATCAATAGGAACATCACAGGCAGGAATATAAATATATATACAGACTGCCGACAAGCACTACTGACCTTAAATAGACCACGTTTCACTTCAAGTTTAGTACTAGAATGCCACCAATCTCTAACTGAGGCCAGTCAGAATAACGTGGTCACTCTCAGCTGGATCAAAGGACATGGGAACTCTAAAGGCAACCGCATTGCGAACAATTTAGCAAAGAGGGCTGCGGGCTACAGATATGTTAGCCCTCGCCCGTCTACCAAGCTAACATTGTCCGCAGTCGTGGACCTTATTAAACAGCACTCTCACCAAAAATTTATACAGTGCTGGGATGAAACTACGAACTGTAGACTGGTCAGAGAGTTATTACCTCATCCTGGCGAGGAAACAGGAAAAAATTTAAGGCATTGACCAGACAAAATCTCCGAACAGCTGTGGGAATCCTGACAGGTCACTGCCAATTGCGACAACATCTCTTTAGGATGAAACTAACAGAATCGCCGCTATGCAGAGGCTGCGAACAAGAAGAGGAAACAGTAGAACACATTATGTATGACTGCTCTGCTTTTTCTGAAATCAGAAGATCCGTGTTGGGCGAGTATTGGCTTACACCAGCCGATGTCAGGGAGATCCCCCTCGGGAGCCTCATCACCTATTGTAAATCAATAGGCCTGGTGACATCCTGAGGTGAGGATATCCCTACACACGGGAGGATGCACAATGGGTCATATGTGGCCTCAGTGCTGGCTGAGCACTAGCTCGCCCCTCCCAAATTTCCAGATCCAGATACATATTCTTTTATTTGCAAAAATATGCAGGGCGCTGCTTCCATCCTGATTTTAGCCAGTGCAAAAGTTTACAGGGATTTGTTTCACGATAATGCTGCGGAGTATATATATACTGTACTCCAAATGAGAGATCTCATGTCCAAAAAAATTAAATCTGCCAACCACAAATTACACAACGTGAAGCTACACTACAACAAACACTCACACAACACCCAATGTTTTTTGTTACCAGGCTTGTTTAATTGAAATCCATTTTTGGTCCAACTGAAATTTATTGGCAAATATATTTACAAATAAAATTAAGGCACGCATCCCATCTGTTAACTAATCGATGTAGGTATATCCGGTTTAAAAAATTATTGTGGTTACTGATTTTTCAGTGGCTTAAAGATGCCAAAATCTCAGAGTGAATGCTTTAATATCCTTCTTTTTTTTGTTGTCGTTGAATTGTTTTGCACTACTCTGAGGTCGAGGATTCTTGTCAGCAGAATTACGCCATGTAAGAGCTTTTATGTTTTTGTCGTGTTTCTTGATGTAGTTTGTTAAAAATGTTAATTTTTCAGGTTTTTCTTGATATACACTTAAGATGCTGTAGATTATACGAGCAAGTGTCCTTTATTCTCAAAAAAAAAAAATGTTAACATGACCTTTTCTGCATAAGGTTGAACTTTAAGGTTTTTTAATGGCTGAGAGTTTGAGCGTTTTCATGGTATTGTTGACTCCCTAATGAATGGTTCAAAATAATGCCACTAAGATTTGTGGTCAGCAATTATTGGCTAAAAATATAACTACCGTTTTGTCTGTATTCTGTAAGATGCTGCAAAGATAATCCAATCCCCAAACTTTTTGGTATTTTGACAAACTCATTGCGGTCAAATTTTGCTGTTACCTATATATTGTGTACAATACCATGAACAAATCCTATACTAACACCAACATTTTCTAAAATTGCTCTGATTGAAATTCGATGATATTCTCTAATCAGGCCTTCCACACATGATACATTCTTGTCTGTTGATGCATTACCTAATGCACCTAGTTGTGGCTTATAATTAATTTTGTCTCTTTTACATTTGAATTAATTCTTTGAGAGTTGGATACACAAAATATACGTTTCCAGATACTGATTGTATTAGCTTAAAAATTTGCAATGCTTGCAAATCTTTAATACACAAAAATTAAATTACCGCAAACTTATTTTATTTCAACGGATAGTTAACAACAAAAGCCATTTTTAAGTCACAATACTTAAAATTTCAAACACAAACGATAGGATCTGACCAGTGTGATGTTTATTAGACAACATTAAAAAATTGAATGATTACAATATTGTTTCCTGATCAAAGTCTTGTATAAAATTTTCCTTAGGTAGGTAGTAAAAATTAAAATAAACGATATTGTATGTGATTAAATAATAAAAAATAAATATGTAAGTAGTAGAATTCCATTATATAAATTGATTTATTACTGAAAACGTACCATAAAAAAATACATTATAAATTTTCATATAAATATAAATTTTAAATTTAAAGTGATTATCATATTTTATTAACTAAGAAATTAACGAGTCGACTAAAAGTTAAGTAGTAGACAATTGTTAGCTAAAGTGGAAAGTAGTTACTTTCTATAAATTAAATTTCAGGTTATTCGATTTTTGGAACTAAGTTCCTTACGGCAGGCTTGGAGGAGATAGGGATTTTGCTGCGTGACCGAACTGAAAAAAATGTAATAGTAAAAAACCGTAACGAAAAGTCCGTGGAATAAAACCGTTAAATGAGCCGGGTTCGATTCCTGGCCGATGCACTTTTTTTTGTATATATCTCATAACATTTACCTTTTTTTGTTAAAGTAATATGAAATATAATTTTTAAAAATCTTGATAGTTGAAAAAAGTTAGGAAAGGTGAGAAAAAAAAGTATACGTTACTCTTTAAAGCTCACCTTGAATTTTAAAGAAGCTTCTTTCTTAACGCCAAGATTTCACTGATTTTGATATATTGATTGTTAATTGAGACGTGCGCAGGCGCTACAGTCGTATACTCAAGCAAGTAGTGTTATGAGTCGATTCTACATTAGCCGAAGAAACTTCGTTCCTACTTGGTGTCCCACGACACCATTTTAACTTGTTATATCAGTAAATGTCATAATTAAACTAATTTAATCTTGAAATTAATATTTAATTATTTATAAATTTTGTTTTATTCTATGTTTAATACTAAAATCGTATACCAACCAAAGTCCCACTGATAGAATAAAGTATTTTCCACCTTGAGCAGTAATCTACTATATTTAAGACCCATTATCAGATAACATGTTACGTTAATATAGAAATATATTTAAAAAACTTACCAAAGCAGTAGAAAACATTTTTGTGCATTTATTAATCACCTATTTTTTCCTATAAAACATTTGAGCTTTGAGCTATTGTTGGTTTGGGATATAAAAAAAGTTATGGAAAATTTTAGATCTACAACTCAGAATTAAAGAGAATATTAAAATAATTATTTAAAAGAAATACACACAATTTAGTCTCCACAAATTTAATAAAATCTCTAAACGTAGACTACATCCTAGATATTTACAATAATAAGAGAGTAGGCATATATTTATAAAACACTTGCGCTTATATTTATATTAGATTTAAAAAAAAATAGTTATCACAGCAGTTAAATCCGTTTCGCTCGAAAGTTTTGAGCAACACTATACACTCTATATTATATACACACCAAATATATATATTTCTTATTATTTAAGTTATTAATAACATGATGATTGCCAGAAAGACACTCAGCGTAGATAGAGACGAATGGCTGGTTGAACTTCTCACTGGAACAAAAATGAAAATCGTGTAAAATCCATTTAAATAATTTCCACTGTTTAAAGATTATAACACTAACTATTACAAATTAGCTAAAAATAAGAAGACCAAAAGAAACATGCAAATAATCTGTTGTTACGTTTTCATCGTCTTAATCATCTATCGTTCTTTTTGTATTCGATTGATAAGAGCATCAGAAAACTTCGTGAACTTATCATAAAATATGGAAAACTGTATTTGTGCATCCAAAAAACTCATTTTTAAAGTGCATTTTAAACAGAACTCTTTATTTATTGGCTAAAATAAGTTTAATTTTGTTACTCGCTAAACAAATATGTAGGTATTGGAGTTTTCGGTAATATCGTAATAAAATTAGTCAATACCCAATTCTTAGGTATTTTTGGGCTCGCTAAAAACGAATATCACATTGGAAGTGATCTTCGGGGTACCTAGTGCCAAGGATAGTTACTGTTTACCTCGTATCATGAAGTTTTCGTTAATATTCTTAAACAATTAGTCAAAACTTAATACCAAAGATTTTGGGCTCGCCAAAAACAAATATGACATTGAAAGTGATTTCCGGAGTACCTACCTGGTGCACAGGATGCCGACTATTTACCTGGTCTTCAGGAATTTTAGGTCAATTCATTAAACAATTGGTCAAAACTCAATACCAGGGTTTTTTTTAGGCTGGCTGAGATCGTATATAATATCAAAAACGATCTATGGAGTACCTATCTGGTTTTCAGCACGGCAACTGTTACGTCATCTCCTAGAGTTTTATTGAATATATTACAAACAAAACCCATTTGTTTTCTAATTTAGAGCAAAAACTTTTGAATTATGATTTTTGACTAATTGTATAACGATATGACCAAAAACTCCATAAAAAAACGTAAACAGTAAAGTATCCTGGGCACCAGATACTCCGTACATCAGTTTTAATGTCATATTCGTTATCAGCAAGCCCAAAAACCTCCAATTATGAATTTTGACTAAATAATTTTATAACAATATTACCAAAAACTCAAGGAGACGACGGCGACGTAAACAATAGGTACCCTGGACACCAGGTACTCCGAAGATCACTTTTAATGTCAATTTATATTCAGCTACCCCAAAAATCTCCGAATTACAAAATTGAACTATTTCCGCCAAAAAAACGAGTATGTTTGAAATGCACCATAAAAATGTTTTTTTTTTGTATCTACAAATGCAGTTTTATAATATTACATGATCGCATAGAATCACAAAGTTTCCTGACGCTCTCACGAATCAAATAGAAAAAGAATCACTAAAAATCGTCTTGCTGTTTAAATTTCGGTGTAAGGCTGATTGAAGTACTTTATTGCGTAGACTATAAAAAATTATCATGAATAAAATAAAATTTTTAGACAATTTGTGCTTTCGTTCTAAAAGTATGGCTATTATTTTTTCTTAAATTGTACCAGTGTATCTCTCTAGAATTAAAATACCTAATTTTATTGGACTATTACTTTTCTCAAAATAACTTTTACCTAATTAAGAAATATTTGTGTGTCTATGTTTCAAGTTGTTTAAAGTTAATTGTTTATTAACTTTAAAAATTAAAATTACCTACTTAATTTTTCAATTATTTTTTTTAAATCTGTTTGTTGTTATTCTTGATCTGCACTTCAAGTGTTTTCAGAAGGTTTATAGGCTTTTTAGGATCTACTATAAGATTTTGTGTTTATCAATTAACAAAAAATTATATGATGGTATTTTTATACTTAATTTTTAAATGTTTCTATAACCATTAGGTATTTAGCTATTAGTAAATGCTTTTTATGATTATTTTTCTCTGAGGATAAATAATTTTAATATGTTTCTTGTCTTCTTTTATATCTAATTTGTGTATAATACAAAACTATTTAACGTTTTGTCCCGTATACATATTAAACACAATATAACTAATTAGTAATTTTATTTCTTGTTTTTTAAACAAAATTAGTACTTTGGTATTGTTAATCATCTCTGGCACTTTTTTTAGCCTTCCCAGAAGCTTCTGCTTGTATTCATTTTAGGCTCTAGTGAAACCTATTATTCACTATATCTAGTAGGTACATTTTGTATTATTAACAATCGCTTGGTATCGCCATCGTTATCCATAAATAAAAAATTCTTAGACCACCAAGAACCATTACTTAAAAGTACAGTATCACAGATAATATAGAAATAGAATCACATATTGAAAAAAAAAAACGCTCACAATTACACAAAAAAGAAGAAAACCGATCTGCATTTGGCCAACAATTACTGATAACGAGTATAATAAGGTCCATTTTTTTAAAATAGACACTTTTCTTGTCCAAATTGTAAACAACTAATTTTACAATTATCTAACAACATCTCTTTAGGATGAAATTAGTAGAATCGCTTCTATGCAGAGGTTGCGAACAAGAAGAGAAAACAGTAGAGCATCTGATGTATGACTGCTTTACTTTTTCTGAAATCAGAAAATCCGTGTTGGGCGAGTACTGGCTTATACCAGCAGATGTCAGGGAGATTCGACTTGAGAGCCTCATCACCTTTTTTTAAATATCTAGGCCTGATGACAGCCTGTAGTGTGAATATCACCACAAACGGGAGGATGCCTATCCCCATATTTCCAGAAACAGATTTTTGTACGTAATACTATTACAGTTGTTATTAAAATGAAAATGTTAGTACCGTGTCTATCAGTAGCATGTAAAAAATAATAAAAATATTATATTCTTAGAGATGATAAAATGTATTTTAAAAAGTTGCAATAAAATTCTCTCAGTGTTTAATTTTTACGTGATATGTACAACAAAATTTAAAAAGTTTAATTTTAAAATCTTAAAATTTTTAATAAAAAAATCACAGTTAGAAAGGAATCACCCACATAGCGAGTAATTTAGATATGACTGCACTGAATTTTTCTATTACTGCTAGACCATCAGGTTACAGATCAAATTATTTCAAACACAATTTATGTAAGAGCTTGTAACTAAAAGCTATCTTTATATTAGATTGATTTTCTCAAATAGTCTGCAAAGTTCTCCTTTAGATGTTATTTCTCAAACACACTTCTTCTAACATCTGAAAATCTAATCAACAAATATTGCAGAATACAGAATATTATTCTATCGCTATACGAGTTTTTAAAAAACATTTTCAAAGGGTTGACCATTAAACTAAGAAGAAACAACTACTTCCCGGGCTCGTGCCCTGACGGATATTGAATTACACTTCAAAGTCAAACGGGGTTGGTATACCTACAAGATATTTAAACCAACCATTCTGGTTTGCAGTTAGAACGGACAACATAACTTGTAGACCGGTTTCGGTGTATTTGCACCTCGTCAGTACAAGATATATGTTATCCGTCAGCGAGCTTAAAGCATAATCGCTGACTGAAAACTACACTACAATCACAATCAATATATATCTTTCAATAACTAAAGTGTAAAAGATGTGATAGTAGTGACATCTTCACCTCTAAGGGCAAACCAAAATTTGATTTGACAACAAGATATTTGCCTTGATACTATTAAAGTATTATTACAAGAAACTGTAATATTGTCTTTTTTAATAAAGCGAGTTATCAATGAACAAATATTGCAGAATGCAATATTAATTATTCTAGGTATCGCTTTACGAGTTTTTGAAAAACATTTTCAAAAACATTGACCATTTAACTAAGAAGAAACAACTACTTCCCGGGCCATGTGCCCCGACGGATATTAAATTACACTTCAAAGTCAAACGGGGTTGGTATATCTACAAGATATTTAAACCAACCATTCTGGTTTGCAGTTAGGAAGGAATAATTAATATTCTGCATTCTGCAATATTTGTTCATTGATAATTCGCTTTATTAAATAAGACAATATTACAGTTTTTTGTAATAACACTTTAATCTGAAAATTTTTTACTTTTTATATGTTCTACACTTTTATAAAAAGCAAGATTATGAGTGACGATACTTAAAATCCAGGAAATTCATATACATTTTTAATTTGGTTTATCCAAAAGGAATAATTGAAATTAGTTAAAATCAATAATGAAATTTAAAGAGGATGCAGTTAATATTGTTTTAATACACTGTTTTAAACACTGGTGTAGGTATTGTCTTAAAATATAAGTTTTTAGCAGATTTGTTAAATGTTTTTTCTATTATTTACGTAATTAACTTAAATTATAATAAATAATTATTTATAAATTTTATCGTGGATATTCGGGTTTACGTCTTTATAGATTCTGCTAGCTGTTACTGGTATGAGCTTCCAGGGCGTAGCTCCGGTGGTTGTCCGGTTTGATGATGTCAGAAGTTTTCGTAGGAGGTCTTGTTTTACTGTAAAAAACACTATACACTAAGCAGGTGTTCCGGGTTTCCGTGGAAGTGGTGGTATATGAGCGCCGTACACAGATTTCACAATAATATCTCCTGAGGTTGGAAGGACTACTAGTTTCAACTATCGTAGACGTATCAATAATTACCTTCATGCCGGTTTATGTTAACCACGGCTACTTAATCAGTAGACAGCACGCGGTCGTTAGAGCCAGTTCAGCGATGCGTTCTCATTTGTTGATTTGAAACCGTGTTGCACATATTTAAAAAAATATTTGCCTTTTAAAAATTCTCTTAATATTTATTTTCTAACACTAACACTTAATTTCATTTCACCGCAGATAATATTCATTAATTATTACCATATTATTACTTTGAGTCATTCTTTGTTCCAAACTTCATTAAAGTATCTTGCCATTTTTTTAGGAAATTGGATTTCATTCAAAACAATTTGAAAATTTTGAATAATTCGTATCACGTTTTGCTGATCATTGTTAGATTTAACGAGATTTCTTTATGCCTTGCAAATGAAGTTGTACGAGAAAAAACCGACACGGAGTTCTCTCGATCTATCTACTATTCATAAAATATTCTCCATTTTATGTCAATAAATGAATTTTCTGTAGGTATAAATTATTTTAACAAAAAATTATTTCTATTGTAATTAAATTAAAAAAGGTAATAAAGATAAAAGTTATTCTTACGGCAATCGGCGAGAAAAAATAAAGAAAATAACCATGGTCATTTCGAGCCAAATCGAAGAATTGAATAAGAAAGTTGTGAATTCAAGTAGAGTGGTGTCAACGGTGAGTTATACTCTAGTCAACATCTTCAAAAACGTGAAAAATTAAAATAAAGGTCCTAAAAATATGAGCCATAGCTCATTGGATTCGGAATCACCCCTAGAAAAATGTTTTTAAAGGAAAAGTGTGCGGGCAAAAAATTGCAATTGTTATTAACAAAATAAAATGAAAAACAAAGATATTTATGTTTTTGTTAATAAATCGAAAAATATTAATATTTAAGCAATTTTGGAAAAAGCTCGTTAAAGAGAAGGAAATCTCCGAAAAAAAAGTCCCACCTCCTGGAACTCTATCTCCATTATTTATAATTTTAATTTGACGTTGAAAATAGGACTCTGCGCGGGTTTTACGGCATGCGCGTGCCATTGCTAAACGGGGTTTATCAGATAAAAAAAATTTATGACATAAAATGTTATTTTAAAAATTTGAAAAAATTCTAGTATTTTCCTAACACTTAAAAGAATGTAAATCAGTTGGAAAAAACATTTTATCACTGTTTTTCAAAAAGTTATTGATTTGTTAACTAACAATTTTTTTCCTAATCTCTGTTGACATAAACGTATAAAAAATTGGCCTAAAAATTTGAAACTTCGTGGAGCCCTTTTCATATGTATACTTTAAAAGATCCTGCGATAAATGTTCATAAAAGTTTAATAATTTGTTAATTATGATTTTTCATAACTATTGCGAAAAAGTAAAAAAATACAGAATTTTTATAAATAAATGCATGTAGTATCTAATAAACAATAAATACGAACTTGGTCTTAGAATTATTTTCTATAAAAAAGACCTAAATGTCCTTTATCATATTTCCAATAGTTTAAAAGATACATCATTTTTTAATTGACAAGTTAAGTAGGCGCTACAGTTATCGTAACGTATGATATTAGAAAGTATTTTTAATAAATTAATAAACTTTTATGAACATTTATCACAGAATCTTGTAAAGTATACATATGAAAAGGGCTCCACGAAGTTTCAAATTTTTGGGCCAATTATTTATACCTTTTATTCCATTGTTTATGTCAACAGAGCGGGGCGTATGAGTTGCGAACCGTGGTCAGATTTTTCTAATCCTCGACCCGAATTGCGAACTACATCTTATCAGCTGACCGATCTCTCACCTGAGTTGCGAACCGTACATTTTTGGACGGTTTAATCCCTTCGCGAAATTATGAACCCGAGTAGGAACAGGTCGGTAAAAAAATATTTACATACATTAGTATTCCTATCAACAGAATAAGGGGCTCTTTAATATCACTTTAACGACCAGGTCTATCTAAAATCATACCTAGCCCGAAATGATATATTCGTTTCTGAAAATAAGTAATATAAGCAATTTTTCCAAAAACTGATTTATAAGCAAAAAAAGCTAAATGCTTATATCCGGTCTCTAATTATATTATATTTTATTATATTTCTATGAGATCTATTGATTACAGAGAAATAAAGTTTTTATACCTGAAAGTGGAGCTTATAATTTGTTTTGAATATTATTATTTATATATTATTTAAATATTTTAAATACTTTTTTTTCCTTTGAATATTTTAATTTACCAAAAGGGTTTTATTTTACGAATTTAGTTTGCCAAAAGTTTTAATTTAAAAAAATATTATACTTAGATGCTTTTACATAATTCCTTTATTCATAAACAACAATTGAACAATTACTCGGTATTTCAATGGTATTTTTCTCTACTGATCAGTAGATGTGTATATTTACAACTAAGAGGCTGTCGAAGTAATACGCGAAAAAGAGAAGAAGAGATTTTTATGTTCGGGTTTATAAAAATACCAAACTTCATTTGAACGGTTTTCGGATTTAACACACAGCGCTTCTAGTTCTGCACAGTGAACATTCAATTCAAAAACAATTCTAGAACGCTCCGAAAAAACGAACGGGAAATCAAAAGATCGATTGGACCAACAAATCGTAGACCCAAGGAAAATGAGCAAATCCAACCAGTGGCAAAAGCATTTCTGCCTTTTATTCCGGGAGTGACAGACAGAATTGGTTGATTGCTAAGAAAAAAAATGTGAAAACTATTTTCAAACCAACGAGAAAAATCAAAGAATGTCTTCGATCGGCAAAAGACAGAAGAGATCCACTGTCGGCTTCGGGAATTTACCGCATTCCGTGCACATGTGGAAGCGTGTACATAGGAACCACCAAACGCTCGATCAACACCAGGATTAAAGAGCACAAGGCCAATTGTCGTCTGGGGCAGACAGACAAATCCGCCGTAGCGGTACATACCCTCACTCTGGACCATCGGATTAAGTTTGAGGAGACCCAAGTCCTCGCTACTACATCAGCATACCATTCCAACTTTAATAAAAAAGAGGAAGCAGTCAAGATTAACAAAACATGGGTCCCGATAATAAAGGGTGCGAAAACTCTACCCTTAACGAACCGATTGGAATCGAAAGCAACTGAGGCCCCACCCACTTCCTTCCCGACGTATAAATACGGGCTCCGATCACGTACAGCTTAGTAGTTCGCATACTGTCAACCAGGAAGCAACTTCTGAAGATGCCAACCGCTCGTGTTGGCGAAACGTCAAGTCAGCAAGACAATCGACGCCGGCCTAATAGCCCAAAAACCATTGATACAAAAAATTTGTTAGTTATAACAATTGAATAACTTTTTGAAAAACAGTAGTAAAATGTTTTTTCCTACTGATTTAGATTCTTTCAAGTACTGGAATTTTTTCAAATTTTTAAAATAACATTTTATGTCATAAAAAAAATATTTTATCTGATAAACCCCGTTTAGCGGAGGCGCGCATGCCGTAAAAGCCGCGCGGAGCCCCATTTTCAACGTCAAATTAAAATTATAAATAATGGAGAGGACTAATTTTTTTTCGGAAATTTCCTCCTCTTTAACAAGCTTTTTTCAAAATTGCTTAAATATTAATATTTTTCGAGTTATTAACAAAAACATAAATACCTTTTTTTTTTTATCTTATTTTGTTAATAACAATTACAATTTTTTGCCCGCACACTTTTCCTTCAAAAACGTTTCTCTAGAGGTGATTCCAAATCCAATGAGCTATGGCTCATATTTTTAGGACCTTTATTTTAATTTTTCACATTTTTGAAGATGTTGACTAGAGTATTAGTTATCTTTTATTTAGTATTGTGTTGTAAATCTGAGTGATTTGCTGTTAAGATGGCGGATATTGCTCGTTTAAAAATGCAACGAACTTCAATAAAAAGCAAAATTACTCGTTTTAAACATCATTTTAATTCACTCGATAAAGAACTTTAAATGAAAGTGCGATTCAACAGGTTAAATTGCAAATGTCAAAACTTAAACCTCTTTTGGGATGAATTTAATAATATTCAATTTGAAATCAAAAATGCTGATGAGGAAGAATTTGCGTGTGATGATAATGAAAGGGATATTTTCATCACTCCGTGCGGAAAGCACTGCTTTCGACCATGCAGGACCGTGCGGAAAGCAATGCTTCCTTCAACGTTACGAAATATAAAACTTTTCATCACTCCGTGCGGAAAGCACTGCTTTCGATCAAGCAGGACCGTGCGGAAAGCAATGAATGACCGAAACAGAGTTAATAAGTGTTTCCCAATCAAAAATAAATGAGATAGAAAGTGAATTAAGAGAACTTGAGGATGAATTTTCTAATAGTTTTGCATCTGATAACGCGGTAGTAAATGCACCACGATATAATCAATCAAACGTTTCATTACTAAATAAAGATTTTGTTGATTCTCAATTATTATTATACTTAAGTTGAATAAAAAAAAAGTATGTCTACAGGGTGTCCCAGAATTAAGTACGGAAACTTCGTATACGTATTCCTTGATGACAAATAAGTAGGGTCTTTCCTATAAAAAAAATTTTTTTAGAGACTCCTGTCAGAGTTATAACCCTTTAAAGAGGGGTGGTAAAATGTGCGCTACTTGTTCGCGATACACGATACGCAATTGACATGGTCCTACTTTTTATTTTTTTACTCCAAACCGAAACGATTTCGCAAAAAACGACAAGGAACAAAAAAGTTTCTAAATAATCAAAACTTCCTAAAATAATTTTTTGTTATTGCAAATATTAATTGCTAAGAAAGTTACAAAAAAATATTAAGAGGGGTTCCTTGATTTGCACCCTTAGAATGGGGTGGGCAGGTGAAAAGTGGCAGGAGAAATGCGTCTTTATAAAAATGATGTTCACCCAAATTTTTAATTTTTTATCTTGGACCAATCAGAAGATATTAAATTAAAACCGTATTTTACCGCCCCTCTTTAAAGGGTTATAACTCTGACAGGAGTCTCTAAAAAAAATTTTTTTATAGGAAAGACCCTACTTATTTGTCATCAAGGAATACGTAAACGAAGTTTCCGTACTTAATTCTGGGACACCCTGTATATAATTAAGCAACTGTTCAAATATTACATTTAACGTATTTAACAAAGAATCATAACTATACATAATTTTGTAATAAAAAAGTGTTTTTTTTTAATAAAAATGTTATAATTTTCTATAATTATAATTTTTGTTTTAATGGGGGGATCCGCCTCCCCAACCCTCCTTCAGCGCTTTCGCGGTGCAGGCGGATCAGATCTAATACTACGTCTATTATCTTCTTTCCTTTTATTTTAGACAAATTCAAGAGCTTTCCTCACGGAGTGATGAAAAATTGAATACGCAACTCGTGCGGTGCGCAGGTAATCCCATCACTCGTTGCTTTCTATCGCGTACGCCTTCGGCTACGCGACAAACGCACTCGTGATGGGATCACCTGCTTTCCGCACTCGTTACGTAATGTACTATTTTCACTTAATATTGACTTTCAATTATTTGGTGATATGAAAGCTTTATGCAAACGGTTTGATGATGTAAGCGAGGTAAATACTTCAGTAAATTCAGTTCAAAGTACAGATAGAAACAGTGATTTTGCAGGAAAAAGTTGTATTCAGTCAACAGTTAAGTTGCCACCGATTAAAATACCGACGTTTGATGGTCAGTATTCTAACTGGCTTGAATTTAAATATACATTTATTGGACTAGTTGATAACAATTTCGCTCTTACTGAAATTCAAAAATAATACTATTTAAGATCATAATTGTCTTGTAATGTAATTAAAATAATATAAAAACTTTTTTAAAAAAATTGAACCGCCTTCATAAAAAAATGTACTAAAAAGACAGAAATAAAACCTTTATTTCTTAAAAAATTGGAACCAACCAGGTATCTGATTTCAATGTCCTTGAAGTCGACTACAATGGTTTATATCTTTGTAAAAGATTTGTGTTACTAATCGAAATCTAGATTTAATAGCTAAGATTAAAATAGCGGATAATTTGTCCCACGGACAATCTACTCTTTTGAATGCAAAAGGAATTTTTCAAATCGGATTATAAATACCGGAGATATTCGTTAACATACATAAAAAAATATGGTCGAATTGAGAACACACTTCTTTTTTAAAGTCGGTTAAAAATCAATAAAGGTGTCATCGCAAATGATGCTATTGCATGGCCATTTTTAACTGAAAGGTTTGAATATAAAAAAGTTGCAAATGAATGAATGTATAAAGATATGACCCATATGAAATTATGAGACGATTTTCGGTTCGTATTGTCTCTGGAAAAACCTCTGCATTGAGCAGTCAAATAGTTAGTCGTAGAGTCGTAGAATTAGGGTATGTTAGAGTAGATGCAAATAATGTCTATTCATGTTTAAAATAAATGTTTTATAAATTTTAAAGGTTGAATAATCCTTACGTACAGTCCAATTACAAAAAAAAAGAAATCAGCAAGTGAAAAATAAAGAAAATAACCAAAACAGTTATTGTTAAAATCAAACCCTTATTTCCCTAGTTAAACACGGTTTTGGAAACTAACGACATTTTTTTTAAAATTTCGTTATTTTTGGGAGTAACTCGGAGGTATACATGTATTGAACTCAGTTGTCCTTTAACATTTATTTAACACTACTGTTTTAAAAGCATGTCTAAGGGTCGACAAATAATATTTTAAGAAAACTTTTATTGTTAATTTTTATCAAAAGCTTATTAATGATGGTATTCAATTCATATCATATAAACAATTCGGCTCAAAGACAGACCTATACAGACCCCAGGGAAACATAAATTTATACATTTGATATAACATCTAGGTTTACCACAGATATTTAAAAGCTATACCTATATAAAACACCAGAATAACTCCTTGCAACAGAAACCACAACAAACAAAAGCAATGGAATCATTTCCCTTTACATATATGTACAGGAATTAGCTTTATAGTAAGATTTAGCACTTCTACTCCTCCTGCAATGTTCTACAATTCCTTGTGGGTCCTGACTCCTGACTGACTATATAATTTGCCTCTATCTCTTACGTTTCATCATCAGGTTCCTATCCATTTCTAGACACATGATATGAAGGTATTTTTCTATATTGTCTTCTTCCTTGTGGGTTAATTTGCTATTCCAGTTTTGCCCATTAGACATTTGGTTTCCGTTGGATGTGCCTTGCCATCTCAATTTTTGTGTTTTTGCCTCAATGTGTGGATGTTTGTAGACCTCTTTTAGTGCGTTGAAATTTTAGATAGTATACAAACAAGTAAGTATATGTTAAATGACATTAAAAAGAAATTAAAAAAATGTCGCATCCAGCAGGACTCAAACCCGCAACCTTTACCTTTGTCCTTATCCAGAATCTCTGTGTACCTAAGTATCTTTGTCTATGGTTGGCCGTATATTATCTTTAAGACTTTTTGTTTAAAGCACCTTAGTTTTTCTTCTGTTCTTTTTATGAGCATTCAAGTTTTGCTTCTGTACAATATTATCAGCTTTATATTGGATTTATATATTTGTATCTTGGGTTTTTAGAAAAGTGCTTTAATTTAAGAATGTTAATCATAACATATATGCATTTATTGCCTGGATGATTCTTGTATGTCATTATCTTTTTTTATTATTGACCCCATATATTTAAGTTTTCTCACTCTATCAAAGTTAACATTTCCCATAGATTTATTTTTTCGTATTCTGTCTAGTCCACTGTAAAGTTCCCTGGTAACACACATAATTCATTTTGTCTTAATATGCAAACCCATTTGAATGGTTTGTTGTTCTTAAATAAGAAATTGCTCCTTTACTTTACGAGAACTTCTGCTTTGTGGTTTTCGCTCCCCGCAACTTTTTATCAAGAACCATCTTAAAGAGCAGTTGCGAAATCACATCCCCTTGTTTTAGCTTGCTTGTAAATTAAAACGCTTTTAATGTTGATAAACCTATTCAGTCCCAACTTTTGGTATTTTTCGGGCAGATCTTAATGCGTTACCGCAGTTTTTAAGGATCACCGAAGGTATGTTGTCACTACCAGGTACTTTGTTTTTATTTTTTTGTTTTTAAACAATTTTATCACGGCAAAAGTGGACATCTACACCAGCATATCTGCTGTATGATATATGGTAATCGGAGTGAAGTGCTTTCCTCGGTATGTACATACGTTAACGAGCTTTTTAAAATTATTCTTTTAGATATCTAAAATTTTCAATAATTTGTTATCAAATTATTTGATTTTCTTTTTAAAAAGATTTCCTGTTCTGAGTCTTTTTATGTTGTGTACCTCAGTTTAGATTTTTTGCTTCAATGTTTTTTTCCGTTTCTATTTCGTTGAAAATTCCTTGTTTATATTTTTTTTGTCCTGGGTGTTTTTGACGTTTTCTTTTCACTTTCTCTGTATTGTGTGATATTTTGTTTTGATGGTTACTGTAGGTTCTTAATTCTCGCCAGCTGTCTTTGTTTAATCAGGTCTTTACTTACCTGGTTGAACCAATCTTTTGGTCTTTGCTTTGTCTTCTTCCCCAGGCACTCGTCTGCTGCTTATATTATCGCTGTTTCCAGTTCATCCTACTTTTTTTGTACTATATTTGCCGCATCTTCTTTTGTCACTTGTTGCAAATTACTTTGTAAGACATGTTAAATTTTTGTATTCTATCTTGTACTGTTTTTTACGTTCTTGTTTTTTGGGTGTTGTGCACTTGGACGCCGCGGTCAGTTTTATCAGTTGAGATCCATAATCCTACCGGCCACTTGGACGCCAGTTTTGAAAATCCAATGTACCACTTGGACGCCATCGTTATCAACCATTAAGTATCGATAATAATTGTATATTTATAAAATGGGAATTGTAAGAATAATTTCAATAATAGTAAAAACATTTTTCCACGTGAATATCTAAATTGTCCAACGGTGGATGATTGTGTTCATTATTAGACTTTAATAATACAGTTTCCGATTTGTCCACTTTAATAGTTGCTTTACACTCACGGCGAGTACACCTATATGATATCCCCAACTTTGTTTCTTTGTCTTTTCCAAATGTATACTTATTAACAATTAATAACTTTTTACCTTTTACACTCAACATTGACTCCATTGTAACACAAACAAAAATCAGAATCACTTTTCCAAATAAAATAATGTTTTCAGTTAGAATTCAAATAATTAACTGATTTAAAATGTTTGTTTTTCAACTGCTTGAAAAATATAATTTTCCTTCTCCCTGGTTCTCGACCAATCACAAATAAAAACCGATTAATAAAACCAAACCGTTAGATATTTAATCTGTATTACGGTAGACCCAATAAATGAGATAAGAATATTTAATTTTCTTGGAACCCTTAATCCGCATTTGGCGTCCAAGTGGTCTATACCTTTCGAATACAAAAAGGATTAATTTTGGGTAAAAATGACCGCCGCGTCCAACTGGTATATTCCCTGTTTTTTTTCTGGATAGTCTAAGTCTTAGTTTGTACGTACTAATATATACGTCTAGGCAATTACTACCATGCATCTATTATTATATGGTCGATTTTGATTCAGGTCTATCAATAATTTAATATTCAAGTTTGTTTGTGTATGATCTATTGCTGAAACATTGTTGATTTAAACAACATATTGTTGCTTGCAAGAAGTTGTATAAGTCAGATTTTGTTATCGTTGGATATTGTATGTATATAGACTATAAAGACTAATTTTTGGCTTGAATGCTGGTTCCTGTCCTATTAGTGCATTAAAGTTGCCACTGATAATCAACATACTCTGTTTTGAGATTTGATCTATTACTCTCTCAAAATCTTCATGGAAAGCTTTCTAAGTAATGCCGTGTTTATCCTCCACTGGTGTAGGTATGTGTGGAATGAACGAGCAGTTATGTAGTTTGCTTTTAAGTCGTATATAACACTAACTGGCTTTAAGCTAATAAACTTTGGACGAGGTTTTATTTGATTACAAAACCAGTTCCGAATTCATGCTTATTTGTTGGTTTCACCAATAGAAAATATAATATTATCTATCCTTTTTGTCTCCATTTCTTGTCCATCTGATAGTGCACTGTTGGTATTAAATTAATTCAACATTTATATAAATCGTTTGTCAAGGAAACACAATACTACTTCTTTAAAAGCACGAATGTTTTTTTTTTACAGCACACTCAAATCTAATGGATATATTATGCATTAACGCAAATGCATCCAAAACCAAACAATGAATGTAGTATATGTTATCCTTACCTAAATTTAAAATAAAAAAGGGCTGTAGACATAATTAATCTTTTTTAGCCTAAACTCACAAGTATAACTATAATTTGAACAACAGAAACATTACAAACATGAATTATTACATAGGACCTGGCAACTCTAAAGGTAATCATATTGGTGCATTGCAACTTTTAAATATATGGGTTTTCGATTAACCATAAATTATAAAAGATGTCGGTTACGGTTCTTACAAAACAAAAACTGACACCAAAATTTTAACACGTGCTGGTGTAAAACAAGTGACTGTGACTGAAAACTTGTCACCAATACATAACATTATCGTTGAGAGGACAATGCAATCAAGTATCTGCCAGCGAATGGATTCAATCTTCGGATAATTATGGGAAATATAATTGGTCATTGTCAACTGCGACATCTCTTCAGAAAAAACTAAGTTGAGGCACTAACATACTGGGAATGTAAACAAGAAAAAAAAATTAAAACACCTACAATGCTTGTTTTTAAACTTCGTGATTTATTTTGTGTGAAAATTGGCCTATTCTAGTCGACATAAGAAAAATCCCCTCCGGTGCCGGTGCTCTGCTCTCAACTCAATTCCGTGACGCTAGGAAGAGAGGCAGAGCAGCTTATGCTTCTCGGATGGAAAGGGCTCTGCGGGAGTATGAGGTCACCACACCCAACAATAAAAGTGATCGGTATACAACAAAGAAACAGAACACAATTATCAAGTCCTATGAAAGCTCTGCCCCTCTAAGTCTGACTAAAAATGAAGGCAACTTCACCCCTTGGTGGTGCCCGGAATTAGAACGCCTAAGGAAGATGACAAGAAGGGCTTTTAACGAGTTAAGTTGTAAAAGACTCCTTGGGAATTGGAACTTCTACAAGTTTCACTTTAAGAAATACAAAAAAGTCGTAATACCATAACAGAGATCGGCATTGAGAACCTACTGTGAAGGACCCATACCGACAAATTGGTATACTTACGAAACAGGTTGGTAGAAAAACTACCAACTTGGAAAAAAGTCTTCATCTATTGCGAGAAATACACTTCTCAATTCCTTTGCCACGGTAGAGGCCAAGTGGAACGAGGAACACCACATACCCTTGGCAGAGGACTGGCACATTACCAGACTCATTGTTACCAAGAAGATAGTTAAATGGGCAATTTTTAGCTTTTCCTTCTTTTAAATCAATGAGACCGGCCGAAGTTTATCCAGCTCTAGTGCAATGATGTCTGGAGGAGCCCCTTTCTTACCTAGTGCAATTATTTAGAACTTCCCCAGCTCTGAATTATACCGAAGATGTGGAGAGAAGTAAAGGTTGTCTTTATACCAAACCAGAAATAATCGATTACTCCATGCCAAACGCTTACCGACCTATTACTTTTACATCATTCTTATTAAAAACGCTAGTGAGGCTAAACAAAAAGTACATATAAGGGATACAGTGATTTAAACCAAAGCACGATCATTAGATAGGAAAGAGTCTAACCTGGGCGTATTCATAGATATCCAGGTACCTTTCGATAAAACCATGTACCCCAAAATAATTCACTCGCTTACCTACTGTCCGAATTGTAACTACAACAGTAAGCAGGTGGATTCTCAGCATGCTCTCCATGCCTACAATAGAAATAACTGTAAATGACGTAAAAATCCAAAGCAAGGTTACGACGGGCTGTTTACAGGGAGGGGTTTTCTCACCTCTACTGTGAAACATTTTTCTAGACAGCCTCATACACCGCCTCAATGAACATGGCAAAATCTATAAAGTGGCCTGCGCAGATAACATTGCATTTCTGCAGACAGGAAAGTTTAAAAGCACCCTATGCGACAGAATGCGAGTGGCTCTCAAATCTTTAGAGATATGGTATGGTATAAAGAGCAATCGCTGTCTATTCACCCCAAAAAGACAAAAATGATTCTCTTCACGAAGAAGAAGAAGAACCTAGGGACTTAAAGCAGCTTAAAAGCATGTTAAATTAGGCTTTGCTACAAAAGTGAAATACTTAGGTGTTTAACTGATAGTTAAAATTTTGTATCCGAGACCAGATCAAAGAGATTTTTAATTACAATTTTAATTCACGATTTCGTTACATTTTTTTAAATACACAGCATTTTAAGCAATAAGTAAGTTATGATATACAATAACAGTTAGTAATAATAGGGATAGTTAGTAATAATAATAACAGTAAGTACTAATAGGTTCTACTTGATTGTAAACAATCAAATCATGGCAATAAGTTATAATTATGTGTCTAATGACTTAAAAATAGCTTATATAATCCAAAAAATAATATATCTAATTAACAAATAATGCATCAAATTATTAAACGGCCTAAAATTGAATTTAGATGATAATCGAAGTTAAAAGTAAGATTGTAATCTTAAAATAAAAGCTGTGTTTAAAACAATTTTTCTTAGATAAGATCATATTTTTGTTTTAAAATACTAAAATTCGTGACTACAACATGGTTGTCATCATTTAAAGGCACTTAATTTAATCGATATAAACGAAACTAAAATGCAGTTGCAATGTAAACCATATTTTACACGATTTTAGAAAAAAAAATACACACAATATGATTTTCTAAATTAAAATCGATTAAAAAACAATAAGTTATTGCAAAAATAATAGCAAAATAGATATTTTTAAATAATGTTAATAACTTTTTTCTTCCTTGCTAAATTTTGTTTAAATATTCCTGAAGTTGAGGGTCTTACTGTATAACAATTTTTTGCAGAATCTAGACCAGACCGGTAAAGAGAAACGTTTTTGCACACTTTGATTTATTTATTCTGTTTTTAAGAAAATGTACCTACTTCTAAATCTGGTGAAGAAAATTTAACCAAATGGATCGCTAGGAACCGGGGTTCATTTTGATCGTTGCTAATATGATATTTTTTCTTTATCATCAAAAGTAAATTAAAACAAATATTGCAAAAGTGTCACGGGCTAAATTCTCGTAAGCGATAAATATTTTAATTTGTAAACATAAGTGTTTTCTTACCTTATAATTTCCCATTATTAAAGGTTTACTTGAGTCGGGAACCGGTTGATCTGGTTCGGCTATAGATAATCATCAACTTATAAATATATTCTGCCATAAATTATTGCTAATATTGTCTTGAAGTATATTTATTAATTTCAAATGTAGTGGCATTGTTTATAAATTATTCACTGACGTATGTAAACGGTTGACAATTCTCTTTCTGTCGATAACTCGTAGTATTGCAATCCACAGCCAGCTGTTTCGTGGTAGTGTTATTTGCATAATAAGATTGAAAATGAACGAGGAAATTAAGTAATGTTGAGATTTTTGCTGTTATCTTGATGAGTAATAAGATTAGTCGTATCAAACGACCACTGCTTGTTTGTAAATTGGTAGCTGAAGATCCTACGGTTATTGTCCTTATAGTAGTAGAGGCCACCTTTTATTTTGAAGTGTGTCAAATTTCGTGAACGGAGATATGTGGAAATTCGTCCTTTCGATTATCAGCTTCTGACTTGTAAACGTGGTAGTAAGAAGATTTTTTGGGTTAAGTTTGTAATCTCTGTGCATCGGAGTCAATTAATTTTGGATTTACGAAACTAAACCTCAGTTTTTTTCCTATCGAATATTGTTGGAGTTAGTTTTCTTGCTATTTTGGTAGATTCGTTGGAAAAAAGTCCTCGTGGAGGGATATGTAGTAAAATCTTCATTGGTGAGTAGCACGTTTCTTTATTCATGTGGTTTTTCGATCGTTATAGTTTTGTTTCTCTTTCCTTTCATTCCCTATGAAGTGTAGGTAGCCCACAGAACAGACAGTGGAAAAATTGGTAATTCAAAACCGTTCAGTCAGTAAATCGTGTTTAGAATTCCCCATTATTGCAGTTAGCAACGAGGATATTGTTTTACCCGTTTACCAGCTAGGTGTGTCACGAGTTTAATGAAAGAAACCCTATCTTTATAGGTGAGTTACGATATTATATTTTTATAAGATTAATAACGCCATATAGTCGCAATTTTAGTTTTAATATTTTGATTTTACATGTATATTTCTTTGTGTATTGTATGTAGGTATTATTTTTGAGAAACTAGACTCCTTTTAGTTCTTTTGTGCTATTATTAATCGATTTTATGTTAAATCCTAATTTAGTTTATTGTTATAATTTTGTTGTGACTAGCAAGTCAAATTTAAGTTTGTTAAGCGCATTCAAATCATTAGTTTTGATTAGTATTTGTAAAATTCAGAGTTATCAGCTTCTAAATTTTGTGTAATTTATTTAAGTTCATTTTTATTCTTTCATTGTTGTGCAAAAATAAGTTGATGCGTTCAAGTAGTACTAAAGCCAGTAAAGTAGAGTAACGTTATTAAATCAATTAATTCAAGGAGTCATTAAAATTTGTTTGAGCTATTGTTAATTCCAAATTACGATTTTAGGGTCCTAGATACAGGTGTAAATCCTAGTTACGGGTTTAAGTCGTAGTTATAGGCTAAAATCCTAGATACCGATATAAGTCCTAGATATAGGCAGAATTTTGATTGCTGACCTGATACTTAGTACGAGCTTAAGTTATTGTGATTGTTGCCAAGTATGCGTAATTATGACAAACAAAAGGAGCAAATTAACGGACATGTACACAAAAAGGATCATAGGGGTCACGAGTACCAATGGTAACCGCAGATATGCATGTTTCTGGCTCGTTAGCCGTCATCAGTGCGGCATAACCAAGTAAGGTATTGCACTTGGCTAGCAAAAGTGTTGGGTACTTGGCAGTAAAGGATGGTAGGGAAACATGTGTCTAAAAAATACAAACAACGAAGGCACAAATGGCGATAGGACTCCTGTGTGAGCGTTCGTTGTTTATGGATTTTTCTTCATGGTACAGGTTCCTTTAATGGAATGTTGGAACGTGATCCATTATTTGTAAATTGGTTGTCTAGATTAAGGATTTTTTTTCTTGATTTTTGATTGTTTTTGTTTAGATGATAAGTTGTGTTGAAATTTTTGTTATTAATGAATAAATTGTCATTAATGAATTTTAAAAAATGGTAGCGAATAAATTGAATTAGAAAAAAGTATTTGAATTTAAATTAAATTAAAAAAAAATTAATAACCAAATAAATAAAAAGGTACTGATCAAAAAATCTAATTACATAAAATAGAAAGAAACCAGAGATTGGAAGATACAGAAAAGCAGTGAGGTCAGGACTGGAATATGGTAGGAGGAGCTAAAGACAACAGCAAGAAGGAGTTGAAAAGTAGTAGAAAGAGGAAGATATGGAGAACGAATTGAACAATGGAAGAAGAAAGATTTAGAAAGAAGATAATTTTTTTTTATATATTTATAAAATTTATGTTTAAAGACAACTAATTTGGAAATCTTGGAATCCAGGACTGATAATTCCATTGAAGAAGGGTGTTCCGAAAGAAGGATCCATTTCAATATATATATAAATATATATATATATATATATATATATATCCTAATTAACAAAAAAAATAAAAAATGCTAATTTAATTTTTAATGATAAAATTGAACACGATTTGTTAAGATTACTATATGAACTTGCAAGACGTACACAGAATGGAGAAAAGGGCTTAATTTTAAAATATAGAAATGGAATACCCTCTATAAGCAAAAAAAACTTATACTAACCAGTAGCAAAATTGAAAAGGATAACATATGTATCTACTACCAAAACTGCAATGTACCTAAATGTTCTTAGTTCAAATAACAATATAATTGGTCTTACTGAAACGTGGATTTGTAATTGTTTTTTTAGTAGTAAACTTTTTTCTGAAAATTTCATCGTATATAGTAAA
Organism: Altica lythri; assembly: GCA_964028335.1. Lineage (NCBI taxonomy): Eukaryota > Metazoa > Arthropoda > Insecta > Coleoptera > Chrysomelidae > Altica > Altica lythri. The sequence goes on from OZ034805.1 coordinate 17,402,294, forward strand.
GATCGAGTCTTGGGCACGCGTGGTGGTGAAGTTATTTTGGCAATAGACAATAAAAATTTTCGCTCGGAACAATGTTATTGGCAGCGCCCTGTTGCAAGTATAGATTTTCTATATATTAAGGTATTTTTTAAAAAATATAAACCTTCTTTGTTAATGATGGTGTACAACATTCCTCCATAAACTACCATAACGCAGTATGATGAGTTTCATGAATTCGTAGAAGATTTGGGTGATATTGGTACTAACAAAATAATTTTTGGTGATTTTAACATCACCGAACTTCAAGATTACTATGAAATTGGGGCTCAATCAAATTTGGTTTCTCAATTCACGAATTTTCTGGATTTTGTGGTTTGGTTCAGCGGAACACCATACTTAATACTAATAACCATCTCCTAGAGTTGGTTTTAAGCTCATCCGACTAACTTTGTGAAGTGTATTGTGAAGTGAATGCCTTAGTGCCAGTGGATGTACACTTTGTACACCATCCAGCCTTGTTAATAACAATGACTACCTCTGTAGTTTAGGATTTCAAAAGTATTTGTTCAAATAAGACACGTTATAATTAAAGAAAAATTAATAAACAAAAATTTTGTGAATCATTAAATTTATTCAATTGGGATGATTTATTGGGTAACTGCTCTGATGATGATGTTACATGTGCCGATTTTTGTCACGGTTTAGAAAATATAGGTAATAAAGGAATTTGTTTCATTACATAAATGTGTGTCATATAAATATCCAATTTGGTTTACAAAAGAAATCGTATACGAAATAAAATCTAAAAATCATTATTTGAAGCTTTACAGAAGGCATTATCACTTTTACCTCGAACGTTTGCAAAATCTTAGAGGATCCATAAAATTAAAAATAAATCACGCTTATATTAATTATATTAAAAATGCAGAGAATCAACTTAAGGATGATCCACAATCCTTCTGGAATTTTGTAAATTTGAAAAATAATAAGTCTCGAATACCTGGTAACATGGCATATAATAACGAAAAAAAAATGTGAGCCGTCACTGGACGCCTGGCAGATGTGAAACATCGACATTAACCCGTGCCTAAATCATAAGACATTTCCAATTTAAATAACATGGCATTTTTGCACTTTTTGTCGTTAATTTTTTTTACTGAAACAAATGTAGCTAAAAATAATTAAATATCTATTTCTTGTAGGAAATTTGCAATAAATTTGTCATCAGAGTTAAATTCACGATTTTTTTTGTAATTTTCACCATAATTTTTATTTATATCAAACTAAATACATATATATAGGTAATAAAATTAACAAATACAAAATTTGGATACAAAATAAAGTATATTATCGCTTATAAATAATAGTATCACAATGGTATCACAATATTTATTGTACGTTTTCTCAGATTGCTCACAGATGTCGTTAGATTACAGAACGAAAATAAATTTAAAACGTGATTTCGTTTAGCTTTTTATTTAATTGCCTTAAACTCAATAATCTTAAAAAAGGAAATTATTAAAACACAAATTTATATAGAAGTACGTTACTATATTAATATAATTGTAGTTACTTCATAATTTTAGTACAAACAAAAAGCGATAGTAAATAAAAAATACGAAAATGATGAATTTAACTATGAATACAACTTTATCGTTAAATAACTTTTAAACGGTATTTAAATGGGAAATGTATTATGATTTAGGCACGGGTTAATGTGAATATTAAGGGCTGGTTTGGGTCCGATAATTTTTGTTAGGTTATAATCTAAAAATTTGATGGGTGTTTGGAGAACAAAACCAAATTTGGGAAATAACGGACACCCTAATGTATATAGAGTAGGTAGGTACTCACTCATTTTTATTCAATATTTTTTCATCACTTTCTTTATTAACACTTTGTTTATTCATATTTAAAACAAACACTTTATAAGAAGATCTGTACAAACTAGATCAATGGTGTGGAAAAAATAAATTATTTCTAAACTGCAGCAAATGTAAAATATTATCATTTTCGAGAAAGTTATTTCCTATTATGTATAATTACAATTTGAATAATAACAATTTAGTAAGAGTTACTAAGGTAAAGATTCTTGGTGTTTTATTTGACCAAAAACTAACTATTTCCGCACACATTCATTCTGGTGTTAATAGCGCTATGAAGAGTATTGGTTTTTTAATTAGAACTTGCAGAGAATTTAGTTCCTACGATTTCCTTAAGTCAGTTTATTATGCACTGGCTAGGAGTAAATTGGAGTATTGCAGTGTAGTTTGGAATCCCTGTTATCATACACACTCAGCAAAAATTGAATCGGTACAAAGAAAATTTTTAAAATTTGCATTCTTAAAAAAATACGGCCAATATCCACAAAGAGGCTTTAAATACGATGCCTTACTAAATGAATTTCATTTGCCCTCTCTAAAAAAATGCAGAGAGGTAGGTAAATGATTTGCTATTTATTTACAAGTCACTAAACGGTCAAATTGATTCGTCAGCTCTTCTTTCTTTATTAGATTTTAATGTACCGCGAGTTACTTTGCGTTCTAATATAACATTTCGAATACCAACTCCAAACACTCAGCATCATTTTTACTCTCCACTATCAACTATGTGCAGAACTTACAATCAAGTAACAACCACTGCAGATTTATATTTTTTTGCCTTATTCACAATTTTAATATATTAATTAATTAATTAATTAATTAAGGAACTATTTGTAATCAATGTATTCTTTTTTTTGTGTCATGGTACATTGTTTACATTTAAAAAAAACTATTATGTACACCTGTAAATGGGCCTTGGCCTGCTGGTTGTAGAAATAAATAAATAAAGAAAAATAAGATAAATTTAGTAAAATTTTCTGGACCGTACTTGCATTTTGTAAAAAATGTGATTGATAAATTAAATTGTGCAAAAATTGTCTTACCAATCTGACCTTGCTTGTGCACAAAATTGTTATACAGTGAGACCAACAACTTCTGGTATTTTTACACAAATTTGAGCAAATAATAAAAAGTTATTAACATTATTTAAAAACAGTTATTTTGCTCTGATCATGGTGTTGGTTTCTTGTAAAGACTTTTTTATGGAAATTCCAAATAATCTGATTTAGTCTCTTTACTTAAAGATTTTTCTTAGTGAAATTTAAGAAAGTAATGGCTATCGTGTAGCAGGAGTACCTCAGCGTTATTTTAAAAATTAGATAGATCTTAGAAATATCTGCAAAATTCGAGTTATAAGAACAGCGCAGTCATTTACATTTTTATTTCGCAGTGTTTACATATTTTCACCAAAAATACCCAAAATTCATTTTCGTTACGATTTGTTTTCTACAATTTAATTGTATTGGCAAATTGCTATTGATATTGACTTAAATGTGCAGCATATCCATCAGTGATTAAAAAATATTTAAACTTCATACCATCAAATTTTTCTACGTAGATGGACCACTCACCAAGAAGTAGAGCCTCTCTAAGAGGAACATTCTGACTTTTTACAACGCTTTCTCTGTCGCTTCTATAAAGAATTGGTGCTATAGAAGCTACACATTTCACCCTCATTGAACCTCCCCTGAAATGTTTCTCAGATAATTTAAAAGTTAAACCTAACGTAGAGGAGATTAATCCCATTGGATGATAAGTTGGAGGATAGTAGATTAGAGAGTCACTGGTTTGAATCTGTAAAAGAATTAATATATGATATATAAATAAAAAACTAGATAATTATAATTTAAGTACCTGTTGCTCATTGATGTACCAATGAAGTATTGAAGTTGGATGACTTTTACCAGAAGTGCAATTTAAATTAATAATGTCTCCAATTTGATATTGAATTTCTACACCAGTGATGATAGGATCTTCTTCGGGAAGAGCTGAAATTAAGTGCTCCAATTGTAACTTTAAATAAAAAATACTCCAATTAAAATAATTTTTTTGTACCCTTCTGTGTTTTTACCCAAATTGACAGTATAAATATTAACGATTCAACGTTTATTTATATCTAGCAGGCTATCTTTTTATTTATTCACGTTGGTATTGGTTTTTGTCATGTTGCCGTTTGAAAGTTACCAAGTCACTGCAAGTCACAAACTGACAAGTTTGACAACAAATATCATAAATATAGTGGTTAAATGCATTAAAAAAATTAATATGCCGAAAAAAAATGTGTAGAGACAGAAAAATGAATACAAAGATGATATTACATGTTTAGAAAAGACCAGAAAGTTTCAAAAGAGGGATTTATAAAAGATATCTTAGGTTTTTAATGTAAGTAGTAATTGTGTTTGTATACAAGATTATTCCAATATTTTCATCAGCAAATAGTTCCAAACATTTTTAATTTCATTAATAGTTGTATATGAAGTTATTTGTTACATTAAATACACTTTTACATTCTTATTACATTTAAATTACTTATAATTTATTAAGCATACCTAACCTTACATTTCTTCTGTCAGTCATTATTTTACAATGTTGCCAGATTACACACTATAGTAAAAGTTAAAAATGTTTCAGAATAAAATATTTTCATTAATTTCTTTAATAACAATGATCCATAATGATAATTAAAATGTAATTTGATAGGATATGGACGAATCGATATTTCATTCATTAATCTATGACCTATCAAATATCATTTAAATTTTTATTTCATACATTTTTTAAATATTTCGTGTTTTTTTTAGGTTAGTGTTAAATATAAACGAAAAATCTTAAAAAAAGATTTAGTTAATGGTAAAGAAGCGGCAAATAAAAGGAAGAAAGATAAAGCAGATACATTTAAGAACTTCATTTAAAAAAAATTGCAGTGGCAGATTTGGACGTACAATTATAAAAACGAATATTTTACTTCAGATAAACTTTTGACTGACGCAAAACAAAACTGAGATTTAAACGGTAAACGAACTTATTTATACAAAATTAATGATATATAAACTAAAAAACGTGAACTGACGACAAATTTTAAGTGAGCGAAGAATAGCAAAATCTCTTCCCTTCAGAAATTTATGAAATTTAAAAAGTGCAATGAAATCATCAGATTCGAGTACATAGACGTGGATATAAAAAAATGGTACTCCAACGCGTCGATGGAAACAGTAATCTGATTTAAAAAGTAATCCATTGCATGTGTAATCCGAAGAAAAGCGATTTACAATTTTACTCGCAGGTGCAAATGGTGGGTCAATAGAGGGATGTGGTTTGTTATTAGACTCTTCAAATACTGACATTGACTATCACAAAACTATAAATGGTGATATTTTCAAAAACTGGATTGTTAATTAACTTATTCCTGCTTTATTTAATTTTCCAGGGAAATGTGTAGTAAACATGGATAATGCTTCATTTCATTCTGTACAACAAAACAGACCACCTACAATTTCAGCATTAAAATAGATATTACAGAGATAATTGAGGAGCAATAACATCGAATTTGATAAAAAATGAAAAAAAAAAAAGACAATTATACTTACACAATACAGAAGCAACGATAAGACATATGTAGTAGATGAAATAATAAACTAACATAGACATGATTTACTTCGATTACCTCTATTTTGCATTTTTATATTCGGACAAAACTTGGACAGAAGCTTTAAGACAATGTACACCAGACATGTAAAAAAAAATTTGTAGACACAGAAGAAATTATTTTTTCGGATTGGACTTATTACATGAAAAACTGTTCACTCGACAACATTTTACCTTTAATACTGGATGTGAATTGAAAATACATAACGAATAGATGAACGTGACAATAGTTTTAACCAAATCTGTTACTCCAATTTTTGTTGTTTATATGTTTTTTTTAATGTTGTATGTTTCATTTTTTTAACTTTGATTATTTTACCATTAGTGTATCTGCTTTTCTGCTGAATTATTGCACTGTAGCTATTGAACACATATTAAACGAATTTCCATTATTTGAGGCATAACATTTTGTAGGAATATTTATCCTTATTCTACTTATCAAAATAGCTGAAACCAATTGGTATGTCATAATACCGCACTACCTGGAAAGCTCAACGAAAATGAAGACTTTTTTGTAAATGTTTTTATTGTTTGCTTTCATTTAATTAAGTACTATTATTTTGTAAATGCATTCATTATATCTAAATATATATTTTTAAATTGACGATTTTCGTTTTTTGTGAAAGTACTAATTTTTAATGATTTGATGGCGCTGAAATGGAGTACACAATTGTTATTTTATTTATTGTCACTAACACTATGATTTTATTGAGGACGTGACAACAGCGCATTTACAACTGAGAATAAGATTAAATATACAGGGCGAAATTCATCACCCTAACAAGGTCTACTTTAATAAAAATAAGCTTTGAATGATGTATAAGCAGGGAAATGTTTTTTGATAGATAACTGGGACAAAGCTTATTAGAAATTCCTTTTGTGCAAGAAGGCCTAAAATAATAAGTTTTAGGTTTGTTGATGTAGTTTATACCTTAAAACGTTGTAGCATGGCTTTTATAACTTTGTTTTACGTATAATAGTAGCAAAATCGTTTTAATTAAAATAATCCGTAGAAAATAAACAAAATTTACTTGTAATAAAATCAACATAGTAAATACGTACCTATTGTAAACTCAAAGCTTTTTATAGTCTAATTTTCTCTAGTATGAGACGAATAATGTTTTTAACTCTAATAATTTAGTTGAATAAATTATTTTCCATGACGTTTCGGTTTTTTGTAACATAAGTAAAGTTGTTTTTTTTTAATGTTGATGCAAGCTGGTTAATTTATTAATTTTTTATTGAATTAACCATCAAAAAATATCTAAAACAACACCAAAAACAAAAGAAGAGGTCATATATAAATGAGGTTTAGGTACCAGAAAGTAAACACAATGTGATGTGGAGATAAAGTGGATGTACAGGATCTTAATTTTAATACAAATTCACACAAAAAAAATGTGTAACTTCTGCTGTGAGTTGGTCAGCCGGTAAGAATTTTTTTTTGCAATATAATATTATCTCAAAAAAGATACTTTCATAGTAAATTTATATTTAAAAAGTTGTTTTTTAGATAAACAATCTTCTTATAATAAACCATACTAAATTGGGGTACACAATTCCTTTTTCAATGTCAGTTTTTTTAATAGTTATATATTAAAAAACTAAAAGCAAGATCCGCCATGTTTCTGTAATAGTGTAACGAAACTACGCCACTGGGCGAATGTTCTGGTATCAAAAGTCTTTCTCGAACTCTCTGGGATGATCGAGAGATGACGCCGCGGTATAAATAAAATCGTCTGAAGATTAGGACATTCAGATTTTCAGTATCGCGCGAATATTTAAACTTTCGAAGAGTGCAATTAAAATAAATATAGATAAATTATTGTTAATTTAGTGTTTAGCACTGTTATAGTTTGTGTAGTTGTTCGTTAGGAATAAATCGACTTAAAAATAAATCGAAGCTGTGTTTTTATTTGATAAAAACGTTACAATAGTAATATAGGAAAGTTTGGTCTACTACTGCTAGTTTTGGAAGTATACAAAAACAAATTTTATTTTAGAAACCAATGGAATTCGGCAATATTTTTAAAAATTATGGCTATAAATTAAACTAGCAGTTTAGAAAAATACAGAACAGATTGTAATTAGCTACCGTGATGTGTTATATGTCAAAATACGTCTTATTATGGTAGTCAAAAACCGTATGCGGCCAAAACATTGCATTAAGGTTTAATATTTTAGCCAGAATACACTAAAATTCCAATAAGTACAGAAGCACCTACTAAATTGGGATTAAATTAGATTAGATGTTTATTGGGTTGGCTGTTGGCCTGTATCACTGCGACCTTTTCAGATCTATTGTGACCACCCATTATCTCAAGAATAGGATTAGAGAACCTTGTCCAGCTCTGCCCTCTTAACGAGACTTAATAGCCTTGACAGTGGCCACTCCGCATAACTTGGCATAGCACATGAAATGCGGTTTCCTCCTCCTCTTGGCGGTATCGACAAATGTCTTCATCTGCTAAGTTCAGCTGACTCATGTGTTTTCTGTGCCTACAATGTCCTGTCAAGAGACTGACAATCATTCTGACATCGTTTCGCCTTTGTGATAGCAGCTCTGCAGTAAACTTCGCCGAGTGTCCCTTTATAAAGACTTTGGCTTGTCGCTTGCCCGGTGATTTTTTCCACCACTCCTTGGCCTTCTCTAGCCTCCATTTCTCAATGGCTGCCTTTCTGAATGTATTAGCTACTCCGCCGAATGGTTCCGGGCTAATCATTATTAGCTCCCGCACGGGCCAATTCATCAGCCTTCTCATTGCCCCTAAACCGAGAGTCTCCTGGTATCCATGCCAGTGTCAGAGAATTTTGACTTGCGGCATGTGTCAGGGCCCCAACGCAATCCCACACCAGCTGTGAGCTTATTTGTGCCGAGACTATCGCCTTTAGAGCTGCTTGGCTGTCCGAGTATATCACTACGGTTTTACCCGTTATACCCTAACTTACGATTTCCGTTGCACAGTGTTGTATGGCCACTAATTCAGCCTGAAACACTGTGGCATACGAACCTAGACTTAGTTGGACTCTTATCCTGTGTCCATTACTGTATATACCTGACCCTGTGCCTTTCTCAGTCTTTGAGCCATCGGTATACCAGATTGACTCTCCATGGATTGGGGGGCCATTGTTCCATGAGTCTCTTTCCAGTATTTCTACTCGAAAGTTTCTCACAAAGTTATACCTGGGGACTATCCTGTCCTGAGGCATGCTCATTATTTGATCCCCCTTAGCCCTATTGTATAACTATGCTTGCTTTTTCCCTTTTAATAAGGTAATGGGGGCCTGGCCTTGTAGCAGCCTGTGAGCAGTTGCCATAGCCTCGCCCTGAATGTAAATGTGCAATGGACTACTAAATTGGGAAGTAAACAAGTGTTCGGTATATTTACTTGAATCAAGTTTTACCAGTCTTAATTTGCATACAAAGTATTTTGAGAATTACAAAAAAAAATGTGTCTTAAACAAGACACAGCTGTACCACTAGGACACTTTATTGCCTGATTATATGAGTGACTGAAAACCGTTTAGGACGATTGGTTCCCTCTTCATCAATTTTTTTTGGGTTTTTTCACGAAATCTACATTTATCTAAATTTGCAAACAGTTAAAAAGTTTTTTTTACACAAAAGAAAGTACTCTAGGTATAATCAAACCCAAAAACACTGATTCGTGAGAAAACACCAGCATGTATTTATCCTAAGAAGGCATAAAACAAGGTAGATATAAAGAATAAAAATAACTAATTTACTCACAAAAATTTATTAAAATTTAAATTATTTTTAACCGACTTCAAAAAAAGATTTCTCAATTCGACCGTATATTTGCTTTTTTATGTTTATTCGCAGATAACTTTATGAACCGATTTTGATAATTATTTTTTTGGTGGGAAAAGTATATTTTAAAAGTGGTTCAATGATAAATACAGAGAAATCGAGTTGGACTTTCACCATTAAAAAATTGGTAAGAGAAAATGCTCATTCACATTTATTGGAATAAAACCTCTATAATTTTTAATTAAATAAATATAATTTTTTTTTCCAAGTTTGTGGCCTCTTGCCTTATTAAAGCATTCAGCCAAGTTTAATTTTTATGTTTTTATTTAAATTTTTACAAACACAATTCCCATCACCAACATCCATGGGCAGCGGCAGGATTCGAACACGCGGCCACGGTGTGAGAAGGAAACGATGTCCAGTCCCCCACCGGGACCCCCAAAAAAATATGATATTTATTAACCAACTTAAGAAAAATGGGGTTCTAAGCTTGACGTGTATGTATGTATGTTTGTACGCGATTATCTCACAATTAACTAAATCAATTTGGTTTTTAAAGGAATAAATTATCTTTTTTTGTTGGTTCTTAAAAATTCGATATGGCGAATTTTTTATGACCAACAACCTATTCAACATTACAATTTGATTTAACATTGGTATTTAAAAGGTTTTTAAGATAGTACATTATAAATCTACGCCAACATCTGACAAAGCCAAGTAGCAAGTAAAAAGAATAAAATAAAAAATTGAAACGATTTCCAGAAAAAAAATGCACTGAAAAGAAAAAATACAATTTTTATTGAAGTAAAACTTCTTTAGCGAGACTAGGAGTAAAAAAGTTATTCTAACGGACGTGACGTCATTCTAATAACAGAAACCGGAAACAAAACCTAATTGCACAATACCTGACACGATTTTTCATGGGCGCCGGCAGCAGGGTGCAAGAGGGTGCGCTTGCACCCCCCTGCTATGGAAAAAAATACCTGAGTTTACCAGAAAATTATATATTTTTTAATTTTTTTATTAAATTATTGTTTGAATAAAAACTAAAGGCGTCGCGGTTGCTGTCCAAATCATTCTACATTCTATATATATTAGATCATAATAGTGTGTAGATGAAAATAATCCTGGCGGCGCTCATGCGATTCTGCCTACTATATTAAATAAAATTAAATCTGTGAATCTGTGAATTGACAGCTTGTTATCTTGTCAACCAAAATACATTGCTAGTAGTTTTTTGTGTATAAAGTGGTGTATTAAATATGAATAAATAAAGTGGATTTATTAATGAAGAAAGTGATGAAAAAATATTGAATAAAAATAGTGAGTACCTATAATCTATATGCATACATTTTATTTTTGGTGTGTAATTACACTATTTATACCTTATTATTTATACCTAGCTATTTTCGTTTTATAGACTTAAAGAGCTAAAAAGAAAAAGAAATTGTGAACGTCAAAGGGCATATTATAAGCGCCAGAAAGATTTGAAGAAAAATGACAAAAATTAAAAAATGACGAGACAGCCACATTCATTATGATTTGATTAAGTAAGTTTATATACATACATATTATGATAGTAAATAATTGTTTATACGGAATCTTTACGTTGAGTAAAGAAGCATGTTGCACGTTTTTGTTCATAAAATAATAATATTCGAAATATTTTAACACTTTCTTATACTTATTTTAGGTTTGGTTAGGTAGCCATAAAGGCCATAAAACCACTAGTCAGGATCCTTCGTAGACGTGAAGGAAACAAACTTAACTAAGGATTTTAAATTTTATGGAATATGCTATAAAATGATACAAAATGAAATGGTTATCTAACTATCGAAGGCTCTTGTGTTGTGATGTATTACAATAAGGTAGATACAGCTACAAAATCACACATTCTAAACGTAAGGTGTGTATATTTTTAATATTGTTTACCTATTATTGAAGCAAAACTTCTTTAGTTGCGACTAAGGGTTACTCTAACGTTAGATTCTAACGGAAGATTCCGATGGAAGTAACTGTGTAATTTCAGCTAAGGGAGGAGCTTAAATTTTCGAAATTTATTTATGAAATTTTCAAACGGTTTCAAATACATTAATGGTATTTAGAGAGTAAAATCTATGTTTCACATTTTAGTTATCATAAACCTATTATTTCATATATAAAAAAAATAATGATAACTTTCAAATTCCTATTTCTAATGAATAATATAAATATAACATCTCATTTTTTTGTAAAGTATATAGGCAATAAATATGATTGAATTGTAATTAAATATTTATTTTCCGATACGTACGTCAACAAGTTTTACTTCAATCGCGCGTAAAGGTTACACGCACACTCTTTTTTTTTTAATTGTAAGCCACTAGGCATATGATTTTGATTTACTTGAAGTCGGCTCCAATAGAACATTAGTTGCTATTTTAATCTTAGTTATTAAATCTAGATTTCGAATGTTAGTTACTCAAATATTTAACAAAGATATAAATCTTTGGAGCTGACTTCAAGGAAATCGAAATCAGTTTTTAGTTTTAAGAAATATAGATTTTATTTTTTGGTTTTTGGTACATTTTTCTGTTTAAAAGCATTAATTTATAACATTTGTTTACATCAAAATACTGTTTACCTTATCGTCTGTAGGTACCTATCGTTGTATGTATGTATGTATGTATGTAGTTAGGGGTAACAGATACACCTGCGACCTATAAGATCTATTGTGCCCTCCTTTTCTTGCTATATTTCGGATAATTTCTCAGACTTTCTCAGGCTCTTCTAGCCCTATTTTCCTTAGAAAGTTTAGAATATCATTGGGTTTTAAGTTAGGTAATTCTTTCCTTTCTATTTCGTATGACCCTAGAAGTACTTAATGCGATGCAGTCTGAGAGTATGTATTGTGTATTGAGGTTTCATCCTCTACCTCACAGAATCTGCAGTTTGCTTCATTTACTAATCCTAGTTTCTTCATGTGTCCTCTTAATCGACAGTGTCCGGTTAGTTATTCCTGTTATAATTCGGAGGTTTTTCTTACTTAAGTTAAGGCAGCTGTGAGATCTCTTCTGGTTATAGTTTCCCAGGAACGTCTTCGATTGTCTTAGTCCTTCTAGATCATTCCAGTACTTAGATTTTTCGCTATCCATTTTTTTCCTTAGTTTTTCTAAGATTGTACTACTGCTGATTCCACAGGATGGTTCTAGTCTTAGGTATAGGGTTTTAGCTCCTTTTTTTGCCAGTTTGTCTCCTGCTTCATTTTCTTTTATTCCTACGTGTCCTGAAACCCATAGGAGGGTAACAGTGTTATTCTGTCCTAGTTTATTTAATTTGCCTAGGCATTCCCAGACCATCTTTGAACTGATTGTATCTGAGTTCAGAGCTTTGATGGCTGCTTGACTATCTGACATGATTACAATCTTCTGTCTACGATAGTTCCTTTCAATATTAAATTCCATAAATCTTTCGATGTATACTAATATAACTGTATCGCTTTCTTTTAAATAACATTTATGTCTTTTCTTTCTCTAAATGTATGCAAGAAATTCTGTTTGATAAATGAGCTTTAAGTTTCCTGGGCCGAGGTAGTCGACCATAAATAATGAATTGCTACATATTCGAAATGGTACGCTTTTTGTACGTGTCAGGAATACAATACCTGAAGAGTGCAGCAAAAATCAGTTATTGATTAATAAATTTCGTTTCTTCACTGAACCGATAGCAGTCGATATTTCTCACGCACGTGATTCGCATAATTTTCAAGGTTGTCATAGCAATGAAAGTAATTTTGCCGATATTCTGGCTATAATAACGTTTTAATTTTTTGAGTATAACTTTTTAGAGAAGCGTTGTTGAATTAATTGGGACCAAAAAAGCACATAAAAAACACGAAACAGTATATTTGATTAAACAGTTTTAATGTTTAATTTATATAATTTTGGTGTTTTTAGGATTTAAATATGAAGATATTCCATAACTTCGTTTTAAATCTTATATATTAAGTAAGTATATTTGGTGTTAGCAACGGTATAAAAAATACAATAAAATAAAAAATAATAGGATACGCTATTTTACCTAATTCAGACCAAAAAGAGAATTTTCAGTTGTGTATAGCAGTTTGAAGAGTAGAGCGACATGGAGATTAAAATTTCTAAATTATGATAAGTATAATTAAAAGATAAAATAAAGTAGAAATGTCTAGAAAATAAAAAGACGTTCATACACGTTTAATGGGAAAACAAGAAAATACTGAATTTAGAACAGTGTTTCAACATTTTATAATAATGATAGCCACACTCTTAGCTTCTGTCAATTTTATGTAAAAGAAAGTTTGTTAACTTCTTTAAAAAAAGACTACTGCTATTTATAATAAGTAAAAATCATTACAGAAAAAATAGTACAGGCAATAGTTAATGTGTTATGGCACTATATTATGACATTAAATATAGAGAAAAAACATAAATTTATTAAATAAAAAAATGGTTACGCAAAATTTTGAAGTTTACAGGCGCTATAGGTATTTTAAGTTATTATAAGTGTTGTTCTTTTCTAGACCCGCCCGCTGGGCTCAAGTAAGGTGACTTTGAAGACTTTTTAACCAAATAATTTATTTAAAATATAATTTACAAAAACAATTAATTAAATTAATGGAAAGAATAATGATAACTAAATAGTAATCGTGGTTAACTTGGTTAATTAAAAAAATAATGTTTCCCTGATTTTGCTAACTTTTGGAAACTGAAGATCTGCCTCTGTTGTAACGGTGTCGATTCTACTGGGGGATTTTTCCTATATTTTCCCATCGTCGACACAAAACTAAGGATTAATAAGTTTTCTTATTTCTATAAAAAAATTCTCTCGAAAGTAATTTAACTCCTGGTTGGCCATCTTCAAACAGGTTTGGATGAACTCTGAATGATAATATGAATAATCAGAAATCGATCCCTTAACGAATTTACATTCAAGTAGAATCAGTTTCGGATTTTTTCCTTTGATTGAGAGTGAATTTATTCTTAAAACACGTGTAAAAACTGGTTCTAATTTTAATGTAAAGCACAAAAACTGATATTTGGTAAAGGTAAAACTTTTTGATTTTGGTTAATATTAATAAAATATTACCCGATTTTTAGACACTTATACTAAAAAAATAATTAAAAGAAACATTATTCAAATCGACTTACTTGTATTTCTAGGAGGACACTAAGACGTACCCGTAATATTATTATTATTATTATTTAATGTAAATAAATGTATTTAATATTTTTCTGTGTTTTCCCTCTATTTCTGGACATTCTGGCTACAATTTTGGATGGTTGTGAAAATATAAATTTAATTCTTAGAAAGTATTTCGCATTCAACTCGTACCGTCCCTTTTTTGATATCAGGTAGTATGGATTTAACGGCAACCAACTCGGTCCTGCCCGACGTACCAATTGTAAATGAGCCTACAATTACTAATCGCAACAAAGAAGAGTCGAAAATTATACAGTAACACCACTCACGGCACAATTTTGAACTACAGCTATTAAATTAAATAAATCTCACCGATGTAGGTACAGAAACAATAGTTTGGTTAAATCTTTAAATAAAACGATTAGATAGATTGTTAAAAAGTACAAATAAACAGTGATTTACTTACAGTATATTTTTCAAACCACCTGTACCTTTATGTCTATAATTTGAATTCTTTATTTGCACCCTGAAACGTGATTGGTTGAAACAGGTTCGAACGTTGAACAAAGAATTCCCAAAAATTGTCCTCCAGGATTAATTCTATAAAAACTGTACTAATATGAAATAATAGGGGTTGTTTGAAAAGTTTTAAAACTACACCTATTAACCAGTATAGGAATCAAAATATAAATAAATATAAACCCTATTTTAATATTTAAGGAAAAATAAACAGAAACAACAAGCAAAGGTTTGTTCAGTACTGAGAAATGGTAATATTTAAAATAATTATTTACAAGCGCATGGTTGCATAAATGAAGATAAAACGAATATTTGTGGAATCAAGGAGAAAAATGTTACAATATTGTAATGTGGTATAAACTGAATAAATATAGTAACGGGTTAACCGTTAAGGAAAGGACCCCAGGAGAAGACATTGTTCCTAACCATGGCTCTCCGAGGCGAGGCTTTAGACGTCCTGCATGTTATGACACCGGACAAGGTTGCCAATTTTGAGCTATTGGTGAATCGTCTAGAGATGCGTTATGGTCAAAGTCATCTACAACCGGTATACCGAGTGCAGTTGAAAAGCCGTAAGCAGAAAAATGGAGAAACTATCCAGGAGTTCGAGGCAGAAGTAGAAAAAATGGTACGGTTTGCGTATCCAAATGCAGCAGAAGATTTTCTGGAGTGCCTGGCGATCCAAACCTTTACCGATGGTCTTCGAGACGCCGAGTTGCAACGGGCTGTACAGTTGGCGAGGCCGAGATCTCTTCTAAACGCCTTGACCATTGCCCTGGAGTTCAATACGGCGACGGATGCCTCACATGCAGCTGCTCGACTAACAGAAGACACTGGTAACTTCGACCATGCCGTTTATGCCGTCAGCGACGTCGAAGCGGTAGTGCAGAGGTTAATGAAGTTTTCTTCAAAAAGAAGGCGCCCAGTGAGGTGCTGGAACTGCGGAAAACTGGGCCACATAAGAAATACTTGCCCCATTTGTACCCGAGTAGAGCCGAACGAAGAAAAAACTCGCCTTAGTTAAGGTTGTGCCAGAAGACGAGAGCTCTATGCTCGAGGAGCAACAAGAAAACGATCCCGTTCTGAAAAAGATTCGGGAATGAAAGAGAATGGACCGTCGTCCGTTGTGGAGAGAGATATCCTGATCCTCTCCTGCTTTAAAAGCATACTGGTCCCAATGGAACTCTTTAACTTTGGACAGTGGGCTCGTTAAAAGACTTGTAAAAAATTCCGAGGGCACAGAAACAAGAAAACAAATAGTGCTCCCAAGAAATGCTGTACCAGAAATTTTAAAACAGATGCATAATGATAGTTTTGGAGGACATCTGGGTATCACGAAAACGCTGCAAAAGATCCGAGATAGATTTTACTGGGTAAATTGCACTAATGATGTTAAAGATTGGTGTCGTAAATGCACTACATGTGCTGCCAGTAACGGTCCGCACCGAAAACCGAAGGCGGAAATGCAGCAATACCTGGTTGAAAGTCCTTTTGAAAGAATCGCAGTAGATGTATTGGGACCACTTCCACAGACCGATGAAGGAAACAAATACATCTTTGTTGTAATGGATTACTTCACTAAATGGGTTGAAGCCTATGCAGTTCCCAATCAGGAAGCCAACACTTTAGCAGATATATTAGTTGAAGAATTCGTAAGCCGATTTGGGGTACCACTAGAATTACATTCAGACCAAGGAAGAAATTTTGAGAGCAAGCTGTTTCAAGAAGTTTGCCAAAGATTAGGCATCCACAAAACGAGAACCTCAGCGATGCATCCTCAGTCTGATGGAATGGTGGAACGAATGAACCGGACTATAACCAACTATCTGTCAAAAGTGGTGTCAGAGTGTCAGAGGGATTGGGATCGACATCTTCCACTATTTCTAATGGCAATTCGATCGGCCGTTAACGAATCAACTGGCCAAACCCTTCGAAGGTCCTGTTCGGTAGAGAAATGAGGCTACCATGTGACTTGGTGTTTGGTTGTAAACCTGGTGAAGAAGTGGCCCGTGAACAATATGTCGTCGATCTTCAGAATCGAATGGGGAATACACACAACATGGTGCGTAGAAAACTTCAATGAAAAAGAATTACCAAGTTGGAGATTTAGTATTGCTCTATAACCCCCGACGGCGTCGAGGTATTTGTCCCAAATAACAGAAGAACTGGGAAGGTCCGTACATCATCAAGAAGAAGATAAACGATGTCATTTATCGGATCGTGCAAATTCTCAGAGGGAAACCCGTCGTGGTCCATCATGATGGTTTGGCGCCTTACCAAGAAAACCACAGTGGAGATGTGCAGCAGCTCCAAGAAGATGGTTTGGCTGGCTCAAGGAGTGTGCGGGATTTCGATTTAGGAAATAACATTCCAGGAGGAATGAATCTAAGGAGGGGGCAGTGTAACGGGTTAACCGTTAAGGAAATGACCTTAATTTGAAAGATTGTTATTCTAAAAACTTCTAAACACACTAACTAGATTAAATGATGTTTCTAGAAAATTCTAGAAAGTTCTAAACACACTAACTAGATTAAATAATGTTTCTAGAAAATTCCAGAATGTTCATTTGTTGTATATAAGGGGATGTATGGGCAGTTAACGGTAGTTCAAGTTCAAATATTGACAAGAGTTCGTTCATTGTATTGTCAAGCAGTTAGACGTTATCCAGCAGAGTTCTGTGTATCTTAACAATTTTGTAAATAAATTGTGTTAAAGTCCCCATAAGTGTTTCAATATTATATGTCTTTTAATTTATAATTAGGATTATCTGATGTACAAAATATTTGTTTACCTCTCTTTCTACGTAATTATTTACATAATCGTGATTTATTCTTTTAAATTTTACACATAACTCCATTGCAAATTCTTAATTGTCCAGTGAGTTAGTACTTATAAATTTCTTACTACAATCGTTAAATAACCGTAAGTATAAACTGATCGACTCTAAGTTATCTACTAAACATTTACTTTACTTTACATTTACAAGTACATTAAATTTAGAAAGAGATTCATTTCCTTAGTTCTTTTTATCAGAAACATAATTTATAAAGTTTTTTACTTTTTAAAACTCTCTAATGCCACTGTATAAAATTAATAGCGTTTAGTAGAAAACTTTAAACCGTAACTATTACGAACTTTAATTCCTAGGAGATGAAATTTGTATTAGCTGCTAGAGTAGACTTTTCTAGATTATTAATTGACTGCGAAATGTAGGTCATTGGATATGCGGTTCCTGAATTTATTATCACATGGTTAAAAGTGCAGTAAATTTATAATTCAATAGTCACTTTGGAGAATGTTCGACAGCTTCGAAATTGATGAATCCGTACAATGACCACAAAAATTTCCAAGTAAAAATTTACACATCGTACCATAGTACAAAAATAATACGTTTATAATTTTATCATGAACTGATTTAAAGTTACTTTTAAATATTTTTTTGTTCACGAAAATGTTCAATCACAATTGGAACATGCTGTATTTTTTATTAAATAATAAAAGTGAATTCAGTTGTATCAACCTTATTTAAGAACAACAAATGGAAGCAAGGTTGTTAGTTTTTTTTTCCCGTTTATCTGAGTTTATTAATAACTAGCGGCCACCCGCGACTTCATCCGTGTGGACTTTAGTTTTTTGCCACCCAGTTTCATACAACCCCTATTATAAACCCTTAGGGGTGGAATTTACAAAAATCATTTCTTGCCGAGCAGCGTGCTACTGCCTCACCGCTCCACACACCCTGTACGTTAATGCGCGAGTGGTATTAGACCATTATTATTTTAAAACTATAAAAACTTCTTACATTTTGGTTGAAAAAAATACTGTAAAGGGTAATTTTGTTCAAAAAGATGTGCCTGTGATAAATAACTTAATTATTTGGATAAGGATTAAGAAGAAAGTTGAGAAGTACTATTATTAATTAGGTATAGTTTTTGCATGTTTACTTTTGTTCAGCGTGTGTAAAAAATAAGGGCCTACAAAACTTCTTTGTACACAATATTCCTTACTAATCTGTCATTAGGCGCTAAAACTATCAAGCTACTACAAACAAGAATATATTTAAATGACATTAAGGAGAAATTGAAAAAATGTCGCACCCAGCGAGACTCGAACTCGCAACCTTCAGCTCTACGCGCTGACGCTCTAACAACTAAGCTATTAGTCCGGGTTCCCACGTGGTAAAAAAGGCATAAAGAATAACCGGCTGAAACTTTCAGAGTCGCTTAATTGCACTTAGACCTACAAACTTCCATAGCAACAATATCGATGGATGGGGCGTTTTTTCTTCAGCAGCGGTCAAACATGTCGAAAGATATAACCCTCCCCGGTAAGATGGATAACCGATTTATTTTTTGTGAATCAACAGTTTTTTATTATTACTACATAATAAAACACGTGACCTACAAAAAGAGGAGGGCGTTTGGCGGGGCCTACGCGCTTAACATGTAATAGTTACGACTGCCAACGACTTAACAAATAACCAGTTAACGCCCTCTTCTTTTGTAGGTCACATAAAATAATAAAAAACTGTTGATTCACAAAAAATAAATCGGTAATCCATCACTCTGGGGAGAGTTATAACTTTCGACATGTTTGACCACTGCTGAAGAAAAAACGCCCCATCCATCGATATTGTTGCTATGGAAGTTTGTAGGTCTAAGTGCAATTAAGCGATTCTAAAAGTTTCAGCCGGTTATTCTTTATGCCTTTTTTACCACGTGGGAACCCGGACTATATAGGTGCTTAGCCATCAATTTCTCCTTAATGTCATTTAATATATTCTTGTTTGTATACTTCAAAATTTTAAAACTTCAAAAAATCCCATGACAGAAATCTCAAATAATCGTTTACTAAAGAATCCATGGTTCCGGTCTCCTAACCGAATAACAATATAGGACAGGGCACTAAAAAAATGACTTAGAGTTTGAAATTTCATTTGTCGATTTGACAAAGTCTCTCTCTCACAGAGATAATAGAACAGATATGTTAGTCCCTAACATAAAGTTGGCAACAAGTTCCGACATCAGCGCGCCATGGTGTCCTGGAAGAAGCTCATCGATTTAAAAATGGGCGGGATATACCAGCATATCTAGTTTAAACCTTACATTGAAATATACACCTATATTTTAAAATTTTATATTCTTACCGTGGTTTAAAATAAGAATATATAAATTTTAAAATATAAGGTATATAATTCCTTACTAGTAGAAATAAAATCAAACAAAAACAAGTTCTAATAATTACAATTTTTATTTAAACACAAAAACATTAAAAATAAATACAAGATTGCACAGGTTATATATTTAAGATCTTAGTAATAAATTACATATGTTTAACAGATAATTTAATATAGGCTTTACACACAAATTGAAAAGAGATGGTTCCGATGACTAGTTCATTCCTAACATTTCTCAAAATAGTGGTAATTACTGTCTTTCTTCTGAATAGCATCTAAAACAAAAAAAAAACACGCAGTACTTCTAATACATAAACTTTAAGAATTGCTCCCGATCTAAAACGATCTCTTATAATATTTCCTTATTATAGGTACGAGGAACTAAGTAAGATCATTCGAAGTTTAAAAAAAAACATATGATTTATGCTCTTGGCACGTAAACCAATAAAAATCAATAAATTCACTTAAACATATTATTTTTCTATTAATCAATTTTAATTAATTAATCAATTAACCACTTTTCCCTAAGTGAAGAATTTGAAGGAAATATTTGAAACTTTAAATGATGAAAATGTGTTTCATATACATGATAGAAATACTTACTTTTACATCTACAACACAGCATTTATACCTAAGATAACCTGGTAGTGACATGTTCAAAACTATTCACTATACTTTTACACCCTTTTTATAGTAAAACTATCTTAAATTTATTTTAAACTAAAATTACTCACACTTAACCTATCACTATGCCGCCATAATTCATAGAGCCATAATTGCTGTTCGGGTTACCAGCTGATCGCTGATCATATTTTGCTGGTTTAGTTCCAATTTTCACCACTACAAAATGCGATTGCGCCTCCAGGAATGCGCACAAACATGTTGGCGCCTTTTGGCTATATTTCGAAAAGTCTCTTAATTTGTCTATGCTCTCTCATTAACGTCATACTATGGAGGGTAGAGGTAAGGAGAACGATCTTAAATGGGAAATGATTAAAAATGTGTCCACTTTTTAGAGGTACATAATACTTCTCAAACTTGCCACTACAATGGCGCTAAAGTAGATGTAGGGTACAGAATGAATGTAGCAGTTTTTGACAAATTGATTGAAATGTCGTATGATTTCGTAATATAAGTGCTATAAAAAAACGTGGTAATGAATTTTTAAATACTTATTTACTTATTGCTGGAAAATAATCATTAATAAAATTTCATTTTATATACTTTATTATTATCTTATGTATGTGTCATAATAAAGCGGAAATGTGTCTTTCCTTGTTTATTTATCTATCCTACTCTAAGAAATTATGGCGCTTTTTTTAAAATTTACCCTACTACGATCGTAGCGCCACCCTTATTTACCACATTTTGACGGACACATTCAATACACGGAGACAGTTCTCCTAACCTCTACTCTCCATACGTCATACCTATTATATGTGCTTAAGGAGAAAGTGAGAAGTGTCACATGTGGCATAAGTTGGATTTAACGACAGTTTCGACGATTTGATGACTAAGAACCTATAGCTTAGTTGTTAGAGCGTCAGCGCGTAGAGCTGAAGGCTGCAAGTTCGAGTCTCGCTGAGTGCGACATTTTTTCAATTTCTCCTTAATGTCATTTAATATATTCTTGTTTGTATACTTCAAATTTTCAAAATTTTCAATGAATCCAGGAGCAATCGCAAAATAAAATAAAAACGTGTGTGTGCGTGTACTTATGTACGCACGTAAGCAGTTAATACTACTATAGAAAGATAAAAAATCTTTGTAAAAATATTGTCCGTCGCGTTATCCTGTTTTGTAGATAAAACGACACTAATAATAAAAAAAGGTATTTGATACATTGACATCAAGACACATTTTATTTAAATATTATATTGAATGTTTGTACATAACTAATACACAAATTACACTAAACCAGTTTTTATTATCCTTTAATCTTTGCTGATTTACATTATCATTTCTGGCATTTAATTGTTGTATCTTTTTAGCGGCAAAACTGTCATTTAAAGTAAAATTATCCTAAAAAATGGGTAAATAACAATAAATATCAAGTCAATAATAAAATGTTAATATCTAGTAATTCTCAAAAACTCGAACACATGGCCGCCGGGCACAATAATAGGATCTGCAACACCTTCAGAAACTATGGAAATGGAATCTCACATACCTAACACATCTACCTCAACCACAAGTCCTTCATCTGCAAGTCATGAGCATTTGGAGACTGTTTCAGCAAAGGTACAAACCTCGCCACTGGGTGGAAACTTAAAAGCAGCAACAATCACCATCGGCTCTGATAAAGAGGCCATCGCGGCATGCAAAAACCAAGCCATCCAGCAAAAGGTTGCGATCAGCATAGAGAGAAGTGTGAGGAACGGTGGTGGACCAAACTTGGAATGTGGAAAACACTGTGGTGAGGTGGATAGGCAACATGCTCGAAAGTAGGAGAGCGCAAGCATCTCTGTGTAGAACGGTAAAGGAGGTCAAGGCACAAAGAGGGTGTCCACAGGGTGGCGTCCTGTCACCGAATCTGTGGAATCTAGTGGTTGATGACCTCCTTTCTGAGCTCAATGCACAGGGAATGTACGCTCAAGGATATGCTGACGACATTGTTGTCCTAATAAGAGGAAAATTTATGAACACATGCCTAGAACTCATGCAGAGTTCATAGTGGAAAGGTGGTGTAACCAGGAGGGTCTGAGGGTCAATCCAATGAAGACTGTAATGGTACCATTTACAAGGAAGAGAAATGTTGATATCGCTAGGGTACCAACTCTCTTCGGTAACCAGATCCAGGTTAAGAGAGAGTTCAAGTACCTAGGAATAAGACTAGACGATAAGCTCACCTGGAACAGCCATTTGGCACATATAACGCAACGCTCTCAGACCACACTTATGATGATGAGACGGGCCGTTGGGAAGACATGGGGTCTGAGCCCACAAATGACTAACTGGCTATACACTAGGGTTGCAAGACCGATGATGGTGTATGGCTCGATAGTCTGGTGGACCAAGGTGATGCAAACTACTGCTGTAAAGAGACTACAAAAGATCCAGCGAGTAGCGTGTCTTGGCATCACAGGAGCCATGAGAGGTACTCCAACTGCAACCCTGGAAGTAGTGCTAAACCTCCCACCTCTCGACATTGTTGTGAAAGGGGAGGCAAGGATGGCAGCCTACAGAATGGGTTGCAGTGGCAACTGGAAGTATAACGCCGCCAGTGGGCATACAAGGATTGTGGACACTGTACAGATGGACACCTTGGAAATGCTACCAGACAGGATGGTGAAGATCACAGATCTAGAAAAGCCATACAATGTCAATATTATTGACAGGGCTGCCTGGGAGAAAGGTGAACCTGAATATATGAAAAGGGGGTTCACTTGGTATACGGATGGCTCGAAGAAGCCAACAGGCACTGGGGCGGGAATATATGGAGTCAGACCCAAGGCGCAGTTTTGCGTAAGCCTGGGTAAGCTGGCTACTGTTTTCCAGGCTGAAGTTGTTGCCCTATTAGAGTGTGCAAGAGTGTGTTTGGAGCGTGGTATGACAGACCACAGCATATACATAAACTCGGATAGTAGAGCAGCGCTAATGGCACTTGACAGTTTTGACTTTACCTCTAAAGCAGTATGGGACTGTCATCAGGCCAGGAAAACCTTGGGAGAGTACAACAAGGTTATCCTTAGTTGGGTTCCGGGGCACAAAGGTATCGCTGGCAATGAGGGAGCAGACAAGTGGGCAAACAAAGGAGCTGAAAGCCCGCTCATTGGCCCAGAGCCGACGTGTGGTATTGCTTACAACACAGCACGAAGAGCTGTTCGCCAGTGGATGGGCATAGAACATCGAAAGAGCTGGGAAAGAACAGAAGGTAAAATACAGTCAAAGAGAATGCTGCAGACACCTACTGGTGCTATAGCGGCAGATGCCCTTGGGCTGAGGAGAAAAACCCTGCGGAAAGTGGTTGGCTTCATCAGCGGCCACTGGGTATTTCGCGGACACCTACATAAGATGGGAATTCAAGTTGAAAACCTCCTATGTAGGAAATGCGGTGAGGAGGAGGAAACAGCCTTCCACGTGATATTTATGTGCCCAGCCCTGCAAGGTCTGCGTGTGAGATCCCTTGGCCTACCGACTGGAGATCAAAGGGACTACCTCTAAGCCTGGCCCTCTTTAAAAAAAAAAAAAAAAAAAAAAAAAAAAAAAAAAAAAAAAAAACTTGGACCCTATGACTCCACCCGTAGTGCGTTTGTCACGGGACTCTGCTGATGCGGATGATCGTTACTTGCTGGCTAGATTAAGAGATCCCTCAATATTGAAACCTCTTAGGCTGTATCTAGCATATCTTCATGAGCAGCCAGCCAATGTTTGCTTAGAGGGGTACACTGCGACAAGTATCAAACTGTCGCTAGCATCGGAGGGCCTTCCTGGAGACGTGGATTCCCTGCGTAAGTTATATTTCCGTTTCCACAATGCATATGGTATCGGTTTCGCGGAAGTTGAGGCGGATCTCTCTGCCTTCAGGTCATATTTCTGTTCGGAGAAAGTCCAGCAACTGCAGAGAAGTAGAGAAAGCCACAACAAGTATTTTTCTAGTGGCTCGCCTAGTGGAAGCTGTTCAAATTTTTACAAAAATTGACGCGTTCCGAGTATCAAGCACACTCTGAATCAGTGAACGATAGCAAGCTCAGCATATTTCTTATTAATATTCAGTCTCTAAGAAACAAAACTGATGATTTATTTTTACTTTTAGAACAACTGAATTTTCCCGAAATTATTGCTATAACAGAACATTGGCTAAATGCAGATGAGCCAGTATTCCTTAAAAACTATACCACAATATCAAGGTATAGCAGAAAGAATCTATCGCATGGAGGAACTATAAACTATAATAATGTCCACTAATAATAACTTTACAGCAGTGACTAAGTTTGACAACTTACTAACTGAGAAATTATTTGAATTTTCTATAGTGTATAGGGGTATTTACAATCTTTATATAGTCTGTATTTATAGAACCCCTGACGCGAATTTGCCAATGTTCTGTCATAAACTACTGAGCTTGCTTGAATCACATCCTCTTAACAGTAAATTGATTTTGTGTGGTGACTTTAATGTTAACTTTTTCAGTGTGTGTGATGCTCAAGATTCTCTTCTATCTATATTTAACTCAATTGGTATGAAGATGCATGTTAACTCTCCAACTAGAATAACAAAAACCAGTTCCAGTATAATAGACTATGTAGTGTCAACATTTGATCCGGACTCTGTAGACTGTTCGGTACTTAATTCAGGTTTCTCAGATCATGAAGCAGTATTAACAAGTTTTCCTGTAAAATCGAAGCGTAGAGTTCCCTCTTACCAGTTAGGTCGAATTTTTTCAAGAAAGAATTTTTCCAATTTCAAGCAGTTATGTTCATCAACTGACTGAGAGTGCCACCTTGAAGACATTAATTCGTCATTTTCTTTATTTATAAACAAACTCTCTGGGCTGGTGAACAAAGCTTTTCCCATTAGAAAAATTAAAATTAAAAAACATAAACCTTGGTCTACCAAAGGCTTAAGGATATCTGCAAAGAATATGCGCTCATTATCTCACCTTAAAAAATTCACGACGAATCCCCTCTTTCATAATTACGTGAAAAATTACAGGAAAATTTATAAAAAAAACTATAAAAGGTGCCAAGGATGTATATTATAAAAATAAACTGACAAACTCCAATAATGTTGCCAAGGATACGTGGTCTATTGTCAATGATCTGAACGAATTCTACCATTTCAACCTCTGCTTCTCCGGACAGTCTGAATGATTATTTTGTGAATGTGGCAAAGAACATAGTGAATACCATAGCCCCCTCTCGCGACCCACTCTTGTACCTTTCTGGTACCAGGTTTAATTCACACAGTTTTTTCCTTACACCCGTGGAGAAAACAGAGCTATGCAGTGCAATCGACGACATCAAAAATAAATCATCATCTGGGTCAGATGGTCTTACCCTGAAAATTTTCTCTAGCCTTTCGGAATGTACACTGTACTCTCTCACTGCCTTAATAAACAAATCATTCTAACTTGAAACCTTTACCAACTGCCTCAAGACGGCAATAATAATACCTTTGTACAAGGGAGGGGATAGGGACCAAGCTTCCAACTATCGTCCGATTGCTCTTCTTCCGACGTTATCCAAGATTATGGAAAGACTGTTCAAAAAAAGACTTTTATCATTTCTTTGTAAATATGACATATTGACAAGTCAACAGTTAGGATTCCTTAGTGGCCGTTGCACAAATGATGCTATGTTTTCTGTCTTCCACAATATTTATTCTAACTTAAATGAACAGCATCATACAGCTTCTATTTTCTGCGATTTCTCTAAAGCATTTGACTGTGTTAATCATAATATCCTGATCAAAAAGTTGCGGCACTATGGAATCCGTGGCATTCCTTTGCAATGGCTTAAGTCTTACCTAAACAATAGAAATCAGCTGGTTAGAGTTGATTCATCCACCTCTTCGTGCAAACAAATAGATTGTGGCGTGCCTTAGGGCTCTGTTTTAGGCCCCATTCTATTTCGGTTGTTCATCAACGACATTGCTTGTCTGGAAATTAGCGGAAAAATCTGCCTATTTGCTGACGATACTAGTTTTACTTGGAGCTGCCCGGATGCGTCAACTCTGTATAGTACTATGTCTAATGATTTGCTGACCATCAAGTCATGGCGCGATTCGAACCTTCTGTGCTTTAACGTTGCGAAAACTAAAATTTTGTCATATAACAGTACGTTACAACCTCTTGTGCTTGATAACAATATTGTCTATGTTCTTAGGTCTTATTGTGGACAATTCACTAAAGTGGCAAACGCACATTTATACCCTATCAAAAAAACTGAGTTCGGCATGCTTTGCATTGCGATCGGTCTCCGGGGAGCTCAACACATCAATAGCTAAAACGGTCTACTTTGCCCTCTTCGAATCACATTTGCGATATGCTCTTCCTTTCTGGGGCACCTGCAGTCGGACTCAATTCGATCGTATATTCAGACTTCAAAAAAGAGCTATCCGATATGCTCTGAGATTACACAGCAGAGCCCACTGCCAAGATATCTTCAAAAGACATAAAATATTATTTATGAATCGATTTGCTTAATCCGCAAGAACCAAACAATTGTCTCGGAAAGGCCCCTCCATGGCTATGCAATTAGAAATGCGGATCATAATTTTCGTCTTCCTATCCCAACCTCCGAATTGGTCAAAAATTCTATTCTATACAACGCAAAAAAATTGCAGAATCATCTGCCGTCTGCGATTAAGTCCATATCAGCCCCTATTCTATTTCGTAAGACACTAAAATCATATTTGCTGGAAAGACCATTTTATACAGTAAGCGATTTTTTTAATAATACGAGCATTTCGCACACTGGTTAATGATATTCATCTGTTTAATGTGTGATTTTTTGATTTTTTGTT
Organism: Altica lythri; assembly: GCA_964028335.1. NCBI lineage: Eukaryota > Metazoa > Arthropoda > Insecta > Coleoptera > Chrysomelidae > Altica > Altica lythri. The sequence goes on from OZ034805.1 coordinate 17,429,892, forward strand.
TACAGTTTGTAATTTTGTTTAGGAAACAATATTTAAGTTTATAAATTGGTTGGTGAAACAATTTTTGTTTGTTATGGATTGTTTTGTCAACTAATGATGTTTTTTCTAAATATTTATATTTTTATGGTTATGTGTATATGTATTATGTATATATGGTAGAACTAGTTCCTAGTTCTATCTTATATTTATCTGTTGTTGGCTTTGTCTACACAAATTTTTGTATATTTTTTGACGATAAAGCTTATTTGATTGATTGATTGATTGATTGAAAAAAATGTGGAAATTTAATAAAACAAGTAAAAATCACATTTAAAATTTCAGTTTCAAAAACACAAAAAAAATTTCAACCAACTAATTGATTTAACATGTAAAAAAAATGTTAGAGGACTTTTTTGTTTGTATTAAAGAGACCTACAACTTTTTTTAAAACATTTTTTTCTAAAAGGTATACTTTTAATATATTCAATTAATATAAATCTACTGATGCGCCTGGCTTACCAAGGACCATTTTTTATTAAATGTTAACAGACGATTTTTGGGGGGTTTTCACGACATATCCAAATTTTCCATTACAATGCAGCTTGCACCTGATTTTTCATTAGACTGCAACTTGCAATCCAAGTACCTACTTTCAATAAACTGTTAGGATTTTGATTACGCAACTTGGACCTAGCTACAAAATGCTAAATCCCTCTATAAGCTTGTCTGTGAAATAGATTTTTGGAATTTTATTAAAACGAATTTGAGCACTAAACTTTATTTTGCAAATAGGTATCAACTTATTGAAAATAAGTTAAGGGGATGCTTATGTAACCTACAGTTAAGTAGGGTTTTTGCCCTAGATAAAAATAGACTATAGAATTATTCTAGTCCCAAAATCTATATCTAAACATATAATAAAACTGTAGAAATAAATATGTTTGTGCGCGCATCACATGAAAACTACTGATCCTATTCGAATGCGGTTTTCAAAGACGTATTTGTCTTCTTTCAACTTAACATCTGGTGTATAAAACTTTCTCCCCCCCACCCCTTTAACGGGGTGAGGAAAGAAATTTTAATACAAAAATTAACACGAAATAGAACCCAAAATTGTGGTTAGATTTTTTTGTCTGTCTATCTGTATGTTTGTGCGCGCATCACATGATAACTACTAAACCGATTCGAATGCGGTGTTCACAGATGTATTTGTCTTTTTTCAACCTAACATCTGGTGTATAAAAATTTTTCTCCCATTCCTTAAATGGGGTGGGGTAAGAAATTTTTATACAACAATCACACGCCACGCGAACGACGTTGCGAGTACAACTAGTTTAAAATATAAATTTGCTAATTCTGGTTATAGCACTAGTGTGGTAGTTATTAAATATAATACAGATTGACTTTAAAAAAATTAAATGTGCCTAATGAACTTTTGATTTTGGACTTTATTTCTTCTTGCTTGGGACCACAACCAGTAAGAATATGGGATGAAACACACTAGCGTTAGTAATAAGGACGCAGCTTTAAGAGGATAAAAAGTGATATTAAGTTACCTAGAGCAGACGATACGAAACTATCTAAATAGGAAGTGGATGGAATTATTGGAGAGGAGAATCAGGACTAAACAACCGGTGTAACTCTTAACGGCTAATCTAATCAATAAATACGTCAATTTAAGAGGCACAGAAGATTATAAGGAACTATAAACAAAAGCATTTAAACATAAACAATAACATTGGTTTTTACTTTTTTTGATAAAAAAAACAATGCAAAAGTACAGAATTTTTTTACCAAAAAGGGTAAACAAAATGTCTACTTATAAATACAAACCACCCGAGGAACAACAACATTAAATGCAGAAAATCAGATTAAACCAACTATAGAACAAACGACAAAGAGTAATTAATCACAGAACTCTAAATTCGTAATAATTTCAACTATAAACATAAATATGAAATATTGAAGGTAGGTACCTACATACAAAAGTTTAACTTTTTGTTTCATAATAATGCAAGTTTTGTAGCAAAATAACTAAGTTATTGAAGTTTGTTTAGTTTAATATTTTGTAATTGTAGAAATTTGTTTCATTTCTGTGCACCTAATTTTAGTAAATTATGCATTCATTATTAATTTAACTCAGTTATAACTGAGTAAAGCAGAAAATGGCTTATATTTTGAGTTATAAACTTTATGAAAATGTTCTGATGTATATTTATTAATGTACCTAGTTGCATTATTTACATATGTGGTCATGAGAGCAGAAAATATATATTAATTAAAATTTTAAAGCGATCATCATCATTTAAATTTAATGAAATAACCAACATGATTCTAATGAGATATAGAATAATATTCCTTTTTAGTTTACTTCATACATTTTTTTGTATAACAGAAATTAGTTTTAAATTTTAGGAAAAATAAACTTAACTAATTTTTGAAGTTATGCACTTGATTTGTGTGGGGTTAAATAGGAAAAATCATTACATAAGTAATTATGTGAGTAAGAGAGAGACAGAAACACATATAAGGTATATTGGTCGGTAAAAACAAAGATGAAATATTTACCACATGTTTAGTCATAACTA